>JACDQD010000001.1:38839391-39439391 GCA_019843655.1 Lethocerus indicus
TATATATATACACGAGGAACACACAACCACTACATTACAAGTCGCAGTGACAGTGCAGTGAGGATACCCAAAAAAAATCTAAAAAGTACCAAAATGACTAACACCACTACTGAAAATGGCGAGCTGCCGAAACCGGTCTAGCAAAAGACCAAACCAGATAGAGGAGACGGAAACACACGAAATTTACGAAAAATTAATTTCAAGCTAATATGAAAGCAATGCTTTGGAGTGAAGGATAGATTGTAGATTGTTGTTGCAAATGTCGGTATAACGTTTGCCGTAGATCGGTGAGGTGGTGACGCTGTTCTGTGTGTAGTGAAGTAGTTCTGTTCTAATAATTCAAGAATTGTTGAGTCATCTCCAGTCTAGTTCAATTTCAGCCCGGATTCCAGAACTTCGGTTCACTACCGAGAATCGAACTTGGGGATCATTGCAGCTAATATAATCCAATTAAACTGTATACAGGAATCCATTGATTAGTGCGGTGAATGCATCCTTGAGATATACCGCATAATCCCAAAACGCCCACTACAAACTTAATGGAAATAATTATGATCAATCCTGAAAAGTGTTTAAAGAAACCTTACTGAAAATGTATCTGGATATACTACAACGCGTAAGTGTTGAATTATTAAAGGATATTTGAAAAAGGTATTTGAAAGAACCTTATTTTTGATAAAAAATTATTCTAAATTCAATCGAAAAGTAGTATCCTTCTTCTATTCCTCTAAAATTTTTCGATAACAATCGTTAAATCCCGAATACTTCCAAAGGTTTGTTTCCTTAAAAAGAAAGCACACCAACAAGGGTTTCCTGTATTGGTCTATATAAAAATAAATATATCGCAAATAGAGTATCAGCTGCCTGCTACTGAAATCTCAATTCAATTTGAAGGTAAAAACTGCGTCTCCTCCGATAATTGGGCCCAGAAGTAAAAAAATGCAAAAGAAATTGACTTCCAGGGGTTTGGTGTTCCGACTCTTATCCCTGTTTGTTTCTTTTACATTATCGGTGTCTTGTTTTCGCTTCCGCTTAAGCCCCGCCGGTACCCAAAAATAACAGGGGCTTTCGACTTAAGTTTCCATTCGCCCGCAATAAGCCCATCTAATAAACATACATCTCTTGAAAAGACTCCAATAATACAATAAAAGACTTGCTTTGCAGGATATTCTCGAGAGTACGAATGAAATTAGAAGAGTCTCGATTTACGCTTGCTTTTTAAATGCCCGCCTTCAATTTGTATAGTTTAGGAACTGCTTTTAAGGCCAAGATCCGATCTTTAATGATTATTTGAATAGGAATCGAGCTAACAGCGCGAGCACTGTAACGGGGGATATAAAACAGAGTCAGACTTTTGGGGCCGGCATTGTAATTCAGGACCCGGGGTACGAGAGCTCCCTGATGAAAAAAGTTTATGAAAAACGCTTAGGGGTCGCCTCCTGCAGGAGAAATTTCGCGATTAAGTTCTCCCCTTCACAATAAACTATCTCAAAAGCCATAAGAACGAAACAGCAATTGAAGATACCGTCCGAAACGGACTTTTTTTTTTTTTTAGTTCATGCTCGCATCGGGTTTGGCATGTGTGAAATTTTTTCTCTTAATACTGCCTGCACCGCCCAAAATAGACACGATCGTTCGAATATTTATTATAATCGGTTCGAATAGCCATAAACAGTGGTCCAGCTAGCGATCCGACACATTCGTAGTTTGAGGAGCCAAATGTTCTCCTACATTTATATCAGCGCATCGACCGAATTAAACGGATGTAAAATCAATCTGTTTCAGGCCTCGCTGAATTACGGCAAGGATTTGTTCTTTTTCGGACAGAAGATGCTCAGCTCGCTCATAACCACCGCGAACGCCAAGCCCTTTGAGAACATGACCGTAGACGATTTCATGTGGGGCCACCAGGACAGGTTCTTTCAAGTGATCAAGAACTTATCGAGCATTATCAACATGGACAAGTTCGAAACTTTCGGCTACCTGAAGAAGGTAGCTAAATGTAAACCCGCTTGTAAATGTACAGGAATCTCTTGGTTTGTGCAGTTAACGCATCCTTGAGATATACCGCACAATACAAACGCGCACTTATGAAACAATCGAAATTCTAATGATGAATCCTGAAAAGTGTAAAACCTTACTCAAAATGTACCCAGACATACTAATCTACGACGCGTGTTTTTATGTTTAAAAAAAAGAGTAATTTAAACTTTATTTTTGGTAAAAAAACTTTTCTAATTTCAACGGTCATTAGGCAGTGATGCGCGTCTAGAACTTCGTGCCGAAGGCGCTGTCGTGAATCTCCGATACTTCCGAAGGTTCGCGATTTTTGTGTCGTTAAAAAAACGCACTAAACGAAACTTATACAGCACATTTAAAGTTACGCTATAAAAACTCTGTCTCGCATTTATTGAAACCACATTTTTCTAAACTACACTAACCGAGTGTTGTATTGGTGTATATACATATCTTGCATATTGACCGGAGTATCACGTGACTGCTGAAATTTCAAATGAATTCGAAGTTATTAACTGCTTGAACTGAAAAAAACCCACAATAGTTTTTTTTCAACCCCTGGGTTATCCGACCCGGATAACTGTAACACTGTTGATATAGGCACTCGAACTGGCACATTGGCAGGTTTCACTTGACTGTAGCAAATTGCACTCTGTGGGGGGTCTCTAGCTCGGCGTTAGGGCCTCCTCCAAATAGGCGGGAACCGGCTGCAGGCTGCCGCATGTTAACACTTGTGTGAAGGATTAAAGTCAGTGTCTTTCCTGCACCTTGGGATAGAGTGGTGCAGGAAATGCACCTTTCAAATAGGGCCTGACGCCCTGACGGCCATTCCTCGCTCTTCCATAACCGCCCCTCTCGTCCCGTCTATTATTTCTGTCGCCCGTATATAACTAATCTTAACATAATTTATAAATTACGTAAAATATGTAAAAATTTTAACAGGATGCTTCGTAGAAAATCACCGCCTTAATGAGACAGTTAATATTGTCGTTTTTCGGTCTTCAGTCCCCCTCTCGGCGGTTCGGCTTTTCGCGAGACCGGTCTCGGCCGCTCGCAATCCTACTAAAGGGCCTCACCCGTCACAGTACAAGTGACAGTGGCGGTGCAGTGAGGATGCCGAGAAAACATCCAAAATGGCTGACACGGCTACTGAAGATGGAGGGCGGCCGAAACCGGTCTGGCAAAAGATGAAACCGGCGAGTGGAGAGAGGAACACGCGAAATCCACGGTAGAAGAAGAGACATCTGTTATGAAATTGTTTGTGGTGCCAGCGGCGGGGCGTACACAAGGAGGTGGTTACCGTGAACACGGGCTGGGCCAACTTGAACGAAGTGGGTGAAATAGACGTCTACGACGGCAAAAGACGAATCGGCGTCTGGGGCGAGACCCACTGCGACGGGTTGAGAGCCAGCGACGGCGGCCTATTCCCCGGCAAGCTGGCCCAACAGCACAAGCCGCTCTTTGTCTACACCAAGGACTTCTGCAGGAAACTGCCCATATACTACTACAGGGACACCTACGTGAGTATTTCTTATTCTCCGCTCCAGATAAAATCTCGTCGAAACGAAGGGTCTAAATAATTTTGTTATACTGCCAATTTCATTATACCGTCCCAATTTCGGGGTGCATCTACAGGATTTCTTGCGCCGATTGCTGTAGTATCCTGTCTGGTGAAAACCTGCAACGATACCCAGCCGTTTAACCCGCCCAACAGTTTTACCCTGTCCGGCATCTTATTTTCATATGCCGATCCGACGATTTACCCGGCTTTTAACCTCTTAAAGGCAGTCCGGTAATGATTGAAATGGAAAACACGCGTACACCGGATTTAATATCGGGTTGAAAAAAGATTGGCTACTTCGGAGTTATGGCGGTAAAAGGGACTCGAATCACCCTCGATCATTTGTGCCCGGTAAACACCGTCAAAATCCGGTACGTTTCATACGTAAATAAAAAAACAATTAATTAAAAAAAAATTCGTATATTCGAAATTACCGGAATGGTAGCGTTCTGATTCTGTTTTCACCAAGCCATGATTTCGGTTCATCTTTGAAACGATAGTGTTAATTTAAATACAATTTTTAACTTTTTTAAATGATTTCCTCTCGAACAGCGTTAAAATATAATCGCTTTTGTCTTCCGAACCGTCTTATTGTTTCAGAATCATGCAAATAAACGGAATCGGTCGTATATTCGGTATAAAAGCAGCGATAAAAGATGTTTCCGGGCGTTTCCGTTATTAACAATCGCAACTGATAAATTCCTCTCGATGCCTGGATATTTGCTTAGGCAGCGAGATTTGTTCGGCCTCGCAAACAGTAAGTAACGACAGGAAAATGCATAGAGCCGGTAAATTCGATTTTCCCTCCGCTACCGAATATAAAAGATTCTTCCGGAGACAAAATTTACTCTGCATTAAACATTCAGGGCTTAATTTCCGAACGCATAGGCGTTCTGTTGACGCTCGGAGCCCGAAGGATGCACACGTGGAAGTATTTGAAAATAAAAAAAATGTTATTCCAAAATAACGGATTCTATTATTGACTTAAGATATGCCTAACAGAAAAAAATTGAGAAAATTTGACAGCAAACCGAACCGATATACTGGATTTCTATTTTCGTTATCCTGTTCACAAATAATGCGAACGAATTAAACGAATGGACAAAATATTCTATATTTAGTATTTCCAATGCCAACATCTCCGTATTAGAAATAATTTTTTTAATTTGATCTTTAGATTTTACCACGAAGTTCAACACATGTTTTTGAATAGGAATAAAATGATCATTCCTATATTATAAAACTACTTATTCGAAAGTGTATCCGATGCACGCGAATGTGAGGGTTTAATTTCTCGAATAAAACACGACCACAGTAATAAAGAATGTTAAATTTACTATCCGACGTTCAGATATATCGCCCGCTGGTACGTTCGGTACCGTTGCCTCTAGCTTAATTTGACGCAAATTTTCTATATTAAATGTGTCTGTAAAATTAAAATGTTCTATTATACAAATATTTCCGGTAATTTGAAATATGTCGGCCTTACACATTTTTTGTTAATATAACGAGCTAGCGAGCTCCGATCTTCTGACCGTCCAGCGAACGTTTCCTCCAATTCCGACGGACTGATGTTTCAGAGCGCCGACGGTTTCCCAGTGGTCGAGTACCGCATCCCCGAAAACCTGTTCGACTACAGCAACCGCACCCCTGAAAACTACTGCTTCAAATACAAGAAACAGTTTCCGCCCAAAGGTGTGTTCCACGCGAGCCCATGCTTCAAGGGTAAGCTTATTCTGTTAGCCAATTCCGAGTGCCGGGACCAGACCGAATGAATATTCTGTGCCGCCCGGAAGCCGCTCTGACCGCACCGAGCGGCCCCCCACGCCATCCGACCGAGGATAGCGCCACATCTTAAACATCCACCGCATCACCATCACCTTAGCCAATCACCAGCTAAACCGACCACTATAGTCACTAACACTCGCCCTTAGACACACGCGGTAGTCTCTCATAACACGCACTCACCGAGTAATTAACCGCTATATTCATATATAAATATATATATAAACACACAGAGGGGGTCCAAAAAAATGTATCCACTGTTCAACAGTCCATAACTTGCAAACTAATTGACGGAGTTGTCTCATTTTCGGTGAGAGCGGGGTCCAACTTAAAGAGATATCGCTGTAGGCGTTCGAAATGGTCACCATTAAACATCCACACACAACGATGCCGCCGAACTGCAGCGCGAACTACTGACTGCAACGTGTTCAGTCGGATATTTGGACATGAATGTACGTCGGATTCTCGAAGTTCATCCAATGTGCGTGGCCTTTGTGTCGATAAACGACGTCCTTTAGTGTTCCCCCCGCAGGTAAAACTCCAGAGGAGTTAAGGCTGGGGAACGTGGTACTCCACAGCACCTCTACGGCCTATCCAACTTCCTGGTAGATTTTCGTCGAGGCAAGCCCGTACAACGCTTGTATGGCGCGATTGGAACTACAAACTATAACACTACCAAAAATGAGACAACTCCGTCAATTAGTTTGCAAGTTAATATATATATATATATATATATATATATATATATATATACGCTTACATACATGCATGCATACACACTGCCCGCACTAACGAATGTTTTGCTATAACGCTACGGCTTCGGCTGTCACTGCTCTTTTCCAGTCACAGAATTTATTGACGGAACGCTACTGAAGAGTGGCGAGAGGCCGTGACCCGAAAACATCGACGGATACAATTTTTTTAAATTTCATTTCATAATTTTCCGCGTGCACCGCCCGGTTTCGACCCGATCCCTCGACCTTCAGTAGCGTCCCGCCGCGATATTTAACACGGTGGCTTTTAATGATGTGTCTGTTATTATATTCTTCGTGCATGTCATTAAATTTGAGAGAATTAAATTTTTTTTTAACGGGTAATGGGTAAGTAGTTAAAAATTTCACTTCGATCACTGCCCCACACCATCCCTCGTTATATACGGGCATGCGTTATATCGGTGAAGGCAGGCACGTATTGGTTGTGAGCACGTACACAAGGCAGCCTAGAACAGTCGCTTTGTCTCGAAAATTAATAGTAGTAATTAATAAATAAATAACGGGAGAATCGCACGCCGCCGCTACTGCCCGTAAGAGACTCGAACCCCTGCATCTTTCCATGCGCTTTGAAATACAGAATTTTAAACAGCGTCCGGATGTCTGTTGGCAGGCGTTCCCGTCCACGTCTCGTTCCCACACTTCTGGCTAGGCAGCCGCCAACTTATCGACAGCATAGACGGCCTCAAGCCCGACGAATTCAAGCACCGGTCCACGTTCCTGATCCACGAAGTATGTTCAAATCGAGCTTTACCCCGGTTTCAGTCCGCTGGTTTAATCAGTTCAAGTTTGTAATTAAGATTCCGAAGCAGCCTGGGCTACAGACCTTAGGCTATGCTCGGTGAAACCGAATTTTCCTTCAAATGCAATATCTGGACATTATCTATTTATATACGTTCAAAATATCATTTACTTATTATCAAGTATTTATTCCTCTTTAACTCGAATATGAACAATTAGAATAAATATACGTGCGAAGGTTTCCGCGACCAGAACTTGAATTATCACTAATTTCAGGTGGTATCGCGTAATGCTGTGGGAAGAAACTCGGTCGGCTATTCCGGGATTTTTCCTGTGTTCGGAACGGTTTTTGCCATGTCCTTCTAGGGCCCCCTTCGGTGTTACGCGATCCTACCGCAAGTTAGTGATAATTAGAGTTCTGTTTTGAATTGATACGATAATTACTTCGGGCTAAACGGTTTGGAATGAATAATTTACGAATTAAATTATAAAATAACATAGAAATAAGGAGCATATTGGATTGTGTGAGCTCGACTCGTTGAAGGTTTGCAATCCAACTGGGATGCACTCCTTTTCTCTGACCTCGATTGCCGGCGACATCGATCCCTTTAATTACTCCTTATCCTCCATCTACTCTCATTACATACAGGGCATCTATTCAATCTGTTGTTGATATATCCGTCCCAGGGTCTTAATTCACCCCTGTCTGTTTGCTCTTACCCCGCAGAGATTGGGCATCACTCTCCTGGTCAAGACCAAATTCCAGTTGAACATTAAATTGAATAAGCCCCGCTATATCTCCATGCTTGATGGTATAGAGGACGGCACCATTCTACCTATCGCTTGGATGGAATATGTGAGTACAACACATGATAGTACATTGTCGGTATTAATTTATAATTATTTATGGCGTATTATAGTTTTTATTATATATTTATTGTTATTACAGTATTTTAATAAAGTATTTATTATTTTTCAAAAGAGGATGGTACTCCTTAAATTCACATCTTGAACACCCAGCGAAAGTTAATACAGAGTATTATTTGTTAATCTTTTACTGTCCTTCAATAAAAATGGAAGTTACGAAGACGACTGCAAACGATTTCGTCGATCGTTGGTTTTTCGGAATTAAAAAAAAAGCATTATTTTGAGGCTACAAAATTTCGAACAGAATAACTGTGTCCATTTATTTATACGCTGTTCTTCGGCCTGTGATATTCTTTGGCATTTATCTTTCCAAGCTGAACGGTTTAACTCCAGGAATTTGGCGAATACAAAATAATTATAAAATATAAAATAATTTCTCTAAAGATTGACTTCCAAGTCAGAATCAGACAGAGAAATGGCTGAGCGAAAGCCGTCTGTAAAGAAGGCAGACTTAACTCCCATCTAGCGGCGAACACCGAACCCAGCAAATAAATTAGTTACACGTCTCCCGATTGTCAATTTATTGGTGAAAAGTTCTGTTTCTAAATAATTTAAATCAAGGAGTACATCAAATATGGTTTCGGCCTTCTAAGAACATAACATTACTACAAATTACATAATTTTTATGTTTAGAAGATCTATAAGATCCAGTTTCGTGTTTTAGAGGTATCATTTCTATAAAAGTTAGCTTATATATTTGCCATCCACTCCTGAGATGCAAATTTTACTTAAGGGCTGGTAATTTTGTGCCATTGTACTACAAATGGTGAGAAACCGAAACCGTTTTCTTCCTAAAGTAATCTTAGATTACTTTCAGGAACATTCGAGTCCGCGGAATCATGTAAAATTCTTGTACAATCTCCTGTATTTTAAAATAGACAAAATTTCGAAACACTTTTTAGCCGAAAAATGTCATCCTCGACTCTTGCGTCATCTATCGGGATCCTTCCTAACTAACTCGCCCATTCAGTTCCAGCTTTCGCCGCTAGATGGGAGTGCCCTTTTACTCATTATTGACGGTTTCGCTCATTTAATTTTCCCATTAATTCCTACTTTTAAGAAACGATTAAATGAGGAATAAATTGGGCATTCCGTCTGTACTGTCACTGTTTTGTTACTACCTCAAACAAATCCTTTCAAAAAACCATTTAATAGTTTTTCTCCATTTTATTATTAATCCATCATTATTACTCTCGTAATTATTATTAATTTTATTGAAATGATATACAATTTGTCAATGTCATTATTGCATTTTATTTTGACAAAGATGGTGATGATTAATTCTTGTATTTATGCAATATGTTATTACTATCATAGCTGTTCTTGAATACGTAAAAATACATGTAACAAAATGCTACAAATTAACTACATATTTAGTATTAACTTGCAATTTCCTAGGTAATTAATTAATCTATTACGATTTTAGGATTCGGGCCCACTTCCAGAACACTTTGTGAACATAATCTATCATTTGACCTACACTGTCCGTTACATACAACGTGCTTTAATGTGGCTGTCACTGATATCGTTGATGGCATCATTTTATATACTCTATAAGCAAATCTCGAAGCATTTCGGATGAAATTTGCAAACAATTCTCATTAATTATAAGATACCAAAGGGTAGCATGTACTTATAATTAGGTGTAAAAGTTTTTGGAAAAATTTATATTTCCAACATGCTTTTTTTTCTGTTTTCACTGTACGTACTTAGTGTTATGCTAGCCCTTAATTTTTTTTTTATAGATTATCCCATTTTGTTAATAATGATTATTGTATGCTTTAGTGTTATCATCATGATAGTTGATAAGCTTTGTACTTTAGGTACTTAAGACAAATAGTAGTATTTATAACTGACTGAAGTTATTTATACTTATTTTCAAAATAAAAATTAAGTATTGTTTATATGTTTTTAATCAAACCCCAACACTTCATCCATTAAACGTGTATAATTTTATTTTATGAATAAAGTTCATAGAATATAAGATATTTAAAAAACATGACACCCACTCCTCCTATTAAATGTATAGGTTAATCAGAGTACTAAAATATCCAACCTAAGGCATATGAGTGGTTCATGAACCAATGCTTCTAACAAATATTTCTTCAATTGGAAATCTAAATTAATTATGAGAGGAACTGTAGTAAACTCAACAAATTCTTATAACCAAATTAATAAATGAAAAAAATCGATAGGGAGTATATAACCATATTATTAAATAACAGTATGCCTTTATACTTGTGACATTTGGATTTATACAAATGTAACGTTATACATTTTAACTAATATATAATTTCTATAATGTACAATGCTTCAATAATATAACTAATTTATTGTATCCACAATATTTTTACAATCTACTATAAATCCTATAATTATCAAAAGCACTTGTAACACTGGGTAATCAAATAAATAATTAGGTAAAATATATAAATAAATATATATATTTAATTATATATATTTAAATTAAAATATATGTATTTAATAAAATGTCCATGGTACCACATAGAACAAACAAGGATTTTCTAATTTTATTATATGTAAAAAGTTAAATCTAATGTAAGTTTTGTGAAAGTGTAAAAATAATTACTACAAGTGCATACAAATTTAGAAATATTCACCATAGAAACTTATTTTGTTCTCATTTTATTTCTTTGCTGAGCAACCTGGTATTATGTAGATTGCAAGCTTACAATATTTCTATTGACAATTTTTTAGTTACTGTTGAAACAAATGTGAAATGTTTATATACAAACCAAGACACAGAGGCTATGAATGTACTGTATATGCTTGTAGCATACACAATATGTATGCGCACAATAATCATATGTACATACACACACGCACACATGCATAGCAACAAGTTATTTAGTGTGGTTCTACAGTAATGTTTCACAATCCTCTTAATGTAATGCTGCTATAATCGAAGCAACTTATTTTGAAAGGAATTTCAAAATAGTGTACACACATTAATTTGCATATGGCATCAAAAGTCTATTAGATTTATCTAGCCTATCTAATCAATTTTCTTATCTCAGTGTTGACTCAATATATTAAAATAAATATTACTAAATTAATTTCAACTGTCAGTATTTGAGAAACTATTATTAATGTTCACTAAAATTAATCTAGTATCTATGATGTCCAATGGTAATTTAATCCATACAGATTTAAAATAATTTACATTGAGTACAAACATACACAAATATGCAACAGCACCTGATACATACACAGGGCACACACACACATAAATACCACACAAATTGATGCACATGTGTTAGTGTATGAACGTGTAAATAACATTTGACTTCAAATACACAATAATAACTTCTGAAATAGCAGAATTTATCAGGGTTAGTGCTGGTTTATAACACAGATTAGTGTGCCTTGATAATATAATAGTTTAAAGATAAAACACAAACAGACATATATAGCTTAACACAAATATGATTAAAATTCCATTCATATTGTTGTATTATAACTAATACTGTAGGCATGTAGTTAACGCAAACCTATTGGTTCTACAAATACTGGAATTAATAGACTTATCAGAACTTGAGCAATAAGGATAAACATTAAAAGGTGAATTAATAAATTGCATTCATTAAATACTAATAAAAAAATCCTGTGAACACAGAAATATAGAAAACACAGTTACATTATTCTATTCACATAGTTATTTATGGTAAAAGCTCAGAAATGTAACAAATACAGATATCACCAATAAAACAAAAATAAGACAATTGAGTTAGCTAAGTTAATGAATATGTATGATTTATTTTTCCTGTATTCTTACTTATCACTTTATATAGAACACCAATAAAGAAATGAACATTAAATGGATAATTCATGAGATATTTTCTTTTGCCATACAGTTTACATACATTTATAATAACTTTTAGTTTTCATATTATTTTTATAACAGTTACACACCAAAATATTTTCTGTGTAATATTTCCCAACGGTGTTAGAGTGCATAAATTTCCTAAGCCAAAACCAACATCACAGTACATACTCAGATCATACAATAAATGTCTAAACAGATAAAATACATAAACTAACAAGAATGGTAACTTTTAACAATATTTAACTTTCATAAAATTCTATGCTTTAGTTCTATCATAACCAACCATAAATACAGACCAGAAAATAGATATTTATGACGTATTAAATATCAGAAAACCAAACTATATTTTTATAATACAGCCCAGTATGCATTATTACCTTAGACAGTTGATTGAACATAAGTACATTCAATTCAATAACATAATAATTAAATAAATTTATCACAAACTAAATAACAGATTAAAAATATGAATTATCAGGAGATACTAATATTTAATAAATGGTCCCTAAATCTTAACCCTGCTCAATCAAAATATCAATTAAATTTTCCAATATTATTCTTGTCATCACCTATGGCTATGGCACCTCTAAATTTTCATATAAGATCATCATTAATAAAAGAAAGACAACTTAAATACTGGAAATATTTATTAATATATTTAACATTAAATGCCAATAATATATTGGATAAATTATGAGATTAAAAAATTTGAAAAATAAAATAATAAATTAGCACTAAAAGCACATAGTAAAATTGGAGAAGCACAAGTTTAGTGCAGAAAAAAAGTTATTTAGTAACATCACGATCATCAATATTAACACAGTCATCAAGATTTATGTTTGTTGCATATTTATAAAATTATTAAAGTATATACTGATTCTACAAGCATGAAAACTTGAAACTCCTTTTATAGTAAAGGAAATATTTGATGTAGGCTTATTAGAATAATTTTAAATATTTAAACAAATGATAAATTATTAATTTATTCAAATCTAAGCAGTTTATAATTTCATAAAATGAATATTGTAGAATTTTAACAGCTAGATAAAAACAGCTGATTAACAGCTAATAATTACTTGTACAAAATGTATGCAAAAGTGCATTTGACTGATTTATTGACAAGAAAGTAATATGGTCCTACAGAATAATTTATCATTTTAAGGTAATAAATCCCTATTCCAATAGCACTTGTGAAATGGGACTCTTAGGAAACTTTTTATGGTTTTCAAACAATAGTAATGATATAATACTAGGAAATAATAATAGGAATAACTATTGAAATATTAAGCAATCCTTTTTATCTTTCATGATAATTTGATCAAGAATTAACATGCCAGAGTAATGCAAATATTACTAAAACTAAACGACCAACTAAAGAAATAAATTACTGAAAATATAAAAAACTAAGATAAAAACTATATAAATTACAGGTACCAGAAAACAACAAATTAAAGCGATTATATGAGTTAAACAGACGAAATTACCTAATTCAGAATAATTTAACAAGGCAACCTTAACATACTTCGGTAACAAAAATTATAAATTAAGGTATTATAAAACTTGTTATGAATGTTAATTAAGCGATGAAGTAGCATGAACCACATTGTGGCTAAAACACAGTTTCTTATTTTACTGTCTAAAACAATATCTAAGCCTTCATACGATCTTATTTACTATAATGCACCACATGTTCAATTATGTCCACTAACTCCAATTCTAATAAAGCAGCCACAAAATGTTACTTATAAAAGTACACTTTCATTCCTTAAATTTTGTTCTATGCATATTTGCCAACAATTTATACCAAGATATGGTAAAATTATTACATTAATTAAGTTAATAGTCTAAATATATGATCACATAATTTTGATTAATGTCAATTTGATATTTTTTATTGAAAAACATTTTTCAGAATACAAATTGAAAATATATGATGAATTTAAGCATTAAATTTTAGATTTCAAGTGTATCAGTAATGCCCTTATTCATATAAATAATAATAATATTAATAAATTATTATTATTATTATTATTATTATTTTAATTAACTTATTAATAACACCTTTCAATAATTAGGAATAAACTTAATAAAAATAAAATCAACTAATTAATCTACAAAATAAAAATGAACAATAATTCAATAAATTAATTATAAATATATAAGCTCCATAACGATATCATCGAATTAAATTAATATTTTTATAATTCCTTAAACAATATCCATCATAAAGAATTAATGAGTTCATAAAATAACCAACCAACAATGAAGAAAACTATCCTAATTGTCATAATTAAAATAATAACTAAAACATCAATTAATAAACTGTTAAGAACCTAAAAAACTAAGAAAAAATTAAATTCAAGCCTGAAATTTCTGTTAAGTTACAAATGGCAGTGAACGCACTTTTATTTCGATTTTACCTTCGAATATTTGATAAGCACGCTCTGTTTTCAATTGATAACTACAATTCACTCTTACACACTCATCAATCATGCCCAATTCCAACCCATAAATTACCTAATAATCTATAATCGTCTGACAGTATTCATACAACTCACGCTTAATTCAATTTGGATGGAATAATGGAAATTTAGAGGCTTAGGAGCCAAATAATTGAATAAGTAGTTATCTACATTGGCCTAATAAACTTAAAATACACAGGGAAATATAACAGATCAAATATAAACGTTATTAGAATTACACTTAAACGAATATTCGACTAACATATATTTAGCAAGATCTAAATTATTACCTTCAATTTGCCAATTTCAAAATGAAAAATCTAATTTTTAACAATCGAGCAAATATCTATTATCTAGCCGGAAAATAAAATTAATCGCGTTAGAATAAAATTCTCGCAGATATCAGCTTTGCACTTTTCCTGTTTCCTAATAAGTTATACTATTGAAATACAAACAAGGCTAAAAGTTAGGACTGAATGGTTAAGGTGACTGTATCGGAGGCGTTCTTAAGAACGGCTACAGCTTGTTCGTGGGTGAGACCTTCGAGGGTGAGCTGGTCGACCGCCAGTATCCGATCGCCCCGCTTGAGAAGGCCCGTCGCCGCTGCCGCCCCCCTCTCGAACACAGTCTTAACATAAATTGGCAAGTTACCATGAGGACTTCCATAACCTCCGACAATACTGAAGCCCAATCCATCTTCACCCCTCTCTAACATCACACTCCGACATCCCCCTTCTTCATTTTCACTGTTCCGAACAGAAAACAAATCAATAAACCAATCCAATAAAAGATAAAATTATAGTTTAACATACCTGTTTTGTGGTCTGCGAGGGGTTGGAATACCATAGATTTCATGTGTTTCTGTCGCCTCCCGCTAGCTATGTCTTTTGCTAGACCGGTTTCGGCTGTTCGCCATCTTCAGTATCGGTATTAGTCACTTTGGCACTTTGGATGTTTTTTGGGCATCCTCACTGCACTGTCACTGCCACTTGTACTGTGACCGGCGAGGTCCTTTAGTAGGATTAGCGGAACCAATATTCTATTCGCTAATCCTACTAAAGGACCTCACGCGCCCAACCACCCCCCTCCCTTTTGACCTACACTCCGACATAGACTAAAGCCGATTAACAAAATTCCCCCCGCTCAACACAAAGAAGACAAACACCCCCCGACCACAATAACACGTATATATACACACGACAAACAGACAACCACCACAGTACAAGTGACAGTGACAGTGCAGTGAGGATACCCAAAAAACATCCAAAGTGCCGAAAGTGACTGGAGACACCGCTACTGAAGATGGCGAGCAGCCGAAACCGGTCTAGCAAAAGACCGGACCAGCGAGACGAGACAGAAACACGAAATCGAGGATAAAATTATAATTTCTTTATTATTAGGCCATTACGACCCCGGGTAGGGGTCTCGGCCGCGACAGATGTTTTTTTACGGGGATGGGTGTTGTTAACCCTTCGCTCGACCTCCAGCCTAGAGGGCAGAGAGAGATTTCTATGCACGCCATCACCCAGGATCAAACGCAAAAAAATAATTAAAATTAATTTTTATATATCCGTGAATACTTGTAAATTAAGTATTTAAATATGACATAAATAAATATTGTCTGAATTCAGTCAGTATTTATTGTAAGCAGCCGCAAATGTCTGTACTACTTACTTTTAAAAGCCATGTTTTTACTAAAGACAAAAGTGTATTTTGTGGAATAATTTTGTTTACGGGTTCTTTCAAAAAATTACGTTAATTTTCAAAACATTTTTAAGCTTCAATGAATGCATTGTGGTTAGTAATCAAGCATTATCTAAGTGAGAAATCATTTCAGAATCTGAATATCCATGCTTACCATGTCCACATGCTCACGAAGGAGCGGATAAATATCCGACGTCTGGGTAATGAATTATGATAATACGATGCATGATTTCACTCCGATAATTATTTCATTACGATTTTAAATTAGTAACAAAGATAGTTTTAGTTATTCGTGTGTATTTACAAGGTAGCTACTTGATAGTTATAGAACTGGAATTATTTTTCACAAACACTCAAATCGAAAGAGTAAAATAGTGCTCACCTTGTTAATGTTTCCTGTTGTGAAAAGCGGCATAAACAAAACAAACCAATTAAATAATACCAAACAGTAATAACTATAACTAATGAAATACTTTAATTGATGCGTCACGCCATTTATTTGAACGGATATTTCAACTGAGTCTGTACCCTGAGTGTATTAAAGAATAATTTTGGCAGGGAAAACTGATTAAAGACTCAATAATAATTGACAGGCATATAAGTCCGCAGGAACCTTATTTAACACATTATAGTCAATGAAAGAGAAATTATTTAATTCTAAAATTTCACAATGACGGTTTAAGAATACACCATACAACTTTGCTTTCAACAGAGCTTACTCTGTTACACATAAAAGCTCTAAGTTTAGGAACCATAAAAATGTAACGGCCTAACGTTACGGGAATGAAATTGTCTAACCTTGTTTTAAAACGCCCCAACTTCATATTGACTTTTCCCGCGGTAGTCTTCAATACGGCGGCCGCCTCATCGTGGCTCATCTTCCTTAAGTCCTGCCCGTTCACCTCCAGTATCTGGTCCCCTTTCATCAGCCTGCCGTCGGTACCGGCCGCACCACCCTGCACCTTCAACAACGACCAATCGGCGATCAATTGTGTTTCAATCGTCCGATAAAATGGTCCCGAGCTTGCTCGCAATCCCGTAAACACCTCGGCGTACAGATAAAACGGAATTTGATGCGTCCGAAAATTAATATCTAATTTGTCTCACAAACCGACGGATATGGAAAAAATTCAAACTCCACAGTCGAAATTTATTGAGAGAGTTAAATAACGCACCCCCGTCATGTCTCCAAATAATAATTTACTAAAAATTAAAAATTCGATTATTTTGAATTTAATTAAAATTATTAAATTAAATTATATTTTAGCCCGGATACATACAAAAAGAAAAATAAGAGGTGTACATACAATGTCGGATATGAAAATACCCGGTCCATTCTTGCGGCCGACAATGCTCAGACCGAATCCTTTGCCTGGCTTCTTCATCAGTTCAACTTCAATAACGTCCAAATCTTCTTCCTTGCCGCCGCCCGAGCTCTCTTCGCGATACACAACCATGCGAACCTTCGGAAATAGAGTGGAAGAAAAATCAATGACGCACAATTAATTATTTTTCCACTTCACTAAACCGCTTTCCGCCGGTGTTTACAACAGTAACCGGATTGTGTTTTGTCCGTGAAAAAAAATAAGAATTACACTCGCTACGTTTTATAATTTACTTTCGGTTTCGGTGGGTCTCACGAATGCAGTAATGACTACCAGATCTATCCATACTATTTCGTTTGCTTCAACTCAAACTCAAAAATGTCTTCCAATCATCACTGACTGAACTTTTGCAGTACCGAATTCTGTAAGTTCATTTTTTTAACGTCTTATTGTAAGACGGTTATTAGGTTTATAATGTGTAAAATTATAACGTAGTCTGACGTCAATATGCTTCTTCCTAACACCTCCATATACGACGTTCTGCCGGCCCATTTATGTCAGCTAAGCGAGGCATATTTACCTTAATTTCCATCTAAAGGGAGAGGTTTCAGAAAAGGCATTGACTTGTACCTTAATGACCGTGGGTCTTTCGACAAATCCGTTCGCTGCCACTATTCCTACGTTTTACGGGACCGGAGTAGGCGATAACACAGCCATAATTGATATTGGAATGTTTATGTTTCCCGCTTTTGTCGGATAACCTCTACCGCGTTGTATTTGACCCCCACAGGCGATATACATATATATGGACCTATGTACCTTAATTTCCATATAAAAGGAATGGCTTCAGAGAAGGCAGGGAAAGGTCGATAAGAAAGAAACAGAATAATGGTTACCTTGACAGGGGTCTGTCTGAGTGCGGCGAGCGCCTTACTGTGTGTTATATTCCTGAAGTCCTCGTTGTTGACTTCCAAAATCTGATCGCCCGGCTTCAACCTTCCGTCCTTGGCCGCGGCCCCGTCCGGATAAACTTCGTGAATTATAATAACACCCTGTGATAGAAGTCGCAAGTTTTAGAAATAACTAGTTTAACACTGGGCCTACGGACGTTTCATTTGTGCCAATTTATGTAGCGACCGCATAGAAAATTACAAAACTTTTACAAAAAAAAAACCTTCGATATATATTTCCCTCATTAGATGGATGACAGTCGGTGCGAGTGGTAAAAAAAAAAGAAATGTGAAGGGTTTTTGTCATTTTCCAACTGAAATTCGAAAAGCGGGCGTACGCCCGGTGTTAAAAAACGGTATTACCCGTGGGCGATCCAATCCCCGTCTTCAGTATTGGTGTCGAATGTTATCTGTAGGGTGCGGTAAGATTTTAGACAAAATAAGAGGGAACTTACAAGGAGCGTGTCCGATCCGCCGACTATGCTAAGCCCAAGTCCCATTTTGTCCTTGTTTATTTCTATTGTACACTCGGTGGAGGGTGTAATCGGAGCCGTCGCGGCCAGATTTTCGTCGGCGTCAATTTTCACTTTCCCGGACGGCGAAGGTGACAAAGAGCCCGGAATCGGTGCAGCCAATTCTGCAACGAGAATTTAAAAAAATATGCTGATTCTTAGTGGGGTTATTTAAAATAAAACTAATATTAGTTATTATTTAATTTTTTTCTAATCCCCGCTCTTCGGCTACTTTCCCACTTCCCTTATGGTCCGTAGGGAACATTTGGGTGGTGGGGATTGACTAGGAGTATGGATCAAATCCGGATATATAAGTGGGGGATCGCCTGGGTTTGTTAACTGTGGTTTAAAGAAAATAGTTCGATAAGAAAAACTTTCGTCTTATTTTTTACGTAAAAAATTAGGGTCCTTCTAATTTCAGGGAGTCACCCAGAGAGTTTTTTATTTTATTTATTTTTTCTATTTTTCTGATATGTTTAAATCACTTGGCCAAGCATTTGGGATGTCAGGCGATAGTAGGATTAGGATGGTGAGAAATTCGGTGAGATTGTCGGATGGTCGAATGGAGCAAAGTTAAAATAAAACATGAATAGGATAACGTTACTCACTGGGAGTTTCGGCTTTGGGAGTGGATTGTTTGGATGCGACCGGCGTCTGGGGAGGCAGTGCCAGTTCCGGGGGCTTCTTCTCCTCCTCCTTAGTCTTGTTCGGATTGCAGACGACCAGCGTGACCACACCTTCAGTCTTCTTCAGCAGGGAAGCCGCCTGATGAATGCATATAATGTATCGATAAAGTTCTTGGGAATTTAAAGAAAGAAAATAAATCAAAGTCGCCCTTGCATTAGTCGCAAAATGTGACTGGTATGACCTGTGCGCTTAATTTCTATCGAATCCTTATTTTAAATATTGGGTTGGCAACTAAGTCATTGCGGATTCCCCTGATTTCATTATGTGTATAATGAATAAAAAAGAAATGGTACTCACGATGTACCTGGATATATTGCGATGCATAATTCATGAATTATTACAGGATATAGGTGTTAAAAAGAAATGGTGATTTAAATTTATGTTTGGTAAAAAGCTAAATGGTAAAAATAATTTAATAAAATAATAGTAATAAAATAATAATAATTATACCGTAGATTTCGTGTGTTTCTGTCTCCTCTCGCCGGTACGGTCCTTTTGCTACACGAAATCTACGGTATTCCAACCCCTCTCAGACCACAAAACAGGTATTCTAAACTAATAATAATTCTGGTTTTATAAAACAGTATAAACGGCCATTAGGCGATTGTCGCGTCTGCCGCTCGGGCCGTGGTGCTGTCGTCAACCTGCGATACTTCCAGAGGTGTGCGTCGCTAAGAAAGGGCGCACTAGCAAAACTTAGTACCGCCTATTTCAAGGAATTGTATCAACACTTTCTCGAGCATTAATTAAAACGGCACTAGGTAAGGGTTTCCTGTAGTTAATATAAGAAGATAGAAAATATATCGTTATAATTTTTTCTCGGTCGCTGGGAAAACTATAACCCGCCTTGAAAAAGGCTCGAGGACTAATCGCAACGCCCTGTATGATGAGACGACAAATAAATAAATTCTTACCGAGTCGTAGCCGGCTCCGAGCAAGGTGTCTTTGTTGACGGCTAGGATCATATCCCCGACAATCAGTCCCGCCTATAACAAGGGGGAGAGTGTTAGAATTGAAACTTATATAGTATAATCGATACCCACAATGGAAACTAATTAGAGACATCTATTGTCCAATAATTGGCACCGGGTTCCGTCACTTTAATAAGGGCACAGTGCCGATAGTGAACCTTCAGAAACAAAAGGTCAATTGAGTTCAAGCGCTAATTGACACACTTTGATCCGCGTCTGTATATAAATATGTATGTAAAGTAAGTATTTTTTATTACCTGCTGCGCTGCACTACCTTCTTGTATATCGGATATAAAGATTCCTTGGCCGACCTCGGCGTGTTTGCCCTCTATAATCATGATTCCCAGTCCTTGGCCACTCTGTGGACAGAGGTTTTAACAAGTCGCAATATTAGAATGGGCCGTCGTATAGTGCGAAGCGAAGAGAGAAAAAATGTCCAGGCATTAAAGTTACTACCCAGCCATGCAGCGATTAACGAGGGAGGGCTCCGAGAATAATTGGAGGCGCACGCGTTATTCGGAGGGAATGCCCGCTAAATAGACAGGTCTCATTCCAGACCGGTTTCGGGGGCAGTTTTCTCGACTCCTGTGCCGGACCCGTTTCGGTCGCTAGTGGCGTTCGCACTAGTGAAAATACAACGAGGTAAAAATTACGGCTCGTTACGAGGTAAAATTAACGACGAGGGAGGGAAGTCATTGAGGTCGGAAGATGGCGAGAGTATATTCCGAACCGTCGCCGAGTCTTTGCCCGGTGTCGAGGGGAGTGATGATATCATCGGTTATTACCCCCGAGTCCCTCCTTACATAATTGAGCAGAGGAGAAATGCCGGGGCCGCACACAAACGCTCCGGCTAATGTCCGTTAGCCCGAACCTCTCATTCAATTTAAAACGGGAAAAATAGTCGCATTAGAGTCCCCGACGGGCGTTTCCCCCGTTTCTGCAGCCCGTTACCTTCGATTCTAGGCCTCTCCCCACCGTCCGTAGCGTTCGATAAAACAGCGATTAAAGGAACAGAGACGACGATGAGGGTAATAGCGATCCGTGGTTATTTATTACCCTCTCACTACTACTCACTACCCTCGGTAGTCCAAAATGGTTTCGGGAGTGGAAAAACACGTAAATTGGAACAGTTCAGCATATTCTCGAAGGCTATTTCTCCATTTTCTTCTGTTTTCTTATAGACGTTTTGGCCAGAATAGATTCGGAGATATGCGTCACCAGTATACTTCCGTTGTACCGTGATTTTTCCACTCGAGGACATCAATCAATGCTGGGGGAGGGTCACCTAACAGTTATTAGCAATTATTAATTTAGCGAAAGCTTTCACGACCGGAACTTGAATCCCTCCGGGAAAACGGGAACAAATAACTCATAATACTACTAGGATTAACGACACCCGACGATGTAGACAACACTCGGTAGGGCCTCGGAGGGAACGGGTAAAAACTTATCCACCGAATACCGGAATTGCGGGGGGGGTCAACCGAGTTTCTTCCCACAGTATTACGCGATCCCACCGGAAGTTAGTGATAATTCAAATAGATAATTGAGAATCTACCGACGGGAGGATGTTATATTTAGAGAAACGATACTCCGGGTGGCGGCTCCGGCGTCGCCAAGGCAACGGCCCGTTCGTGTGGGGTAAAACAAATGAAACCTACATTTCCATGTTCCGTCGACATCTTCCCTCTCGAGGTAGAGCGAGTTTTGGGTAACGCGGCGAAACGTCGTTCTGAGAAACTCCGACAGGGATGGGAAGAGCATGTAACCACTGACACCCGGTCAAAAATAAATGAAAACCGACTACGCCCGATGACGAAATGTAGAGTTGCCAACTGACACAGAGCTCTTAATTTTTCTTTTTTTTTTAACAACCGTTGCCAATTGCCAGCCGGGAAGATGTAAACAAGCCCGCCGTCCACTGCTGGCCAATTGAAAAACAAGGTACCCAACAGAACCATATAAATACTTCCAAATCAAAACCAGCGCGGGATACAAATTCGAATCTGTTGAACCGGGCCTTATATCGAATAAAATTAAATATCGGAATAATTAAAACGCGCGCTCAGTTACAAACAACTATCAGTACATTCGATTAGTCGAATTAAATTAATTTTACGGATTAGGTGATTCCGATAACGACGAATTTCATCGCCCTCGATTAATGACTTTCAGAATTTCTTTCTTCGAGATCGGATGTGTAAATTTGTTCATGTTTCGGGAATTCTCCAGAGAGCGCAACTAATTGGTTTTTTGTAAGTACAGTGCCGTCCCCTTCTCAAGAAAGAATTTAACCGTACTATTATACTATTGCGGAATAACCCGCTGTATTGGTATTAGGTAAATATTGTATCACCTCTTGCACACTTCGGCAAAGTAAATAAACGCAGCATGCTTGCAAGGATTACTTTATAAATTTTTTTATAGTCTCTCAGAACTTTCAAATACGCTGCAAGGCAGCGGGCAACACTGTATCAGCTGTTATAGTGTGGGGGCGCGAGTATTCTGACAGCGTGCCAGTAGTAGAACAAATTTGAGAAAAAAAGGATGTAGAGAATAAAATCGCGCATAACGCCGCGTTTCCCGATCTTGGTGGAAATCTACCAACTACCCGCGGAAGAATACCGACAGAATCCTCTTCTTCTTTTATTTTTGAATATTTCAGCTTCCGACCTAAGTCCAATCGGATGCCAGCGGGTCTCGGGGACTGTATTGGAAACCGCCTCCCGAAATTCCTAGAGAGGCATTCATTCCTTCCGGGGGCGTCGGAGGATATGGAGGAGGTGGGGTAGGAGAAGGAGGCGGATAGGAGACGCCGCTTTTCCAAGACGCCCGCAAACCCGTACCCCCGGTCCTACACGGAGCACGCTAAATGTTTTCCCCTTTTTTCCAGACGCTTTTCAGACGCTCCCCAACTTCTGTCGGTTTTTCCGAGTCACTCGGGCATCCTGTCGGCACTGTCCACGGTAAAAGACCGAACCGAAAAAACCGAGACTTTACGTCACTACAAAGCGAGAACATTTTACATCTTGAAATGCGCCGTTCCCACCGTATTGAACTGTAAATGACTTCACGCATCGCACGAGTTGTTTTATGAACCCCTGCATTTCGTTAGTGGCCTGCCAGACAACAGGAAAACTTAATTATATCGACAGAGGAGATTCCAACCGAAAGTCCTTCCAACCGTTCTAAATTCTCCCCGGTATGTTTCAAATCCCTTCGCGCCGCGACCTCAACAAACCGACAGTTGACGAAGACATAAAATCGCGGTTCATAAAGTTTCATTACCGTCTCACCACTCCTCGTCCTAATTCACTCGTGGAATCCAACTCTTCTGTTACCCGTCCTTTATACCTCCCGCCATCACCGGGTAGCTTTTCTATCGAGAGTAGATAGAAGAAAACTTTCGGCGATCGCACCTATAACCATAAATGTCGATTGTACAATAATTAAAAACGAAACAAAAATAAAAATATCGACAGTATCGACTTCGAGTCCTCCAGAAACCCCGGCAGGCTGTCGCAGAACAAAAACTTTCTTCCCACTACAATAATGAGAAACGTCGGGGCGGAAGTCCAAGTTGGCTAATGGCTTACACAGCGAAGCGGGCAAACAAAAAAAGTTCACGCAGACTTCTCCAGTCCCGGTCTTCGGGAGTTAACACAGGGCCGAACAAGCACGGCCTGTAAAATAAGCCCAACCATTCAAGGAAAGTAATTCGGTTTAAACGCATAGGTTAACCCCGACCTTATGCGATTTCGAAATAGCTAGCCCTCTTACTGTACTAGTTCTATACCCTAGGTATGTTTTCAACCCGTCGCTTTGACGAGAGACTCCGGATTTACTATGGGACATGTGAAATTCGAGATACAGTAGAGTTTCGTTCGTCGGGCATTCGGTATTATCCGAATATTATCCGACATACTATCGCAATAAAGCATCGATCGGCAAAAATGAAAAAGGTAATGAAGTTTTGCACGTTTTGTTTACGCAGTTCGGAGACAAGGTGTGCCTATTTCAGGGCCTATTTTACAGCAAAACGATATTGCTTTTCTGTAATGAATTCCATGATTTCACAGATTGAACCTTTGAAGTACCGTACGAACGTTATTAAACTCCGTACAATTCTGTAACTATAAGTTCCAAAAGACATCCAAAATAAACATGATCTTCAGAAAAGACAGTTCCTTGTGCCATGGCAAGTCTGTACAAAATTCACCGTCAAATCTTATTTATTATTCGAAAGTTTTACTAGACCAAAGCAGAGTAATACGGCCGTAATCGATACTGGAATGTTTATGGTTCCCGTTTATGTGGAATAAGCGAGGCTCTACTGTATTGGATTCGGGTTTTCATTTCCCGCCGCCCATTTCCGGACTAAGTTTTCACTCTATGAGGTTGCTATCGCCGCCGTTAGATGGCGGCGGGCTTGGGGTACTTTGCCCGAAAAATTATCCCTAACGAAGTTTCGCTGCGAGGGAAGAGACCCCGCGATGTATCGACAACATAAACGTTCCACGGGTAATTCCGTATTTTACAGGCCAATACGAATACCTGGGGTATTTATCCTGTTATTTGTACGCAAATGCATAAAAGATAAAAACATATCTTTGTTGTCAAAAAAAGAATTCATTCGGGAACGTTTTTTACTAACGTTGATTACTTCGCGCAACTGATAGCATAAACGTTCGGAAATAAGGACAGCGAAGTGAGTATTTCCGGTTTCCCAGTCCAATGCGGTATTTATTAATTATTTGTACGCGGATACAACCAATTAAACGCATTTTCATTTATCACAATGATGATTATTAAATATTAAATATTAAATATTAATATTAAATTATTAAATATTAAATTAAATTATTACCTCCATCTTCGGTATAGTAGGAACGTTGTAACGCCGGTGATTACCCGATATTTCGAAAAAAAAATATGACCCTTAAACTTTACCCAAATGAATAATGATACTTCTATGCATCTTCCGGTCAAGTCGTTTGGCCGTTTTTCCCCCCATTTTAAATGTCAATATTTCGGGGTCAGATGTAAGAGTCCGGTTAACGAGCCACTTGTGGTATCGCAAGTACTATTATCCTTACAATTCAAATCTCGCGGATTCTCAATGTACTTTCCAAATCGCATTATTGAATAAGCTTTGCCGGCGCGGCCTTCGACGATTGTTGTAAGAAAAAACTTAGTTGCTGACAAACTATTGTTACGGGTATTCGGGCAACAGAAACGCCGGCGATTTGCCGTACGATTTATTTTGTTTTTTTTTCTATATCAGCTATAACGGGCACCAGTCAAAAATATGAAATTGCACGGATATTACCATTGATAGATCAGATACAATCCATTAGTTATCAATTCAAATTACCCAACCCATACATAATGGAACGCCCCGACAATTGTTCACCATAGAGCACCAGGAACAAAACATCCGGTCGCTAAAAACACCAATATAATCCGAATATATTTCCAGGTACTAATATCGATTAATGCGGCTATTTTTATTTTATTTTTCGGACCGCCTGTAAAATAGCTTTTCATCGTCATGATATTGGTATTTCGGCCTCTACGCTTTCCATATAAAGGTAAGCGGTATTTTCGATGGAGCTTTAACAAGATAAAAAGAAAGAATCTTCCCATTTGCACGAGATTTTTCGTATCAGTCAGAAGGAGGAGGAGCGCTTTTATTAAATATTCTTTTTCGAAATTAAGCTTCCAGGAATGCATCTGATCAGGCACGAAAATGAAATATTTTTACTAGATTGTTTTTAATTTTACACATTCCGGTCGATAAGTGTAATTTAAAAATATTTTTCATCGGTGCCGATCCTACGAGAAGCTGGTGGGGAACGGGCAAGAGCCCGGGCATAGCCGGCGATTAGGACGGTCAGCGGCGGAGTTTGGCCCTATTCGAAGTTAGGACTGGCAAATTGGCAGTGGGTTCAAGTCCCGGACCCTTGCCGCGTTAATAAACTGGGGCCCCCGGTTCAATTAGCGGAGAAATCCGACGCGTTCGGGCACGGGCTAAAGGAATGCGATCGCGCCCCAATTCCGGTACAACGTCCGGACACAGGAAAATTGTTAAACTCGCCCTGTTTCCTACACCGGTTTACCGGCTATTCCCTTTCGTCCGCAGGTTCCGAAACCGCGCTGAGAATGGATAAAGTAATGACACGTAGGAAGACAGCTTCAATAACTGAGCATCAATAATATCGAATCGGAAAAAAATTAATAAATTAAATAAAACACGTTGAAAATAATTTAAAAAAGAATACCGGCGGACTGAACTGATATTTGACACTACCGTTTGTTAAACATCGGTGTTCCCGACCGAATTATTCTAGTGTAGCATTCAGAGAGGAAAATGGTCCGAACGTCTCGATTTTTCTACTACAACGTTCCCGGCGGTACCTTTAATTTAATAAACTTTAATCTTCATTATTCGGAGCGTACAGCCGGCAGGTTGCGACGACCGAAGGGCTTACCGGGAACTGCGCGGTGGAAAGCCGGCGAAAAATGGAGACGTCGAAAAATCGAGCTTAATAAGTACAAATGCTCGGAAAGGAGGCCGATGGAAAGCTAGGGCGCCTTAGGGTCGGCCGAAAAAAAAACAATTTTATCACTCCCTCTTCGCACCTATAATTTCCATTTCGGTTCTTATTTTACACCCTCAACCCCCCACCCCACCCCCCTCATTCGGACAATTCAATAGGGGTTTATTTGTCGTTCGGAATTCACGCCGGGGCGAAACGATCGGACCGGCTAAAATTCCTCTATTCCTCTATTCGGCTGAAAAAGAGAAAACATCGTCTTATAGAAAAACAAAAACCCAAAAGTGAGAATTCGTAGTAAACAACAATTCAGAATTCAAAAATCAATTTTAGAAAAAACTTAAGAGTTAAAAAAATACACAAAAAACGGCGACGAGTTATAGGCGTCGAACAAGCCAGAACGACATGCAGTCACGCTCAACACATTCTAATCAAATTTATATTTGCTATCAATTTTATATATATAACAAACACACAGATTATATATAATAAGAGACACAGAAACGGAATTTTTTGAATGAAAAATGTATTTTCTCAGAATAAAATGTTTGTAGGTAGTGAGGCCATGCACATGCCAAGATAAAATTGGGAAAGGGTCCGTACCTGGTGGTTGGGGGAAGTAGGGCCAGCAACCTCCTCGGAGCCCGGCTATACAAAACAGGTTCAACTATCATAATCCATAAATAAACCGAAAAGTTTTTTTTTAGATTTTTTTTTGAACAGAAAGAAAAAGGAATTTTGTTTTTTGTATAATCAATTTTTGTCGAATCGGCCGTCCGATCGCGGCGACGGACAATTTCTCTTATTATCGGTCGGTAACAATTTTGTCGTAAAAAATAAAATCGTAAGAAGCAATTTCGAATTATTTTCTCCTTAATAAAGACTTAATAAAGAAATTTGCGGTCGGGGGAGAACAAAGGGCCCGGAATCTGAATCTTTCGGTTTGATTTATGGAAATTTGTTTGTTTTTTTTTTCTTTTCTTTTCACCTCCTCAAGTGAAGCCCAAAATCGATCATCGCTTCGTGAAATTTATCGGACGATTAAAATGATTCGAAAAAAAAGGGGCAGGTCGCTCGGCTGGAGTGCATTAACCGGAACCTGGCTGGCATGCTGCCCAGTAGTTCTACCTTCATTCTTTCAGGCAGTCGTAGGGGGTTACGGGGGAGGTTTTTTCCATATAATAACATTCCCAATAACACACAGGGGATAGGGGTGGTAGCGGGCGGGTGTAAAATCTTGTGACTCTGATATTATTTAAAATACTGACCTCCCTTTTCCGGGACAAAGTTGAAGCGCGCGATTCAACGGGCCAAATAAAGTTTGGCCGACAATTAATGTATCCTATAGGACGCAATATTGTTTCATGATAAACCCTGTTTCGGATCTTTACTGTCCCATTAGAACGTTTTACTTATTTTAATATTTATACGCGTATTTAATTTGTCCTTACCATGAAATAAATTCCGTCAGCGTTACTATTCTTTAAGCTAATATTAAAATAAATTACATCCATATTATAGACATCTCGAGTAGACAAGAAATAAACACATATTGAACTTCGGCCAAGTGCAGGTTTTCGTCCAAGTTTCGCCGAAAACTGTTAAATATTAAAGCCACGATATAGAAAGATAAAACGTGATTTTTCACAGTATTTTCGCGATGTTAGAGACCATTAAGGTAGTCCTCAATCATGGTTCATATTTTATGACCGAATAGATTACACTAAAATATTAAGTCCTAAAATGTATAGATCACATATTATATATAACTGTTTATTTTTTTCGGGATTTCTGAATCATTATTGTTTGTCTTTCCAATTACTGTTGATTATAAATTTAACGTCCTAAAACTGACATCTGGTCTCTTTTTTCCCCCAATGTATCGCGAACTTTGCTTTTAATAACTCTGGCTTAGAGGTGGAGTCTCCGTGTGGTATCATCGGTCAGGCGAAGAATTGTTATGCGAAAATTCGAGTGGTTATTCCACGATAGATGGAATGGCTTTGCCATTGGATTTAATGAACTCATAAACAAATACCGATATTAATAATGCAGGAACAAATTAAATCGGTACATATTTGTAACCCAGTCGCGTGCTAAAATGAGTACAAAATAAAAGGGACCGCGGTTATTAATTAAATTCCGAATATGATTTGTTTATTCCGATCTGATATTATTGCAATTGATCGCAAGTTTGATTATTCGCATTTAATTAACAAGGCGCATCGGATACGCCTACTGGTTACGTCATCGGAGTCCGACGTGTGTAATTACCCGGAGGTATTGCCGGAGGAATGCGGTACCGAGATGCCGAGAATCCTTCGACCTAATATCGGAGGGGGAGGGGGGGCCGACTACATATTCCTAAAGTGGAAAGTATTCCGAAATCCCCTTAAAAGTGCAGACGCTCATTCGTCCGGGTCGGTTTAAAACTAAAAACCTAATCCCCGGTCAATTAAAATTCAATCGGGACACCATCCCGCGATTTGTTTTCCGCGCCGCATAATAGAAGCGCATTTGAAAATTGATTCTCTTAAGCCCCGAGTGAGAAGGGATGTTGGCCGAGGAATTAAGCGATTTTCGGGTCATCGATTGTCCAAATATCGGACGATTGCCGGGATTATATATTCCAGGGCAGGGGCTCAAGTAGTACCGGATTTAAGATTACCCTTATTTCGACCCGTGAACATAACCCCACGGGATATGCAGCGGAGGAAAAAATGCACCGGATACTCGCCCACAGTAGCATTCCGTCAGTAACAGAACGGGGGTATTTACGAATATCAAGTTAGATTACGGTACATAAATTCATTCTATTGCGCTCGCTGATTTGTTATTATGCTAAACCGGTTTCGGCTTCTCCCGTCTTCAGAGTCGTTTGGTCACACGGTCACCCGGGTTAAAATATCTGCCGATCTCAACATTAATTTATTAGTATTTTTAACTTTCAACGTCAATCTGATTATTAACATAAGTTTAAACATTTCTTTTTTAGAGCTATTATTAGATTATTTGTCTTTACGGGTGAAAAGTGGTTTTATATTGCTCTTAGAACGTCAGGACTACAGAAATCGTATTATTGCTCCATTTTAAGAATCATTTTTTTTCTACGGAACCAGCAAGAAAGCGTGAAACGGTTTATGGCAACGCTTCAAAATTCAATAGATTGGAGTTGATCACTTTTCGGAGCATCGAACACATTGAAACCTAGAAGGCTTTTCAACCAAGTAAAATATCGGAGCTTGTTAACTCTTGAGTTCTCGTTTGACGGAAGCGTTTGAGGTTCGGTGACCGCTAGAGTCAGTTTTGCGACAGATATTAAACGTTCGGACGGGAATTTAAACTAAGCTATTGTTCGGCAAAAGTGCGCAAGCAGTCTGCGCGAGTTAAGTTCCGGTGGCCGGGGCCCGATGATAATAGACCGGTCGGAGGGGTGACAATCGTGAAATGGAAACAAGAAAAAAAGTGTTACGACTTGATACGCTCGTGGTTCAAATATGCCAGAAAATTAAGGAGATGGGCGCTCCACGCAGCAGAGTGTTATATCGGAGTCCGCAGAGTTTCTATGGTCGATAAACGATGAAAAAATAATTTTAAAAAATATAAATAAAAAAAGGAGGAATTATTCTTGCGATATTCCTGACTGACCTTTTTGATTGTGACGGTCCTCACGCCTTTGAACGAGCTGTAGCGCTGTTCCGGAGTCTGAAAAACCGGATAGGACGCGTTAAATATTTGCTTAGCATTTAATTAAATGATTTTGTATAACAAAATTTAATTAAATCTTACTTCCTGGAAAGCCACATATGTTATTATTCAAACATACGGTTACATTAAACTTTTGCGATATTATTAATTGCGAATTAAACTTGAATTAAAGTCTTTCAATAAACAAAGGGCTGGGACCATAATGTAGGTTATTAAATTCCAACAATATTCCTAATGCATGTTATTAGCATTTATAATTCAATGATTCTGGTTTAGAAATCATATCTTAGAAAAAATAGAGATACAGCGGGAGAAGTACATATTGTTTGAATATATATATATATATATATATATATATATATATATATATAGATGGGTACTAGTCGGCAAACAGGTAAATTGTTAATTGGATAACCCAAATTAATACGGCGGCCATTTTCCTTATTGTCACTTATTTGTTACGGCGTACTTATTGTTTGAAAATGGATACACTAGTATACATTAACTCGTACGCTTATTGCGGGGATTAAAAACTTTAAACAATTAAATTTAAAGATTAAATTTAAAAAACAGCGAGATTGATATATCGCGCAATCCAATGAGGAATTAATTAGTAGAAATCTACTTATATTTATTTTGAAATTGGACTGTATGAAACATGATTAATTTTCGCAAATATAAATCAACTTTTTACTCTAAATAACAGTGAGGAGTTTACTGACAGCCCGGTGTAGAAACAATAATTACCTCTTCTTGCAACGAGAGCGGAAACTGCGTAAGTGGCTTCACGGAAAGCTCTTCCAAACCTTCGGACCTTCTGAAAAAATTAAATTTTCATATTAAATAATTGCGAGAAATTCGTTCAACTGGGCGCAACGTGGAGGTCTAACGTTTGCTTGGCTCGCTATATAAATTGTAAAACCTCAGTAACTCAAGACATAATACAGAAATTGATGATCGTTAGTTTAGTTTTGGACGTTTAGACTAAGCCCGATCGATTCGACATTCGTGAAAAGTTCTGAAAAATAGAGCGCGCGTCACCGGGCAAAAATGTCTCCGGTACAGAAAACGCCTCCGTAATGGTTTAAATGGAGCGTCGCCATGGCGACAAACCCAATGACCGCGGCTTTTTCTTCCCGCCCCGCCAAGAGGGGGCAATCGAATTACATCAGCTTAATGAAAGACCACCTACCCTCCCCACTCCCTCCGACCGCACACACGTCAAGACATGGGAATAACTCATGGTAAAGATGCCAGATAATGTTTCGTTACATAATCATACCACAAAAGATAGATGAGTATAGTATAGTGAATGTCTGGCTCCTCTAGAGTAATCGTTATGTAACGATAAATTATCTGTATATATATATATATATATATATATATATATATATATATACGCACACCATTTTTCTTTTTTATTGCCACAACATTGGTGTTACAGTAGAACTGTTAACAAATAGAGGAGAACTCCACCAACGCGGCAAGTCCTCTTTCGGTCGCCTGTAAGGAACGTTTCGGATGCCAGGATTTAGCAGGGTTTGGATTGTGTGTAATTCGGATTTTTATTATGTATACAAACGTGTAAATGAAAACGATCTAACAGTGGGAATTATCGTGTAAGCATTGTTGAGGACTAAACACTGATTTTTGTATGCAATAATTATACATACAGGAAACCCTGGTTAGTGCGGTTCGACCGCGTGCACAGCGGTAGACGTTATGGGGTCGACCCAGTGGTTCGATTCCCGACGGCGGACCGATTTTTCGCCAAATGCAAATTCGAGCTTGACCGGAGTCGGTCGAAACGACGTAGGGAAGGCGCGTTAAACGCCGTCAAATACAAAATTATGTGCCCGGCAAGACGACAGTTACCGGCCCATGCAAGTTTAAACAGGGGCATCCCGGCAACCCAATTTTATGACCCGAATAAAAACTCTGTCCCAGGCTAATATACGATCCCGGAAGTGTGCCGTACGGCGAATACCCGCATTTGCCCCAATAGGACGCTTTTGTCTTGGAAAACTTTTCCGGGCAGTTTCAGTCAATACAGGAACCCTGGCTTAATTCGGCCGATGGATCGTTGAGAGCGTTGAATGCGGTTCCATCGCACAAATCCAAATCCCACAAATGAAACTTAAAGGAAATAATTATAACGAATCCTGAAAAATGTTTGAAAAAACATTACTCAATATGTGCCTGGATACACACTATCATGCTTGATTCTTGAATTATTAAAGGATAAAGGTATTAAAAAATGGTGATTTAAGCTTTTTTTGGGTAAAAAACTGTTCTAATTTAAATTGAACACTAGAAACCTTTTCCTTTTCCTCTAAGATTTTGCGATAATAATCGATTTCCTTATGTAACAGTCGAACATTCACTCTTCGCCCTACATTTGGATCAATTTCTAATACGAGGTTTTTGCTGTCTCAATTGTGAGCTTCCTAAGGGATGTAAGTATTTCTAAAAACGGTGATTTAAACTTTATTTTTGGTTAAACATTTTTCATAATTTTAATTGAACGTTGCCAGGAGGCACTGATTGTCGCGTCTGCCGCTTCGGGCCTAAAGCCGCTGTCGTGAATCTCCGAGGGTTCGCGTCGTTCAATAAGCGCATTAATCAACACTTATAGCGCATATTTCAAGGGACGTTATAGGAAATTTGTCGTGCACGATTTTCATTGGCGGTCGGCAACCGCGGCCCCGAATCTGGAACCGAAATCGATCAAAGAAGAGAGATTCGGGGAGGGGGGGGGTCCATTTTTTCCGCCCCGATTCAATTATTCAACACATTTAAACTGTTAAGAGCCGGAATTGAGGCCGTTATACGGAGAGACGAGCGAGCCGGGGGTGGAGGGGCCTGGTACCGCTGAATTATTGGTAAGCCTCTGATAGCGAAACTCGCGGCTATGGAAGTTAGTTTGGCCGACAATGGCGGTGGAGGGTAGGCCGCAAATTGATGTAACGCCGAATTTAGAGACCTTTCATGATGGTGTTACCATTAAAATTCAACCGGGCCCCGGATTGTTAATAGCCCTTTATCTTGCCGGTATACTCTTAACCGACCGCCCTCACGACTGACTCCTTGCTCGAGATGAATAATTAAGTCCGGGCATCTTCTTTAACACCATGTTTACGGACGTTTCTTATACGTGAATTTGACGCATTCACGTAGGTATAGCGACATAGAGAATTTTACAAAACATTTGAAACAAATAAACTTCGGTATATATTTCTATCGTTAGATGGGTGAAACCGGGGCACATGTGGTAAAAAAATGCGAACGGTTTTTGTAATTTTCCTACTGAAATTCGAAATGCGTCGTTTTGACGCGTCCCGTAAACCAAATTGTATCGGAAAATCCGGAGGGAGCCGATATAAACCGTCAGTTTTTTCGCCACTACCCCGTACACTGGAATAGATACCTTCAATTTTAACAATATACGTTCGGCGCGTTTTTAACTCTTTAATTATTTAACGGTCTTAATTTTAAATTTTAAAAACCAGATGTACACGTATTTTTGAAGCTTTACAAATCTCGTTCTGCGCGTGTACGCACAATATTCCAGCGTGAATTTTAAATTGCCCCGCAATGTGCGTGCGGGGACGAGGATACGTGACTGTCCATTTGTTAGCTTCTCGTGAACTTTATCGTGCGCTCATTACTTAGTATTCGTGCGTGCTTAAGACGCTTGATTCTCTATCGAAGTTCTCAGTCAGTCGTATTTCAGAGAAGTTCCACGTTTCGCAGTCTAGTGGCCGTTCTCATTCCGCTCTTAAGAGTTTAAACGTTGGAAAGATTTAGCACGTATTTTTTTATATGGCGGTGGGCAAAGTAAACCTCCGAATCGCCTACGTTTTCATAGGTCTCCTAATTTAATTATTATTCATTTGTTGCCCAGATCTCTTATGAAACATCGCAATTAGGCTGCTGTTATACTAATAATAAGATTCTTATTATTATTGCCGTTTAGCCACTATGCGCGGGCCAACCAATTAATTTAAAATATAAAAAATACATTTCCGTAATTTTTTATCAGACACCGACTTTTATTTTACCGGCAGGTGATCACTTTCATAAAGACTCCGCATATATCGGGCGTTTAATTAGGAGCAATGTTCAAGAAATATCGGTTTTGCCTCAATGTATGCAAATAGAACATATATATATATATATATATATATATATATATATATATATATAAAAAACAAGAAAACAGGTAGATAGGCTGAAATCAGCGTATCAAACCCTCGCTATTAGATTTGGACGTAAACTGCGAAGAAAGTGTTAGTGTTAAGGGATTACCGACAGCACATTTTTACACATACAGATAGGACGAGAGAATGGACTAAAAAATAGACCCCTCCCATAGAAAATTTTAGAGAATGTAGGTTCTCCGTTTGAACCTTCAGCGGTGGTTATCGTTATCCCGGCAATGGCGATTCCTCTCGGCTCAACAGTCCGGAATAGACAATGTCCCCATTTGGGCCCACCTTCTGTTATTTCAAGGCGTTTTCCGGTAATAAAAGCATTGGGACCGGAATTTTATTGTCCATCGGTGAGGGGGCAGAAGTTTCTTATATCGCAATTTTCAAACGGATAAACGTTTAAAATCCATAATTACTCAAATTTTTGGTATATACCAAAACGAGCTATATATTTTTTTTCTTAAATTCAACGGTTTTGAATTTCGAACGATTCCGACTATTTTGTATAATTGAATATTTCCGCGGAAGACACATAGACCCAAATTCCTCGAACATCGGTCCAAATTAAACAGAGGGCCTTCTACGAAACTTTATAAGGGAAAAGCGAAGCTCGTCGGCAGAAGTGAATTTCGAAAAATGGGACCGGAAATTGTTTTCAGTCGACCATAAGTCCGGTTCCGGTTTCGGAAGACTTCCGAATGGATGAACAAAGGCGCCTAATTCCAATTAAGGAACACAGGAAAAGGGGAACGGGGAGGATTCAACTCCCCACCGGCGTTTTCTAAAAACTAATAAACGACTTAATTCCTTCTGATTGTCGCGGTAAAATCGTACGGATTTATTGAAGAACCGCCGATATAAGATATAAAATAATCGAGATAAAATAGAGTGTGTTTTGTCTTCTTGTCGTCGTCAATATAATTGGGGTGGGAACCGCAGTTTCAGTAACAGTACCGAATTTTCCTTTAATTCCAAATTAAAATAAACCCGCCTAAACTCCATAAGGCTTTTACACTTGTATGCCTACACTCATAACCGGATTGAGTCTTCTCGAGAAGTGCTACAGAGAATGGCGAAAAGTTGAAACCTGTCTGGATTTTATCCTTTCAGTCGGCATTCTGAGGGCTTATCAGGATCGAAATTTCCGTCTACGAAGAAATTTGATTTTGACTTTGTTTAGGTTCAGTGGTAATTCTAGTTATATTAGCTCACGAACCTCTCCCCTTAATTTGCGGCGTTGTTCATAATACAAAGGAGTCAAAATCGGTCTGGATTAGAGCCAAAAAAGTTTATGAGCGGACGGGATAATTGCATTCCAAAAAATGTTATTATTTCGAATCAGAGATCAGATTATTAAGCGAAACTTCCCTTGAGTTTTAATTAATTAGAAAATTAAACTCGAGCGTATGAATGCTGAAACTTTACAGGTGGTTAAGAGAAAGGCGGTGCCCCAATTTCACAGGAAATTGGAGCCACAGGCTCAGCTTGCCAACCCGAGAATAAACCTCTGGCCGCTTCGTCATCTCAATTTAGACTCCAATTTCGTTTAATTAATTAAATTTATTATAATAAATTTCGTAGATTTCGTGTTCTTCTATCTCCTCTCACTGCTTCGGCCTTTTTCTAGACCGGTTTCGGCTGCTCGTCATCTTCAGTGTTAGTCACTTTGGATTCTTAGGGGGTATCAAACCACCCTCGTATTACAAAAGTACTAATGGCAATTGCTATCAGTTTGGACGATTCGTTAAATTTGTATTTCTAATATTTTGATAAATAGAAAGTATGTAAGGTCGAAAGGGTAAAAGATGTTGCCCATAATTGCCCTTCAAATAAATATCGACTAGAAAAATTAATAAACAGACTCAGTGACTCAAGCTGATATACGGAAGAATATTAAAATGACATGGAAGATTTAACATTTTCTAGTATCGCCGAGCGATATTTCAAGAAGCGTATTCGATTATCGACGGGTTGAGGCCACATTATCTCCATTAGAGAGAGAGAGAGAGAGAGAGTGAGGGCGGGATAAGTCCCCGAAGTATGTCTGAAGCCCAAGTCCGGGGGATAACGCTGAGTCGGAATTTCGGACTTGGAGACACTATAGACTCTCCAGCCAGCAACCCAACCCCGCGCCGACCGTCCTAATGGAAACCGCGTGTCATACGCAGGATCCGAAACTCCGGCCGGCCAACTATCTAAGGGGCCAACCGACGGCACAACATCCGACCGATTCCACGGTCCTATTTATTAGTCGTAAATGAAAATGAAAAATATTCGGCACACTATTCTCCTCTAATGGGGTTTACGGATTCTCCTCTAATACCCGTTCGGCAATTGCGATATTTGTTTCAGTACTTTTTTTTCTCTTTTTATTTCAAGTCGCGACTACAGTTTTTGGAATCATATTCAGTGATAGTGCGATTTGATAACGCAAATGTACTTTTGGCGGAGAATCCACCCCATCGATGGTACTCCCGTTCCTGCCCTTACTAGGAAATCTCGAGGCCGTTTTCTCTTAAAGCGGCACTCAGGAAGATGATGCGAGGAGAGTCGTCGAATCGCAGGATCGGAGTAAATAGATAGTTCTGAAGGATTTATATCGCGAAGACGCTAATGAACGAACGGGACGTAGTGTCCCCGTAGGAATAAAGTAACGAGGGATTACGAGGGTGGTTTCATAAGAGTTAGGCTAAATAAATATTTTTAACACCGTTATTGAACAAAATAATTTTTCTTTTTCAAAATAATCTCCGTTTAGGGAGATAGACTTGGTCCAGCGAATTTCCAAAATTTACGTCCCGTTTTTCAAATATTTTTAAATAACTATTCAGCTTATAAATTTACCTTACTTACTTATCAAATCGCCCTCGTATAACTATGGATCGTTATTTAAATAAACTTTAACAGCGATTAGAAAAACGAACAATGCTCAGTTTTTCCTTTTACTCGGTAGATACCTAGGGGTTATTTACCGATGAATTACCCTGTGGTGCCGATAATTAGCGATATATAAGAGGGAAGGGGAAGGGGGAGGTTCGACCTTATTAGCTGGCGTAATGAAATTGCATAGGAACCGGCCCATTACCGGGCGGGCCCCCTTCGCTAATGCCCCGCACAAAATATACCCGGTGTTTTTCGCCACCTAAACGCAGGAAAAACGGGCAAAAGACGGAAAGGCACAAATCGCTTATTTTCCGACGCCCTAACGAGAGAGGCCGGAGTCGTCCAAATTTGCAATTGAAATTCAGTCCGCCGCCCGGGTTCCGCCATAGGCTTAGCGATTAAATAAATACAAATACTTTGATATAACAATTTTTGAACCGACCCGCGTGTCTTTCTGCATACTGTACACGGGTATTAAGACTAAATATACTTGTATCGTTCAACAATGTTGTTATGATAATCGGGAATGTTACGATAATAAAAACCCGAGAACATAAATTAAAAATGTGCTTTAGTTAAGTACATTTCACAGTTTAGCACATTTTTTTATAACTTACCTTTTTATTTTTATCTTACAATATTAAGTTTTTATTTGTCTATGAAAGTTTTGCTTTCTCTTTAAATTTGTATTAAATATAATGTATTTATAAAAATATAATATATATAATCTAATTAACATTATTAGATATAGATTAACTAGCGCCCTCCTGAGGGTGTTGCGGAAATGTACTTTAACTTTACTAAAGTTCGCTCGGTGCACTTGCACCGATAAACTAGCGCCCCCTGAGGGTGGTGCGGAAATGTACTTAACTAAAGTTCGTTGGGTTCACTTGTACCGATAAACTGGCCCCCACTGAGTGTGGGGCGGAAATGTACTTTACTAAAGTTCGCTCGGTGCACTTGCATCGATAAACTAGCGCCCCCTGAGGGTGGTGCGGAAATGTACTTAACTAAAGTTCGTTGGGTTCACTTGTACCGATAAACTAGAGCCCCCCTGAGGGTGTTGCGGAAATGTACTTTACTAGAGTTCGCTCGGTGCACTTGCACCGATAAACTAGCGCCCCCTGAGGGTGGTGCGGAAATGTACTTAACTAAAGTTCGTTGGGTTCACTTGTACCGATAAACTAGCGCCCCACTGAGTGTGGTGCGGAAATGTACTTTACTAAAGTTCGCTCGGTGCACTTGCACCGATAAACTAGCGCCCCCTGAGGGTGGTGCGGAAATGTACTTAACTAAAGTTCGTTGGGTTCACTTGTACCGATAAACTAGCGCCCCCCTGAGTGTGGTGCGGAAATGTACTTTACTAAAGTTCGATCGGTGCACTTGCACCGATAAACTAGCGCCCGCTGAGGGTGGTGCGGAAATGTACTTAACTAAAGTTCGTTGGGCCCAATTACACTGATAAACTAGCGTCTCCTGAGGTTTGTGCGGAAATGTACCTAACTAAAGTTCGTTGAGTGCACTCGCACCGATTAACTGGATTACTAAAAATAAACTTTTTCCATTAAATATTGGATGAACAGGAAGTGTTTATGATCTGTCAAGGCATAAACAAGCTTTGATAGAATTTGCAGGAAGAGTTTTTACCCGAAGATCTCTTATGCGATCGGACGGTTTCCCCCCTGAATGTGTTATACTGAAAACTAAACAGTAGAATGAACGCCTCCACGCAGCGGGACACGGACAGGGTGCTAGAAATATCTGGTACGGTTAAGCGTCAGCGTCAGCTCTAAGCCCGCTTGACTATCAGCACAGATTGTTTTCAGACAAGTTGAATCAGCATTCAGGCGGTTATGAGAGGTTACACTCTCCAGTACGCCATAACGGCTACAGAGTCAGATGTAAAAAAAGACAAAACAGGTATTTTGAAATATTTATTCCTCCCGCTTTTCGAAAGGATTGGGATCGGCGATATGAAAAGGTTAGGAGGGATTACATCCCGAAACCCTTTTCGGGGATTATTCTCCGAGGGGTATATCTTTTTTCCAGATCGCACAAGAATAAATGTTTTCGAGTGGACGGACAGTTAGAACACGCGATAGCTCGAGTGGAACTGGAATTCTTTTCGGGAATAATTTTTTTTAATAATTCCTCGTGTTCTTAACACTTAGAATATACGCGAAGGGACTTATATAAAATCGAGAGGCTTTATTCCTCCCGGTCATGCCACGTGGAGGCGCTCTGGCATTGACCTACTAACAAAGGTAGGAACCCAGTACGAGGGAGAAGAACCCTGGATTCGATCCCCTAATCGGAATGGATTGGTACAATTGGGATAAATAAGAGACGTAAGGAAGAGAGGGTCAAGAGGAAAATAGTAGATAGAGAATTGGACTGCGTGCTCGAATCGAGGCCACACGTAGCACGAATCGTTTGCCTGCCGTTAACACATAAAGTACGGAATAGTGTAATAATAAAATAGCGCATCCAACTCTTCGCTATCGGATTTTCAGTACGGGGCGCTACTGGCGGCGGCGAGAATCAGAAACTGGTCCGGCGTAGCCCAGAAAGGGCCGATATTTTACATTGAACGTCCTAATGAAAGCCGAATCGGTTAGAATTATGTTTGCATATTATATCTGGTTTTAAAAGTTATACCGTCTACTTCTACAAATTTGAGTACCCGGTATTCAGTACTAGCCGAAATTTCGGAGAATTTCCACATTCTCCGGTGAACGTCAGCATTCACGTATTCGCTTTGGGTATGTAAGAAATGTTTGCTAATTATCATTATTCTATTTAAATATGTGCGGTTTACATAGACGATTTACTATAGATAGCGGGCAAACATTTCTTGTCGCGGCTGTTTATATATAAAAAAATAAGAGAATCAGTCATATAACTGTTCTTTATCTCTATACAATGCTTGCATATAGCCAGGAGAGTGTCAAAAATTGAGGTGAATTACCAATATTAAGTGATTCGTTGTAAATTTCACCAAGCCGGAAGCACAACCGCCGATTAACTTCTTAGACGAAAAATTGAAACTTAGAATTAATAATGATAGAGCAATATCGACTACAAGATCCGGAACACCCATGGACACAGCATCTTGTAATTATTTAGAGAAACTCAAATCGCGAATGCATGTATCAAATTTTAGATATTATACCCGTTATTTCATTCTTAGATTCAACCGAACAAATGGACACTAGTGTAGTGTTTTCAAGGTATAATTAGACATGTTTCAAAGATTTGTGTACCCTATAAATTGCCTATCCCACTACCTGTGAAGTTTTATTTCTAAGGTACCCACTTTCTTTTTTGTTCATCTTTTCTCTGTTCGGGTCGGCGCGTGTCAAAATGTCGCTCTCAATACCGCCCGCTGACTGAAAATGCTAATAAGCGAGAAAAAAATGTCCTGCCCGGCGTTCTTGCTGTAAAAATGTTTTCCTCTATATCGTCTGCTCCCTTACGGTGACTGGAGAAACGCGGCGTATACTTTCCTGCCCAGCCGACCGTGTAAGCCCCGAGACGGAGAGCGACTTCAAGAGCAAGAAACGCCGGAAAGGCTTCGTAGACTTATCCTTCTTCAACTCGATTTATTTATTCGAATAAAATATATATACATACACATAAACAAAATACATATATTGTATATATATATATATATATATATATATATATATATATAATGAAAACAACGATAATGCTTATTCTGTTAATCTGAACCCCGAATTCCCGGCGATTTCGGAATTCCCTTTCAATGAACTCTTCGACAATTCGATTTTGAAATAGAATCTTGCTCTTGAGCGCAAGAAACTCCGAAAAGTGGTTCGTTTCCATTCAGATTTATAAAACACTCCCTTCAAATTGATTTATTTATTCGAATATAATATGGCCCTATTTCGGAATTTCCTTTCGATTGACTCCTTTTCCGGGAGACTGTTTTTTCGCTGATTAGGAACTGGTGTTACAACTGGGCTCCGATCGAGAAGCGGCGGTTATGTAACAAATTACCGGGTCGAATTCCAACGAGTTGGCCGAAGCTCCCCTCGGGATTCGAATCCGGGCCGGCGGACCGACCCCGACCCACAATTTATGAGTTTTATAATTCAAACGCAAATTCGAATTGAGCACAGAAAGGGAGATCCGGTTACCTCCGGTATAACAAAATCCTATAATAATACTCGGTCCGTGTCATGGCACGGAAAAACAGTGGTTCGAAGCAACGGAAATAACCGCCGGCTTCCCCCCGGAGAAATTCATTTGTCCCCGACGCCTTTCGTCCGTGACTTATCGCGGTCCGCCCGGACGTTATATATTAGAGCCGGCACCTTACGCGCTGCTCCGTCACAATTTTGATATTTTTTTAGCCCTTCGTATTTTCAGCCCTGTAATCAGCCGGTGTACGGGGCCTCGCTTTGTTCGACCAATTGAAAAAATCGGTAAATTCCCAATGTACGGTCCCACCTAACCTTAACAACGGATCGATTGATGGGAAATATCGAACTGAGAACGTATGTATGTACGAAAAAAGGCGATAGTGAGGTTACACAATGTCAGTGAGCGGGACCTTATTATGGGGATTTGGCGGAAGAATTCAGTGAGCGAAGGAGCGCTACCGGAGGAGCCGAAAGTTGGTCCCCGCGGTATTCGGATATTCGGCTCGCGTCTGAATTTCGATCGCGTCGTCCGTCGAGTGTGACGAGCGTCACCGCGTAAAGCGTGTTGGGAAATAAAATGTCGACACTTGGGCGAGATAAAAACTCATTTCGCTTCGTTTTATTCCCGTAGAACGCCGCAAAAAGTCAGCCCGACGAGGACAAAAGAGTGTAATCGCGCGGAAACACGACAAACGGACGACAGGAATGTAAACAGAAAGCGTACAGGTCAATCGATATTACATGAACGCGGCTTGTGACGGGTAACTGATTAATAGGAGAAAGGGGTGTTTAATTTAGTTTGTCTGTGTTTACAATCCTGCCCTCTGATCCGTTAGTTATTTACCGGTAGCATTCGAGCCGACGCAATAATATGCCGTGTATCGGATTACATTTTCCCCCTTTGTGAACACTTTTTTCGATGTCCTCCGACAAAAAGCAAAAATCTCGAGAGAAACTTTAGTAATTCGAACTCCGGATATTCAATTTTGGGACACTCTGTATATTACTGTCGAAACGAAAATATGCGCATGTTAAATAGGTCCGGCTTGAGGTTGTCTGGCATTCGATACGAGAAGGGAGTTTGAGAAGGGAGTTTAGGGGGGGGGGTTGATTATGTCGGCCGTGGAGTTGACGAGTGACAGCCTAAAGCGAGGGGGAAGTCCAAACGCTACACCCCCAATCTCGGTTCCCTTCAGTGAACCATCTTCACGGCCCGTAATCAAGCTACGGGCTTCGTCTGAGTTGTCTGCACACTTGTCAGAACTGCTTCGCATTTACATTTCACCCCTTCCGCAAATAAATAGCGTAGCGTATATAACACTTACAAATTAACTTTCCAATGATAAACCTTTTTTCGTTTTTATTTATTACTTTCAGCCATTGTCGCTATTAGCATCCGTTACGTGTAGTATCGTTACGCGTATCTGGGCTACGGAAGATGTCTAAGACAGAGGCGTTTAAGCCGTCGTGTTGGGGATAATGGACGGGCAACAGAGTAGAGGGATTCGATGAGTGAATTCGGACGAGGAGTGAGGCGGCAATGAAATTTTACGAACCGGGATTTATAAATTTTCAACTGTCGGTACGTTGAGATCGTTGTGAACGATGTGATTTGAAACAAAACATACAAGGGAGGCATTTTGATTGGAATCACCGGATGCGAGCGATATCAGATGTCTCGGTGGAACCCTTAGTTCAGTGCCCCGTGTCCACGTCGGTTTCAAAACGCCTTTGTATACTGTGAGTTTGTTAGCTAGGGTTCAAATTCAACACTGGCGAGTTGTAAGCTACAGGTGAAATTGAAATGACCAGTGGCATTGGTGAATTGACCAATGCTCCGACGACTAAACGAGTTCCCTTTCAATACTCAACTAACCCTAATTATATATCGCGCTTGGACACAATCTAAATACAAACAGAAATACTTTATTTTTCTTTGGAGATGATAAAAGGGAAACAGTATCTTACCACCCGGACGAATGGAGTGTTCTCCATCTTCAGTAGCATTAATTGTGGAAAAGGGGCGGGGTCGTGTTTTCACCAGTGACGAAGACGAGGGAGTTGCATTATTCATCCGCCGTTTCGATTTCGAGGCCTACGTATGTTGTACAGGCGCCAATTTCCATCCGGTCGATGCATCGATTATAGTCGGACAATAAAAGGGATTTCTTTACCGCGTACGGAATTCGCCCCTCCGCACTGTCTCAGTTAAAAACTCAATTATATCGGGCATCCGTTCGATTTATCGTCGAAAAGGGGCAGGAAAAAGTCGAATATTAAATTTATTCTGCTGATGTCCTGACTCGAGGACGATTTTCTAAATGGGTTAAGAAGCTGTTCTTCGTTCCTATCAAAGACAGGGATTCATAGAGGTGGCACTTGGACCGCGAAATCTCCGCCGTCCGCATTTACAATGTCCGAGTTACAAAAAAAGAAATGCTAACAAATCTCTACGGGGCTCCTTTCGAGTTAGACAGAGCGGTGGCTTAAAGTTGAAAAACACGCAAGTTCTTTGATTGAAGCACCTCAGCAATCGGAATGCCAACTGGCTCCCGACCGATTTCGCATAAAGAATTTATACAGGGCCACTCCCCTTCCCACCGGCTAATTATATGTTTTCGAGCGATTGCCTTTCAATTGACTGTTGGAGGCAATTTTGTGGCCGCTCCGATTGGCGGTTCGAAAATAAATACGGGTAAACACGGGCCTAATTCAATTTTTACTCTTCGGATTGCCGATGTCGACGGCATTACGGCACCTCCAAGGAGGTCGTTAAGCACTTTGAAGCGTCTTGACAGGCCTGTCAATGCACTTTTATTCTTTCACTCCCGCTTACTTTTTCTTCAGTCTCTTTATCGAAAGGTTATTATCGGTGTATATAAATACTCGGGGTCGGTATTAAAATTAGTATTTAAATACTACGGGTATCCGATGTCGTACATGAATATCGGCCACCATTGGCGGGCTAATATGGTACACATTTTTTGTATATCCTTCTAGGGTCATATTACCGTCTTTTGTATATAGTTAGGTTTCAACGTTGAATGCGGGCGATTTATTAAACCCCGGGTATTTTCCAGAATTCTTCCGTTCTAACGGACACAAACGAACAAACTTAAGTGCCTGAGTAATCCATCGGCGCTATTGAAGGTAAGGAGAATCCGAAAAAGGAGGAGGACGATATTCCAAACACTCGGCCACCGAAAACGTACCCGAAATAATTTTTTTTTCAAAGTAACATATAAAAAGGGTTACAAGGTCCACCCTGCGCTGACGCTTCGGCTGAGAGCGTACGAGCGTAAAAGATATGTCAATCTTTCCCCCGCTTTTAATTTGAGCCGTCCGGTGAACAAAAACAGGGCACAATTTCAAAGAAGGGAAAGTGGAGATCTGCGTAACCGTAGGATAACACTAGGGGGATATATCGATCCCCGGAAGAGCCCGCGGTGGGGGAGCCACGGCCTTTTCATAGGGTAAACTGGGAAACACTTGTCCGAGATACGGGCTCCCGATATACCCCCGTGCCCGTATTGATTAAAACAGAGGCTGGAAAAACTAGAAGGAAAAAAATACCCCATTCTTGGAAACAACAAAGGATCCCGGCGGTCAAGGTATAGGGGGGTGGGGGAGTACTCCAATGATTTTCTGGGCGCGTAGGGCGGCCGCCATTTCACTCGCAAAATATTACCCAAATTAAAAAAAAAGTTATCCCAATAGGTTCCCGAAATTTGATCCGGCTTGCACTTTCAATAATTATTGGGTGCCGCGATTCTGTAGGTATGCGTTTTTATGGAACACTAGCTCGGCACGCGAGATAGGGGGTTCCATCGTGATTGAATATCCCCTCGGAAATCTGAGCGCTACCGACGCTTCCGGGAGTGGAAAAGCCTTCAATGCGGGTCCTAAATAGGGAGGTGGTGGCCAAAAAATATATATATATATATATATATATATATATATATATATCGGCGTATTCATTGGCACCGTTCTCTTGATCCTCGGCGAAGAATGGACTTTTTCTGCCCGACTGAAAGATTCCACGACCGAACGCCGAAAATAAAACATTCGTATTTGTTCGCTGGTTCCTTCGATAAGGAAAAAAAGAGTCGTCCATTTCTCCAAATTAAAATATTTCCGATTTTGATAACCCCGTTAATCCTAAAATTCAATCTGGATGCACTGAATGATTCGAATCCGGTCCCGTCCGCGCTTCACAGGAGCCCGTTCGCGGCGAGATTAAATCCAGATGCGGATCCACTCGATATCCTGTGTTTTTATATACAAGCCCGCAGTTTTTATCATGCCCGGAGTTTTCTTTGCACCCGCTCGCGTACGAATATTGCGGGATATTAGAAAAAATAATTAATATACTGGTGTATACTGAATAATAGTGGAGGTTCTTAGATGGGCACCTACCACGTATAGAAAGAGATAAGCCAAAACGTGTCACATTCTTGCGCGTTTTTCTATGTCGCTATTATTTTCCATGAGCTTCTAAACGCGAGAAAATTTATTTCCTCGATGTCCTGAAAATAATACCTAGTCGACTGCCTTGTACATATTTTCCTACATTTATTTATAGATCTGAAAATCCCCGTTTAATTCCAGCTAATCGATTTTTTTTTATTTCGCCCACACCTTTGACCTGTGCGTATCCACGCTCTCGGCCGTGTTGCTAATAACATTTGGCAGAATTACAAATTTAAATTGTCTTACCTCAAGACGATTATTTTGAAAGTTGGGCCTGGCAGTCCCTTGATAATGGCCGAAGCGTTGAGGTGGCATCTACCGTGTAGTACGACCCCGTTCACCTGCAAATCGAAACGAGTGGAATTAATTCCGGTAATAACAATTCGAGGCTAACCGATATCCAACCAGGGCCACCAGTATTTGTCCACCAAAAAATTTCAAATTTACGGTCCTTTATACAACCACGGGACTTCAGTTGACTCTTGAATGAGTTCGGAATTCGTGTTACACTTATAGACGATTATTTTTAGCGGAGTTAGTAATTACTACGGAAGTTACCGATACTCGCCAGCACGAGTGCCCCCCGATGTTTTCTGCCATAACATTCGAAACTTATACACGATGAGGAGTAACCGAACAAATCTGCAGTCTAAAACCACCTAATTACCGAGATCATAAACTATCTGATCATCTCCCAGACCTTATCGCTGAACATTAATTAATTGCTAACATTTCATTTAAACATTTAGTTTGTCATATATATACCGAGCATACGGTTAGTGGCCGATGGAATATATATGTTGTACAGGAGTATATTGTATAAATATCCATCCTGAAGAATATTCAAGAACAAATAAATTCGGCAGAGCTCAGCGTTGATACGGTTTTTCAACTCGGTTATATAACCGGATTAGCGACTTTGCTCAGGGGGCTTTGCTCGGCCCAAAAAAGAAAAGAGGAAGCTCCGGCCGGAATTGGAATCCGGGCAAAGTTTGTCTGGCTTAAATTCCTGCACTTCCAGGAGTCGCTTCGCGAGAAAAGAGGAAAAAGTCCCCACCGTGGAGGAACGGAGGAGGAACCTGGTTTGAATAAAAAAAAAATTTGATAAAAAAATGGATGGCACGGATGTTCGAATAATGTCCGTTGTGAAAATCAGCGGTTAAACCTCGGTGTTAAATTCGCAACGGGATCGTGTTGTTGACAGTCTGGGATCTCCTATGAGACAGGTCGTTGGTGGGGGGGTCCAATTTAAACATTTTCTTCTCTCGATTCGTTATTAATTTTACAAAAAAAATCAACGATATGTTGAACTCGAATGTCACCTTACCGACAAGTGTCTAGAACAGTGTTATCCGACATACATTTCACGATTTCTGTATTCAACAAAAAAATATTACAGATTGTAATACAATTTTAATAATTAAAACGCTGAAAAAAATTATATTTATTTATTTTTCAGTTTATTATTTCGGCGATCATGCGACATCATTCGATTTTAATTTAACGGGTAATTCCAAAATAACAGAGTACTTGAATACCTGAAATTAATTCATTATATTTTATGAGCGAATGTGAAGTCGTTCCAATGGAATTTTAACAGTGATTTTTTTCTAATGATTTACTTCTCTTGTATTTATTCGTTGACCTATAGGTTGGCATTTATAACCATACATAACCCCTTTGTAACTCCCGATATTAAATACTCTTAATACTATTAAATACGCTTAAATACTCTTGCAGATTTCCTAAGAATACAAAGACCTTCTGTTTTTTTTTCTGTATATTTTCTTGATGACCAGTACCATTTTCAGGACGATTAACACTTTGCCTTCCGCACGTCTCGTAAAAATTTATTCGGTTGGCGCCGGCAGCGCTAATTCGGATTACTTGGCTTGTCTTAGGCAGTTCTAGACATTATCGGAAGATAATGAATTGTTAAGTTCTACTAATCTGATGAGACTTACAAGTATTTATAAAAACAAAAAACTGGTTGACGTGTGTAACTTATTGTTACCTAAACAAGACACCAACTGAATGCAAAAGGTACTAAAGTGCTGTCGCCGGCCACTGAACGATACTATGCTCACATCTGTGACATAACTGACACCACCAGGGTGTCGCCGGACGGCATAGTGTTAACTAAGAAATCCCACTGCATTCTAACAGTCATCAACTTCGTAATTTATTATTGTTCATTTTGAGTAAAAACCCCAGCCAGGAATAATAAACCAACTAATAAAATGGCACCCGCAACTTCAACACATATTAATATAATAAATATAATAATAATAATATTTATAAAAAAAATATAATAATAACACATTATATTTAAGAGGTCGGCGATCTTTTTTTAGCAAGTTAGAATTTATAATTTATAATCAAATTAAACGGGCTGAAAATCACCGGTCTAGAACACTACTCCCAACAGAGTAGCTCGTTATATTACTAACTGATGGCGGGAACCCGAAAGGGGCCTACTAATTAAAGTTATTGAGTTTGCCACCTTCAATTGGGGCGCGCTCAAGACATTTAGCCCTTACGCCATCTTTAACCGGTTCCCATGACTTACTGCCTTCTGACTCCACACCGCCTGTTCAGTCTTAACCTACAGATCGGTTTCAGCTTCTCCCCATCGTCGGTTATCAATAGAGTATGTAAGGGTGGAAAAAATTCCTGGAAAGTAGAACGCTGCATTGATAATTAATTGACACGATCGTAGATTTGCCGTACTAATGCGCGGTATTATGCCGGTTTAAAATATACCTAGCATTCCCTAAAGCGGATTATTATTATTATGAATATTTGCATTAAGTGTTGAACAATAGATTCGACTTGTTATTATTTCTTTTCGTAACGTGTGAACGATATGAGAGGGGATTATGGTTTTATTTGATACATTTAAATAACATTTTAGAAACAAATACAAAAATCATTACTTGTGTAAACTCGTTGTTTTTAATATATTCCATTAACGACCTTAATAAATAATTTTCGGTCCATAATTTTTCATCATTACAATTTTTGAATTTGTACGACTCAGGTTCAGGGAATACTCAACTGTTGGAGAATTTGATACAATTAAAATATTTCCGTTTCATGGGTTTGTCATGTCCTTTCGAAGGCCGCATCAACTAGTCATTTCTCACAAAAACCCGCAGAGCAGGCCTTTCGTGATTGAATTTATTCGGAAGGGAGCACCGCGTAAAGCAATTATTTTTTCGATGCCGTCAATGCCCCCGGAGGTTTTTTCTCCTTCCGGCAGAAGATATCCAGAAAATGAAAGCGCCCGGACAAATTTTGGGAGCTTCGGCGATGGCCAATATTAATTTCGTAGATTTCGTGTTTTTCTGTCTCCCCTCGCTAGTTTACCACCCTCAGGGGGCGCTAGTTTATCGGTGCAAGTGGACTCAACGGACTTTAGTTAAGTAAATTTCCGCACCACACTCAGGAGGGTGCTAGTTTATTGGTGCAAGTGGACCCAACGAACTTTATTTAAGTACATTTCCGCACCACACTCAGGGGGGGCGCTAGTTAATCGGTGCAATTGGACCCAACGAATTTAGTGAAGTACATTTCCGCACCACCCTCAGGGGGCGCTAGTTAATCGGTGCAATTGGACCCAACGAATTTAGTGAAGTACATTTCCGCACCACCCTCAGGGGGCGCTAGTTAATCGGTGCAATTGGACCCAACGAATTTAGTGAAGTACATTTCCGCACCACCCTCAGGGGGCGCTAGTTTATCGGTGCGAGTGCACCGAACTTTAGTTAAGTTCCCGAACGTACCCAATTCCGTTTAATTATTTATGTTATTTGTTCACGACACGCGTACTCGTACCGCTATAAAATGAATTAGGGCAAATGTCGGTATAACGTTTGCCGTTGATCGGTGAGGTGGTGACGCTGTTCTGTGTGAAGTGAAGTAGTTCTGTTCTAATAATTCAAGAATTGTTGAGTCATCTCCAGTCTAGTTCAATTTCAGCCCGGATTCCAGAATTTCGACTTACTACCGGGAATCGAACTTGTGGGTCTTTGCAGCTAATACAACCCTATTAAACTGTATACAGGAATCCATTTATTAGTGCGATCAATGGATCCTTGAGATATACCGCATAATCCCAAAACGCCCACTACAAACTTAATGGAAATAATTATGATCAATCCTGAAAAGTGTTTAAAGAAACCTTACTCAAAATGTATCTGGATATACTACAATCCGTGTTGAATTATTAACGGATATCGGTATTTGAAAAAACGTTATGATATTTGATAAAAAATTATTCAAAATTCAATCAAACAGTAGAACCCTTTTTCTTTTCCTCTAAGATTTTGCGATAACAACCGATAAATCCTCAATACTTCCAAAGGTTTGCTTCGTTAAAAAGAAAGCGCACTAACATTTTGGATCAACAGGAAAACGTTTATGGTCATAAATACACAATACCAGATATGTTTCCTGTCATATATTTGGAAGTCAGAACCTAATAGTTGTGACCAGTTGTGTCATCAAATATATATGACCAATAATCTGAAAAGACTTAAGCCGATTAACAAAATCCCTCCGAATTAAAAAAAATTTAAAACATTAAAAAAAATGTACCCTCCCGTCTTGTTCCATCCCCAGAAAAACATGTTACATTTTACCGTTTCAAACTGTATTGTTAAACAATTTTTGTTTATTTGTTGCGAAAGAAAAATATGATAACGAATTAGGCTTAAAATATATGTCGGCCGACACTATCTATAAAGACGGTTATATATATATATATATATATATATATATATATATATATATATATATATCGTAAAAATATTTAAACGAGTTATGCTGAAGAAACTCGCGGGGCTCGGTATAAATGTTTCATTATCGATTTGTTATCATTAGAGCAGTTTGCAATTAATACATTATGTTATCGTGAAAGTCTCAAAGCGAAGTCGAATTGTCTTAATATCGCATATAGATTTTTTTAAATTCATTAAACGATCATAACCGCGTTATTCATTTACTATTTATTTATTACGCGTATATAATTGATGTAAATATCAATATGTAGGCAATTGCGCTGTCGGGTCCTAAGATAAACCAGTTCCTTTTTTCGGATTTAGTAATTTAGTAACTGTAATCCATGCAGTAACAGTGACAGTTCAGAGGACTAGGACATGGCCGATATGTGTGACAATATCGTAGGAGGGGAGACGGAAAATGGAGAACACTATAGTATTCCTAACCCTCGCAGACCACCAAACAGGTATTCAAAACCAGTTAAATCAGAGTTTTTTTATTATAGGGGTTTCACGGGCCGAATCGTTAAAACGAAAACGTACCATTTTCTCAGTTATAGAAAAAACTAAAACACTCCGGCCCAGATCTAAATTTCGGGCTTGGAATCCTCAGGGGAAAATTGGGGTTCTGGCGGCGATTGGGGGGTTCGGAATGATCACCACTCGGTTAGCTAGATGGGGAACCCGAATATTCGCGGATCCTTGAAGATCGATTGCCGAGAAGCACGGGGCGGGAACAAATTAATTCGGCATTTATTGGATGAGAGAGGCCCCATTGCCTCGGCAACAGATTACCCCCGGAGAGAGTATCCAACCTATTTATTAGCCCGGCATCGATCCCCGGTAACCAGTCGTCTCTTACCGTAACGATCCCCTTTCTTGGCAAACATCCCGATTAATAATCGGACTTTGGGGGCTGAGGGTGATATTAATTTATAGGGCCCCCCTTCCCCGGAAATCAAACGGGAATATACCCTCCGGATTATGAGTCTGCGATTACGCTACTAGGTCGTAAGAAGGTTTCGTTCCACCGTTTTTACTGAGCAATGGAGAAGAAGCAACAGGGGGCATGAGAGAAAGCATTTTTCCTTCTTGGCGTCTCCTAGGCTTTGCTCTATGGCCGTTCGTCAAATCCTGTATTCATTTATTTTTAAATAAGCGAAGATTTCCGCGAGCGGAACTTGCACTAACTTCCGGACACCGACGATGGTACCGGTAAGAGATCCATCGGAAACGTCGGAAGCGGTCCAGAAGGAAATTATAGGGTCATTAATTTGTTTCGGTATTTACGGAATGTAGAGACTCGATGGCAGAACTATAAAAAAAGTACAAGTTAACTTATGAAATAGGCCGTTTATTAATATTTTAGATATATCCTCATTTTATATAAGTTCTTATATGTTTATCGCGGTTCTTTCTACTCCTGAGTACACTAAAATTGTCCAATAAAATTTTTCGATTAACACAAAAATCCAATAATCCAATAAAACATCCAAAGTGCCAAAAGTGCGATTAACAAAATCCGACAACAAACAAGAAAACAACATCCCCCAAAAACACAATAACGAGACACATATATATACATATATACACACGAGAAACAGACAACCACCACAGTACAAGTGACAGTGACAGTGCAGAGAGGATGCCCAAAAAACATCCAAAGAGCAAAACTGACTAACACCGCTACTGAAGATGATGAGCACCCGAAACAGGTCTAGGAAAAGACCGAATCAGCGAGAGGAGACAGAAATACACGAAATCTACGGTATTCCAACCCATCGCAGACCACAAAACAGGTATGTTAAACTAATTTCTATTTACATTATTGATATGCAAAAACCGAACGTTAAAAACCGCAGTCATTATTCTCAGATCCGCGATTACGGAAATAATAATATATTTTTAAAAAATAACAATGACGACGGCGTTCGATGAATTTGCCACCCCGATAAAATTTCCATTACTGGGACATTTAAAATATTCATAACCAGCCAGAAAGATTGCCTGTACCGTAGGGAGGGGGGTAATCTTGTTTTTATGACTAAAAATATATTTTCATCCTTGTCCGAGGGCTCATCATCTAATGCCCCCCATAAACTTCCAGCTTATTTTCCACATTTTTTATTACCCTTGTCCGTCTCGCGGCACACAATTGGAAATTATATTTAAAATGCTTTCACCCTCCTTCATTTTCAAACTTAAAGATAAATTTGCACTCATCGTAACTTTCTAAAATTTGGTTTGTACCGTTTCATTTATAAAAATAATTAAACAAACCATAATTATTTATATGTAAGTCGGCTACTTGGTCCTAAGACGGGATTTTTTTCACTCCGCATTTTTTCTATCGTCCGGTGAATGTTTAGCTCTCGTACTACCCGGCGGCCGGTTTTTTAAAATTAAGTTCCAAATTAATTCATTTCATTCTTGCCGGGTGGAAACCCCCGAGAATCATCGTCAAAGATACTTTTCCTCGGTCCCGAGCGAAGAACCCCATCCCCGCAGTGTTGTCTATCGAGTAACCCTTCCAACCAAGAGACCCTAGGTATAATATCATTAATAACATAAGATTTAAAAGAATTAAAGCTTATATAAGTTTTAGTACGCAATTTTTGTTTTCGCCCACGATTATTGCCGATAACGACCGGTCTAGGCCCGTCAATATAGTATTACGGAAACAAACGCCGGTCGGCTCGCGGGGCCGGTCTATTATTCTCGGGCCCCCGTGTGGATCGCTTTCCCAGCGATAACTTTAATAACTTGTGGGACCCGGGGACCGGGCCCTCGGCCTTAAATAAAACAAGGTTTTAATAACGGTATTGGATATATAGCGGGAGCGGTCAATTGTCGCCGGCTGTGAAGTGTCCGGTGGGAGGGGGTGAGTTTAATTAACCCCGGGTATATTCCGATTGTCGTCCGCTGAGTCGACATTAAGGTCGAGCGGCAAAATGTACAACGAGAATGCTATTAACGCCCCGCTATTTACCCCGCCGGATCCGAACCGGCCCCTCTCCGTTAGACCGCTCAAACAGAACAAATATCTGGATATATTTTTCTCCCCTGAAAATAAAAATTTCCGTTTATTTACTATTACTGTAAGGAATGTTAGGGATGCCGGGAGACTGTAGGGTTTGTAACACTCTTTCGGACTTTCATCAATTTAAGGAGGGAAATGTATATCGCAGTTTAATTTTTTGGAAAGTTTTGTAATTTGTAAATTCTCTATGTGGTGTACGCTAGGCGTCAAATTGACACATAAGAAACGTCGGTAAACCAAGTGTTAACAGCGTCCGGTTTTAGCTGATTGTCTAGGAACCTAGGAGTCTTAACCCAGGTTCAATTGGCAGCACGGACCGCCGCGCATTTATCTGCTTTCATTCTTATATTTTGCGGCAGAAGAAAAATCCGCGCGTGGGAGGGCCGAGACGGCCCCATTAGCCGGAAGGCGGCTTCTTTACCGTCAACTTGAGACAAAATCACTCAATCCGCGCGTGAAAATTCCATACTATAGACCGGAACGTTTTACAGAATCCGTTTATACGAGTAATGGGAAGGATGATGGAAATCTTACCTCGAGAATTTCATCGCCGACTTGGAGGGCACCAGTAGAGTGGGCTATCCCGTTGGGATTTAGTCCGCAGATGAAGACCGCCATTTTATTTCGGTCCTTGTGACCGGCCAGAGAAATGCCGAGGCCGTTGGGGCCGCGCTCCACCTGAACCATGATAACCCCGGCACCAAGGTTACCGTATTTCTTCTTAACTTTGTCTGGAAACAAAAACAAAAAACCAATCAATCAAAACTTATACTATTCGCCGCCGAGAAAAGGTTTTAAGCCTCCGAAAACAAACTCCTTAGAGCCAGGAGGGTTTCTGAATATAATCACTCGTTCGGCATTAAGCTAAAGCCCCTCCCTCCCACTTACCAGGATACTAAGGGCTGAACTCATAAGCCCCTAGAAAGGATCGAAGTAGGAAACGCGTGAAAACAAACTTTTCATCGAAAACTAAACTTACCGAATTGAATAATTTAAGAGCTCGAGGAATCTGAACTCGGCCTTAGGCTTCAAATTACTTTCCGGGAATCGAAGACCTGCTACACCCGAATTTCATTCCGCGATATCCGCATAAAAATAAATTATTGTTATAATTTTTTCTCTTTATTTATTATACAATCAACAAACAGTTACACATACAATTGCGATTTATTAATTTTTCCCTTAATAAAGAAACCACCCAGTGAGCTACTTTGGACGTGTATCCGGGCTACAGAAAATCTCTAGGCCAGTGGCGTTTATCTGTTAAACCGATATCTGGTAAATATCAATATCCTCGGGTGGGTGTCAGCATTTACATAGTCGCTTGATGTATGTTAGAAATATTTGCTAAATATTGTTATTTCTCACAAAAAATGATATATATATATTTTTTTATTTAGAATGTTCTTTTCGTTTAATGTTCAACAGTTTATTTACGTGAGCTGTTACTTAAGCTTTCACCTATTTTGACATATATCGCATATTAAAAACTTGCATTTTTGTCTTAACGTAATATTTGTATTCACCTTCGTGCTTAAGCAGTGTCGCAATTTGACGGTGTAAGTAAGAAATAATGATGTTCAGCAAGTATTTCGTGACAAGCGACTATGCGAATGCTGACGTTCGCCGGGGAATATCGACATTTGCCAGATATCGGTCTTTCATAGAAACATATATATTTTATACATAGCATATCCCCGGGGAGACCCAGCCGACACATCCAGAAGAAAATAACTTACTCGGGGGCGTGCCTCCTCGAATTATGAGACCCCAACACCATATTGATCGGGCCATTACATCAAAACAGATAAGAGGCTTTCGAAAGCGTACGAAGGCTTCTGGGATGATTGGAGGCCGTTCACAAAGACACCGGGCACTTACCGATGCGTTGCGCAATATCAATCGATTACCGCGAAGTTCAGAAAATTCGCTCGGCAACGATAATTAATTCGTATTCACTATTATATTATTATTTACCCGGCTTTGCACAGGAACTTTTCACCTATCCCGGACAGTTCCTGACAAGGAAATAGGCTAAGCGATCAATTTAAAATATTAAATACCGAATTGTTTTTTTAATTTGATTCTATTTAGCTTGTTGTTAAAACAAATTTGCTATTAAAACTATTTCCCCCTGTGGCCGTTCATCTCATCGTGTGGTCTCAGTTTTGACACATGCCTACCTAACGAGGGGTGCCGTTTAGTTATGTACAGCCCTACAATACCCCGCGGGAAGACGACATAATTTCAATTATTAGTTATTACTTTTATTGTTATATTATTAAGAATTTTTCTGAATGTATCCGAGTCGATTAATCGGGGTGAATTCTAATAGAAGGTTAAATGGGATGTTCGGAGCGGACCCCACTTTCCTGTCGATTTCCCGGACTTTTCTCATTTTATACGCCGCTTGTTGTAATTGGGAAGAGATTCCCTCCCAACGGTGCGTTTAGAAGGTCGTTTAAAGCCACACGGGCGAATAACGAACGGATTGGGCCGAGGGGAGAGACGGGAATGGAACTCGGGCATTTTATGGCTTCGTCGACAGTTTAGATCGCCGGCTAGTTGTGAACACTAAGTATGGTCAGAAGGACTTTTGATTGGAATCTCTGGAATCCCTTAGTCCGAAAGTAAAAGTAAAATTCTATAACCTTTTCATTTTCAGAACCGAAACTATTAAAGATTTCGGGTATCTTCGAGGGGTTTGAATATGCGTCTAGAACTCATAGATACTTAAAAGAAACGATTGAAAAACATCTTCCGGAATCCTAAAATATTTAAGAGCATTATTCAACATAAACATCGACGTTTTTGAAGCGAGAATCGTGCGTAAATGGGCACGTCGAGAGGTCAAGTGTCGGTAATCACGTGACGGGAGAGAGAGAGAAAGGGAGATTCCCGTTTGAAGTCCGAAACTTCGTTAGAGTCTTTTGAAAGGCCCATTTTAACTCTTTTGAATTGGTTTTTGTTAACGACGAGCGATAATAAAAGGTCGTGTCGACAGGCGGAACTTATCTCGTGATAAGTGATGAGTCGGCGATTGAGGGAAAAATCGTCAGTCGACGATTATCTTAAGAATTATTCAGTGTAAATTTAAAATAGGAATAGGACCGAGTAATGTCAGTTCTCCTAAAAAAGGATTTGACGCCGGCCAACACAGGCGCCTAACCCAAAGGGGGGGGATCAAAATTTTATTATGTCGAACTTTTCCCCCAATTAAACATTTGAAGCGGTTAAACGAGAGGGGCTCATAAAACCACAGCGCGCTAATTAGAATTCAGTCTGGCAGTTTGTTCCTGAACAAGCCGCTTCCCGCCCAAAGTGCAGTTGTAAAGTCGTCGCTCTCGATTACAAGCGGAGAAATGCCCAAATATAATGAGAGCCGGTTCGGGGGGAAAAGGGTAATTGGACAGGGATAGGGGGGTCAGGTTAAAGAAGCCGGCTGTTAACGCTCCGGGTTCAAACCCCGTCGGTGGATTTCAACTTATTAAACGCGAGCACTAAAACCTAACCCAAGTGCATTAGTTGAGCGTTTTTATTAATTTCGAAATTTTTAATTGCCGAGCATAAATAACTCACTGTAGGATTAAGTTCGGCCGGCAGTTAGGAATCCGAGAGCTCTCCATAACTTAGACTAGAATTAAACTAAAGAAAGGTGTTAAATAACGGGGTAAAAATTACCGCGCTTCCTCGTAAGAAGTTACTCCGGGGTTTCCCCAGTTATATATATATATATATATATATATATATATATATATATATATATATACGAAGGTGATATGATAAGTAAGCTAAATTTAAAACGTGACTGGTTATTTGACAATCTTCAAAAAAATACTTTTCGGATGGGATGAAAGTGTAATTATTTTTTTACCATACATATCAAACCATCCTCGTATATGTATATATATACTTATTGAAGGATCACAACATCCTATAAATAATCAGGGAAGATGGTTACTCCTATTTCTTGTTTCCCTCGGTAGCATCGACGTCGGACCAGCAGTTCGAATCCAACCTAGGAACGAGTGGCCGCCAACGAACTCCGATATAAGGGCATAACCTTTATTGAGTTTAGTAACCTAACTGTTTTCGTTTATACTTCATTGCGTCGGAGGATGTTGTTCCAATGGGCAACTCCCAGGTTCCGGTTACGAAATGTATTCCGGGATTTTTGCGGGGGGCGCCCCCGTTCCTAATTTCTTAATGGGGCGTGCAGTTTGTCCAATTCAATGGAAAGGTAATCACTTAATGGTTGGAAAGTGGTGGTTGGGTGGGGGGATTTCAATCTCCCCCATTACCTACAATACAGGGATACCGCGGCGTTAATTCTATTACCTTTAGCGCCAGTCCGAACAATGCTCCTGGAATTCGATGACTGAAATCTGCCCTTTGGTTAAATTTGACACCCGCAGAATATTTGATTCGCGCGATATAAGGCGACATAAAGAACCTCGGTTAGCAGGGATTGACCCCCGCCAATTAATGGGGAAATTCGGTCTAACCGCTGTTTTATGGACTTAATAACTGCCTCAGTAAGTACAGTTTATTATTCTCTTAAAACGTGTAAAGCTTTTCATTTTCCTTTTTTCCTATATTCTTCTATTGTATTATTTAAATCATACCCGCTGCATTGGACCCCGCGAGTTTTGGGAAAGTCTCAACTAAAGAGTTTTGTTCGTACGAACCCCATTTGAAAGGGCACTCAAAGGGCACACTCATAGGCCGATGAAACCGGGTCGGAACGGTAAAGGTTCCCGCTGCTCATAAAACGGTTGGGGTTTAGCGTATTCGAAGCTTTTCAAATTATTTTCATTACGTGGCCGATATTCATCGGGGCCGGGGTTTCGCCATTTTTCGGCCCCCTACCGGGCACACAAAAAGGTAAACCGCTTACGGTGGGGAATACAATGCCAGCGACAATGATGGCGTAATCGAACTACGTAAAAAATGAAAAAATAAAAGCAATAAAAATACCCCGCCTCTCGAACAGCCGGGAACAATCGTTAAGTACAAATATTAAACCGGCCCATCTCCGCCGACCCTGCAGTGGATGGAAATCTCTGTATACCCCATTCGGCCAAATTCCCATTTGCTTTTTATTCGTGTTTTATCCAAAATCAGGTAAAAAAGGGTAAACATTTTTTGTATTGTAAATTTTTTAGAAATAAAAGATTTTAATTATATGGGGTTCTCCGAGGGTTACTGAGGTTCGACGGTCAAAGATTTGATTGGCTTTCATTATTGTCTACGACTCATTTTGTGATTGCTACGATTGATAGACGATAAGCAGCTTTTGAATTATTGAACTCTATAATTAAACTGACAAGTTAGCGACAGTACCTCCAAAAGGACAAAAGGAAACCTACTCAGACAACACGATCATCAAAGAGGGTATTAACGGAATACCTGCGTTTAGCCATCCATCTCTCCCTATTGTATTATATCATATAAAAGGATAAGGGAATAAATGAACAGTCAGAAGTCTTGGACAACATTTTGATTAGTTAAGTTGGATGTCGTGCTCCAAAGCCAATTTCAGTATAATTATTCTGCGATTACCTTCAGCCAGACCTTTCATAACTTATATATCTATCTATCTATCTATCTATCTATAAATATATATATATAATATTTTGTTTTATGGTATAATAAAATAAATTACTCCTATATAAAAAAATTGCGGATCAATGCATCCAACTTCAGCATCGGTAGTATAATTAGTGACCTAATCACTTTTTTGTCCGTTTAAAAATCCGCAAAAGCACCTTGCGGTGATGATGAATCGTACGGACAACCGAATGATATTAAATTTATTGGCCCTGCAATTAATTAATATGTGGCACCGGGTGCAACCACAAACGTCCACGCGAGCCGCGTTTTTACCGGCTATAATCGAATTCCGACGATGGCGAGAAATAAAAAAATCCGTCGGATCCAAACAATTTCAACTGCAAACATAGAACAGCGATATATATGTGATGTTAAATTATGTAACGATTGTTGTTCTTCCGTAAATATATTAAAACCCGCTTTTTTCACTTTATAGCGGTCATTACAAAATATCGATGTCTTGTAGATTGTTGATCAGCAGCGGTCAATTTATTGTATCGAATCTGTCTGTCAGTACAGGTCTAGTGGCAGGGCGCTTCACCGTCACGAATCTCGGAATTTAAACGTGACAATCGTAGGCCTTTAGATCGGCCACAATGCGAGATAATACCGGCCCGCCGGACGGTACGGCGACGGCACAATTAAACAACTTTAATTACGTTCGAAACGGCGAAAAGAAAACTGCTGTCATAAATAGGGCGGCGATATTAGGAGCGGTGGACAGTGGATGAAGAGTGGGCCGTTGTCAAGAATAATTTCCCGATTTATCGCCAGAGCCCGTTTTCCCAAGACAATGGGGCCGTTTAGAGCCGACGGAAACACTAATCCGTTCAATTATCCGAGGTACGATTCTCTGCCCATCGTCCGGACGCACGGTGAAACGGACCAGGATGAAAAGCAAAATTCTCAGTTTATTTTTCATCGAAGCCAAACCTCTTTCCGGAGGTTACCGCAACACAATTTGCAAGCGACACAATCCCGGACAGATTTTTCGGAACAGATATTTTCTTCAAGATAAAAACGTGTCGACTACAAGAGCACCACGATTGATGCAGTTTTCGGTAGTTCATTAGAAAAATATTACTTCGCAGACGTATGGTTCATATTTCGGCTGCCGCAGACCAATAGTCTGAAGATAATACGCATACTGATATTTGAATTTAAAAAAATTGTTTAATATTACAACTTATTTTATTCGATAATTTTAAATACTTCGGGTTTTTCAAAAGGCCCGACCGAGGCGAGCAGCCGCGTACGATACAAAGATCTACCCTTCAATTCTCAACGAGCGGGCCCGGCGCCCGATTTTCCGGCGGTGGACCGAATTTTCAGCACGATTTCAAATTTGATTACGAAACGATAACAGCGTCTATACAGATATATAAGAGGTATGCAAAGAGTCGGTGTTAATAAAATGTTGAGATTTTATATAACGAGGTTACGGCCGTTATGAGAGTACGGGGCCAATCAACCGCTCCTTATCCCGAACCGCCACTCATTTAGCGCGGGAACAGCGTATCCGCTCTGAAGAATGTACGAATACATGGAGTTTTTTATTCTTTTTAATTCAGATTCACGGTTCGTATCCAGGGTTTTTCCCGTCCCCCAACGGCACTTGAATTTCCGAGAATATACGTTCAAGTGTCCGACCTGACGTCGGGGGAGTACCGAGGGTCGATATCTAAGGATAATTGGATTTCGCGTGTTTCTGTCTCCTCTCGCTGGTTTGGTCTTCCGCTAGACCGGTTTCGGCTGCTCGCCATCTTCAGTAGCGGTGTTAGTCCCTTTTGATATTTTTTGGGCATCCTCACTGCACTGTCACTGTCACTTTTATTGAAACCAATTTGGTATTGTGTATTTGGACAATGACAGTTCATTAAACAGTGATAGTGCATTAGACAGTGAGGATGCCCAAAAAACATCCAGTGCCAAAAGCGACTAACACCGCTACTGAAGATGGCGAGCAGCCGAAACCGGTCTAACGGAAGACCAAACCAGGGAGAGGAGACAGAAACACACGAGATCCACGGTATTCCAACCCTTCGCAGAGCACAAAACAGATATTCTAAACTAAGGATAATTATAACAGCTTGGTTATTTTTGCGCGTCCACTTATCAATTTCTCAGTTAGTGGCACCGCTATTACTTTTCCTTTAACCATTTAATTGCCACAACTGTACAATACACTCAGCGACATTCATGTTAAAGTAGTGCTGGCAACAAGAAGAGAATAATTGAGGAAACTCCTACTGGCATTCCCTTCTTGATTGTGAAAATTTATTTCAATAACTCCTTCTATTTTTCTGGTATATCTGAATCGCGCCGACTAATCAAAATTAGACCGCTTTTTTCCGAAAATGGTGTTGAAAAATTGTCGCACGTTAATTAAAAAACCGAACTAACCAAGGTTTTGCTGTATACATATATATATATATATATATATATATATATATATATATATATATATATGACGTCTTCTCGGGAAAGTCATTGTCACTAAGGCGAACGGCCGTTGGGGGTGGTTAAGAGTGGCGGTATTAGGCGACCGCACCAAATTGAAAGCGGACAGCGTCAGAGTTCATTGGGCGTTTTACAACTCGGTAAATCCCGGATCTGGAAATTGCTTCTTTTACGTTTACGACGCCGTGAAAACGGATTATAAAGCCATCCTTGTGGCCATAGCCGCCCATTAGGTCCGGCTCACGGCAACCTCAACGAAATCAACTTGGTGTCACCAACATATATATATATATATATATATATATATATATATATATATATATATATATATAACAGAAATAACAGCACTACCTTCGGACACTATAAGGTTTACGATACATATTGAGCGTTCGTTTCCATTGATATTGGCTTAATAATGAAAAAATCGTCAATGAATGAGCGGCCTCAAATGCCTAAAAGCAATATTTAGTGATTCTAGCGGACAGACTTGTAAAAGGTAGCTTCATTTGTAATTAATATAATGACATCTTATTGTACAATAATTAAAATGTTAAATATTTGCGTCAACGAAAATAATTAGCCCGATATTTCTGCGAAAAATAAAGTCTATGTTCTTTAATATACGTGGGTAATTTCTAATTTATTTCGTTCCTTAGTTTGTATCTAGGTTCAAAGGATCACTCTCTCAACATTTCTTAAATTAAATTATTTGTATTAAGTTCGACGAAGTGTAGAAATGACTATTTCTGTCGGCATTTTATAAATTATAAAAATTATAAATTATAAAATTCATTGATTTCATAATTATAAAGCCCCTGAACATAATTGTGGGAATGTATTAACTAAATTCCTGTTCCGGCCCCTTGAATCAATTTTAAGCTTATTTGCGGGCTTAAATTAAGAAGTTGGCGCTCTGTTAATTTTCACTTTACAGTAACCCAAATTCCATTCCAATTCGTCACCATCGAATCGAGCGCAAATTATGTTAAATTATGTTAAAAATTCGAGCCGATTAAAGAAGTATTTTGCGAATTGCGGAGATTAATACGAACGCAAATGAAATATCCTCAGGTTTAATATCTTACGGAATTTAAAAAGTAACGCCTCACCCCCACTGCCTTCCGCGTATCTACTAGCTGGAGGGGGAGGAAATTGGGCCTACTCAAAATGCTCAGGGCTTCTGAGTGAGGCGGACGAGTGGCAATTAACCGCGGTTATACGCCGGGATACGCTTCCCCAATAATCGGCCGAGTAGGATTTCAGCTCTAGTAGCCGCGAGGTCCTGGATCGAATTATCGTGTCCGGATATAATGCCGCATCACACAACAATATAGTATTGCCATTATATATACGCTTACGATTAAGATCGTCGCCTAAGAAATACCAAATAATTGCCTACGAATTGTAATACCGGAATTATTACACAGTACTGGCTGCTCGTGACGTTATTGCGGAAGCACTGTCCACTATGCGGACGGGTCGACGGGTTTTTCCCGTCGAAGTGCTTAACGAGGAAGCCGGGAGGAGGGATACGAGGGAGGAAACTGACGGCGGAAATTGGCCCAAGATGAGAAGGAACGAATCCAGGAGAAGGAATGAATGTTGCATTCTGAAGGAACCGGTCACCGGGCAGTTTCGAGAGTAAAACGTTCACACATACCGACCCGGAGAGAGAATCAAATAAGAAAAAGTACCGGCCGCTCGAATTCGCGGCTTGTGGGTGTGTCAGCTGTATTAATGAGGCCTAGTTCAGCAAGGTAAGGTTGCCGGCGCGAGTACGAGTCGGTTAGGGCCTACCGGGAGGAGCCCCGGCCACCACGATCGAGAAGTGGCCTAACGGGAGGCCACGGCGTGGGCAGAGCTCCGAAGCCCCGAGGGGTAAGGGCGGTGCCTAACGGGCGTAAGGATCGGAAGGAACGGGGGGCCTTCCGGAGAGTTACACGGCGTGCCTACGCTTCCGGGAATGGGTAAGCCGAATGGAAGAGTGGTGCGCGACAGACTGCTGAGAGGAAACGAGGGGCCTACCGGGAAGATCCCGGGTCTACGGGGAAATAAAGGGACTGCGAATACGAAACCGGGTGGAGGAGGTTAGCGAGGGGATCGCGGGAGGTTTACATACCGTAACTGACGGACATAATTGATGGAGCGCCGGAATATGCGAACGGAGGCGATCGGGTGCTCAGACTTCGGGTGCAGCGTTACAAGGCAATGGCGGACGTCCGGGAGATGGGGAAAACATAATGGATGAATGATGAGAAACCGAGGGTACGGAATCGCACGAGACATTTCGGAACACGGTTTAATTTTGTGGGAGCTGCGGAGGTCATTTAGAGGTCACAGAGTCCCAAAGGCGGTATTTCATAAGACATTATTGCCGGACAGACGGATAAAGCCCGAGTACCCTCGTGGAGAGGTCACAGAGCCCCGCGTTTTGTATTTTGTAATGTACTGGTTTTGCAGAAACGTCCGGAGCCCGGGTTACTACCTGGGTTATTTAATACTTTTAATAATCGACGAATAATATTCCACGATATTTTGTTAACATTTATAACGTAGTACATCGGAATTGTGGCCGAAGAGCGAGTCGAATATGAGAATGAAAAAGGTATCCGGGAAATGTTGGCAGAAATATTAAAAACAGTTTCGATAACCGAGGGAATATTAAATAATAAATTCCTTTGATGAGATTTAAATTTAATTACGGACATCCGTTTATTCCTTTTTTTATCGAGGGGCGAGCTTCGAACGTTCGTTATTTGTTTTTATCGAGGTGCCGACAATTCGTCAGAACTGGTTTATGTATGATTTTCCGAGGTTTTCCGTAATTTATTGATTATATCGCTCGTTAAATTAATGAACGCTGAGAAACTGCACTACATTAGGATCGCCGAAAGAAGTCAAAAATCAAAATGATTCGTCCCAACGCGGCGACAACCGGAAATGAACACACGCGAGGTACACCTCGGAAGGAAGACGGAATAAATAGTAAGGTAGGCCTAGTAAACTATTAATTCCAAGTTTGAAAAAATGAGTATTCTATACGGTCACGTTAAATCTACTCCGTCCGGTAAATGAATAATAAATTAGACCTTCCATAGAATTAATGATCTCCCGCGGGTACCACAAAGCGTAGTTGTTAAGCGCCGTCCCGGATATGTCTATTATATTTGTCTATTATTAATTCTTTTATTATTCTCTACAGGGACGTTGTGGGCCAGTTCAACTCCCCCTATAATTAGGTCCCTGTTACAAACAATGTTATGGCTATAACGCTATTATAAACTATCGAAGGGGCACACAAGTGGGCCCCGGCCGGGCGCTGTTTGTTCGCTGCAAATTCCACTTATAAAATCGGATCTCGTCGGAGTGCATTTAACTAATTAAATTATAAATTTGCCGACAGATGAAAAATACCCCCCCACCAACCGATTACGAGGCCAATTAAATTGCCGGAGCTTCAAGGGCACTTGTACCAATCGTATTGCTTCACGAGGGGTTTAATTACACTGTACTTTCGACCTCTCGACTGTAGGTACGCTGAAATCGGTGACGTTAAACATACGATGAAATATTGTCGGGAAAAGATCAGTTGTAATTCTAAAGAGTCAGCGGAGTTAGTTTAGTCGGTCGAACGAGAATTCCGGGTCCGCCACCGGAAAATCGAACTAAATTTTAAATCTCAATATTTCGTACTTCGTACTTAAATGCAATGTAGATTTATCTTGGTTAGTTTGTTCCGACCGCTAAATTCCTGCAGTTATGCGAGGTTTCGATGCGAGCGGGCGGAGAGTATAGGGGCATAATCATTTAAGGACAATGGCAATGGCAAGAATAAAGAAAGAATAAAGTCAATTTTAAAGGGCCGATTCAATTTTTAATGCCGACCGGGCGAATGGATAAAGAAAATGTCGAGTTGTCTACCGACGACGGGAAAAAGCCGGAAACGATAAAAGCCCCCTGAGGCCCACGTGCCCTCATCGCTTCATTTTCGATGAATAGTAAGTGGGCGTGTAAGGGTGCGGCCTCGTATGCGAGATCCCGGGGTTTGAACTTGGGCCCTGCAATTACATTAAGTATTTAGGCTTCAATCTGGACGAAGAGGCACCAACTTTGCGAGGAGACCGGCCGGCAAAGAATGGCCGGCGATGGTTCGTCCGGTGGGACCAAATCGAATTCACGGAACGTGCTAAATACAGAAATAATATACACTCGCCGTTTGCAGTTTTGCCGCCCCAAAAATAAACGCGCCTTTTCACAATTATAAATAGCAGAATGTCCTCATTTATCCGGGTAAACGATTCAGTAGAAATGTCACGGCGCAAATCTGCAGATCCCAGATGTTATCGTCGACAATGAACAAAATAAAGGCCCTAGTAATCGCGGAGTGGACTGAAAATTAACAAGATTCAATTACAGATGTTCGTGACTTCGAGTTATCCGAATTACTGATCGATTTCCTAGGTTTTAAAATTTACACTATTCTTTAAACAGCGACATAATATATTTATTAGTATTGCAATAGTACATAGTTTATATTTTTTTATAATTCGGAGTGTGTGTATGAATTCTTAAAAAATCCGTTCTAGCCCTATCCCTGTTTCCTATCAATTATTACTCCGGAGATTGGGCTTGACTTAATCGTCATATATGTCGGATGGACTTACGCGAATCGATTAATTAATTTATTTATTTAAATAATTTATTGACAGTAGCTCAATACAAATCCCCTCAATGCTCGAATAGAACTCCGGAAGTTAGAGAGCCAATAAATAGGAATAGAAATTGCAGAAAAAGTCTCCTCTCCGGTCCGTAACTTCAATTTGGCGCAACGCAGATTCTATTTTACGGCCGCGATAAAACCGGGCTAAAGGAAAGAAAAAAAAAGAACTCGACGCCGAGTTAAGCGGCGGGCCCGCTCCTATAGAAAGCCCGGCACTTTGCCGAGTCTTAAACCACCTCGCTCTCCTTTTGCACCCGGCTTAAAAATGTATCATTGAGTAGGTATCAATGTATACACAAGGGGAGGGGAGAAGGCCGAAACCGGTCCAACGTAGGACCAAATCCGCAAAGTGGAGGACAGAAGATCAAAAGAGTATAATATATACTCCAAACCCTCGCGAAAATTATTTAATTAATTCAATTATTTTTATCCATTTACCCAATTCCTGAATTCAATCGATCGAATTAATAATGCCTGAAATCTATTTTGTTATATTAATATGAGCGTTAGTATCAAAAATTCTAGACAAAAATTTAGAAACAGCAGCTACTCTTTTGGGGCTTACTAGCCATTTATTTACTCGAGGCCTCACGACGTACCAATTTGTTTTAAACATCGGCAATTTTCCAATAGCCGAATGGCATTAATAATAAATATTACTACAAAATATTTAAAAATAACAATGTCCACTCGGACGAGTATAATAATTTAGAACAGTATTAGAAATGGCTGTATTACAGCGGATGGTATAAGAATTACTCTAATATTATCTTAATTTAATATTTTCATTAAACTAGACTTCATTAATTTACTTCGGTCGGTTGAAATTTGCGATTGAAGGAAAATTCAGTCCCCCGGTTCGAACACACTTAAATTTCGTGCCAAATTACAAATAAATGAGAGAAGGTTTCCTGGACAAGACCTAGAATTGCCACTTAATGTTTTCGTATAATGTTGCGGGAAAAACCTCGGTTGGTAGGGATTGACCCACCGATGTTCCGGGATTTTTCCTGTGTTCGGGAACCACCTGACCGGGTTCCATCGGAAATGTTTTTGCCCTTTCCTTTTGAGGCCCCCTCGGGTATTTTGTCCGCTTCCGACGTTCCGAACTCTCACCGGTTCCATCATAAGGGTCCGATCGGTACGAACACACTCGAAATTCGTGACAAATTACAATTACTTTATTTTACCTTGAATATACATAGTTCATCGCTTAGGTTTCCGCGACCAGAACTTGAAATATCATTTACTAGCATTACCGCGATTTTTTTTCATACATGTATCCCGGCCACCTGGTCTCTACGTTTATGCATACGAGTGTTAAGTCAAAAGATACTTGTACTGTTCACAATTTCGTTATGGCAATCGGGAAAGTTACATAATAAAAACCGGAGAGCTTTAATTACACTTCCTCCAACAGACACACTCGCACTGTGCAATCCGCATCCTTTGCATTGCATTTTGCACGCCGCTCGGATCACTGCACTATTCAAGGTACTAATATCGCTCCAGGAGGAATGCTTTTCGGGTCTAGGCTATAAGGCGGCCATTCTCGAAACACAAAGAGTACGTTCCGAGAAATGGAGTAATTGTTAGGGAATTCCAGTGTGCTTTCTTCCGCCCCTCTCCCTCAACCCCCGCGACCACTATTTCTCATAAAACGGACCCCGGATTATAAGCAATATAAGGTACTCATAAGGCCATAAGCCGAGCGCTTTATTTTCGCGGGAGGTTTGTTCTTATTTTACCGAAAATAAATGTTTTCTCAAACACCGCCGAAGTATCCCCCCGGGCTCGGACTCCGACCGTTTCCGCATCCGGGTTTTAAACCGGAAATACTTTATTTCATTAATTAACTCGCAAGTCCGGATTCGAATACCGAGCGATTTTCGGGCCTCGGGTCCAAAATTTGGGGAGGCTTTTCTTTCGCCTTAAATTACATAATCAAATACTCCCGTAACGCGTCGCTCTGTAAATAGACGATTAAAGGGTAATCGATCGAGGGGAGCGTGAGCGAAATCGATTTTCAAAGCGTACGAGCAGTGCTCGTAACATGCCGGAGCGATGACTAATTAATTAACTCCCGACGAAGGTAATAACGTTTATGGGCGGCAGTAAAGCTCCGAGATCCCTATCAATTCGTCGGACGGGGACATTTTCGAGATCCCCAACGAATCTCTAAGCGCAGATATTTCGGTGCCACTATTCGAGGGGGATAGATCCCATCTGAATATGGACGTTCCGCGACTTAAATTAAGCCGGGATATTTAATATCTCATTTTGTACAGGAACGGGGAGACGACAGGTTGTTTGATATTGACGCGGGATTAAATTAAAGGAAGATTGAAAACAAAAAATCGAACTCCATTCTCCGTTTCTGTTTTCAATTCCCCGGGGGCCATTTCCCCGAGAGGTATCGTCACGCAGAAACAAAAACCACGGTGGGAAGGAGGGCGGAACTCCGCTCGAACGAACCTCTTATCGAACGGTGTAGCCCTCGCCGCCCCCCGGTGGAAGAGGGTAGGCGGCGGCAAAACACGGCACCCAGACAGCCAACTGTGTTGTAAAGGGGGGCTTTACAGTCCGGAAATACATCGGCGCCTGGACGGAAAAAAGGGGAAGGAAAAAAATATATACAAAAAAATCGTGTTCCCAGAGACCGAAACACATTTCCGGTACGGGAAGAAGGGGTGGGGGCTGTCGGTGCCCGGGGGCCGGAGGCATTAACGGAAATGTCCGGGAGTGATTGAAACACTAGTTTCGGACACGGACACATTTTTAAAGCGGACACAAAAGGAGAGGGAGGCGGCTCAAGACTCGGTAAAGTCCCGGGGCTTTCTATAGGAGCAGTTCCGCCGCTTAACCCGGCGTTCAGTTCTTTTTCTCCTTTCTTTTTCCACGGTTTTATCTCGGGACTGAAAAATAAAATTCGAGTTACGCCAAACCGAGGTTACGGATCCTCCGGAAATTGGAGTAGACAGGCACATGTGATTGGAATTGACAGGGACATGAGTGGGGGAGAGTAGACAGGGACATGCAATTGGTGTAGACAGGGAAATGATATTGGAATAGACCGGGATATGAGCAGGGGCATATACAGGGACATGAGTAGCGGAGTAGACATGTACGTGAAATCGGAGTAGACAGGGACGTGAGTATGGGGAGTAGAACGGACATGAGTTGAGGAGTAAACAGGGATATGAGTAGGGGAGTAGACAGGGACATGAGTCGTGGAGTGGACTATGTACTCTCCCCAAGCCCAGGTTTATAGTGGTGTACATATCCCAGAGAGTTTTCCAGAAAACCATAATGACGACCGTCTTGGTGGATTCACTATTAAAAAAGGTTACGGCACTCTATTTCGGCAAACCGGCAACGCCAGGTGGAATTGCGGGCTAGTATCACAAAGCGCCGTGAGTTTCCCGAGGTCGTCTCTGCGTTCAGATTTGCATTACCCAATAATGACGTAACAAAAGACCTGTTTATCGGATCTCAAGTCATTGTCCTTCCGACTATTTAATTTTATATTTTAAAAAAATATATGAACCTAGTAGGCGGAACAAGTACATTTATTAAATGTGTACACTGCAATCGCCACTCTTTAAATCACCTGAAATTATAGATTGAAGGAATATTCGGGATCACCACTGGAGAATGGAACACCCACAAATATTTCTCCCAATCTAAAGCGCAATTATAAAGCACTCAATAATAGTTTAAACGGGAAGGAAAAACCGGAATCGCTAACCAATCGGAGAATCCAATTTTCAACATGTATTAAGGGAACACTCTTTCGACAGTTTTCTTATTATTTTCAGGCACGCAGACCGGTCTTTTTTTCAAATTCATACGGGTATATAAAGTCGGCCCCATCGGAACGCAATAAACATGCGTAACACGCAATTATTCGGCAGTTTACGTGTACGCCATCCAATATAACGTTACTGTTCTTTCGACATTGCAATATAGCCGTGATGGGGCGATAAACCGGTTTTATTTACGAACCGTGGAAGCATAGGCAGCAATAAACCCGCGGGAGGGGGGGGCGAAGTGCCAGCAAGACAAAGCGGCAGCCGATGACAAAAACGGTCTAGAAAATATACAAAGGCAATTAAAAATGCGACCGATGTTTTACTGCCGGTTCGAAAAGGCTCTCTAGTTTTATTTCCCACGGAGATCCGATTATTAAGCCCGTATTAAATGTGCTCCAAACAGCTGCAAAACCGAAGTGGGCTGGTTTAAAATAAGCCATTTCCGAGCGATTAATGGAGTCAGATTAACGGAAAGGATTTTATTTCGTCATCTATTACCGAGATTACATTTATTGTGCATGTTTGCGTCTATAGTTTGTATGCTGTATTTTTGGTCCGGTCTTTTTTAACATTAACAAATCGAAATGCGAATAACATCCATTTACAAATTTACAGTTATTTCTCTATTTCAATATTAGTTAGATGGAATAACCCGAAATGTTATAATTGAATAATATTAACAATAGAAGACAACGGGCAAAGAACCGAATAAATTATGGAATTAATAATAAAGAACAAATTATTATAGGAGGACAAAAGTTACATTATCTTCCAGACATAACAATTGCTGGTTTTATGCCGAAACAGGTCTCTATCAGGTCTGTCAATCGGAAGTCTAAATGACCGAACTACGATAGGGAATATGAACCCCCCCCCCAAACTGAATTCCGAAAAAGGGCCGTCCATTCCGAATTTTACCTTTTTTTCGTCAAGCCTCCGGCAAGTCACTATCGGGTTGGTAGTGGATTTCCGAACCGGGATTATTCAATATTTAAGTCCCAGTCCCCGTGTCCCACGCACGTTCGCCCAGTGTTTAATAATAGACAGGGTAGAGACATCGATTTATTTTTTCCTGTACCCCCCCCCTTCACCAGTACATAAACGATTCGCGGCACGAACGCCCGCCCGTCTAAATGTTTAAAGGGTGGGAGGATCATAGAGTTGGGCTGGGGCAGGGCCGAAGAATAATATTCCTTTCCTATTATCCCCGACGAACAAACCGTTCGCCTACATAAGAATAGATAAATCGCGACATGCTCTATCGATCAAACTGCTCGCCGCTAGTTACGTTCATTCAATACGCCGATCGAACCCTGAGCATTAGTAAAACAATTAGACCGACGGAAAATATAAACAGACATCGACAATGGACGCTGATATAAAAAAATCGATATATCCCTAAATAAAGAGGCAAAATTCAAACTTGGTCCTAATCACTAACTTTCGGTAGGATCGCGTTATACTGTGGTAAGAACCTCAGTTAGCAGGGGTTGACCCCTTCTGTGTTCGGAAACCGCCCAAACGAGCTCCGCTGGTAGCCGGGCCCGAGTCGACTAAGAGTCCCGAACGTCGGAAGCGGACAACACCCGAGGGGGCCCGGAAGGAAACGGCAAAAACCCTTCCAGTGGAGCCCACCCGGATGATTTCCGAACACAGGAAAAATCTCGGAATAACAGCGGGTCAACCCGTGCTTACCGAGGTTCTTCCCATATTATTTTTTTTTTTTTTATTTAGTTGCCCGGTCGACACGTACAAGCGTTTTCCCCCCGTTCCACTTGTCAAGGGAATCATCCCAGCGTTATGACAGTCTGTCACTACTCTGTTACCACAGCGATAAGAGCGGTAAATTTAGATTACATACATTTAGTGCGGTAGGTATGGGCAAGAACCCTTCCGGTTGAGCTCGCTCTGGTGGTTTCCAAACGCGGGAAACATCCAGGAATAGCCCCGGTCACCGATGTTCTTTGCACAGTACCAAGTACCTTCGCTCATTTATCGGTCCCACCGTCTTCTTCAACATCGGATAAGAGATACGACGGGGAAAGCCGGACGGCGGTCGTCAGCGTAAATTTCAAACAGCGCGCGCACGTTTAATATCCGCCCTGTCGGATTCCGAGAAGAGAGTTTGACGCGCAAACGTTTTCGAAGGAGGCCGATTCGCCCACGGATATCCGCGCCCCAAGCTCCATCCCGCACGCACCAAATATACTTATACGAATATTATTTGCCGTCGTGACTATTCATATTTCTACCCTTTTCTTAAGCGCGACAAGCAGGACGAGGGGGACGGTAGCTTAAGTCCCGTGTATTCCTTATACGTGTTAGGGAGGTAAAGGCTGGGGGGCGCGTAGGTGACTCCCTAATTTACTAACTGAATGCTAATGACGATGTTCCGACGCCGAAAACGGTCTTGCACAGGACCAATTGGGGAAATCAATGATCCGGGATGAAATAAATTTAAAAACTCGGGAAAATGTCTGATGCACTTTAGAATTCAATAATCGTCATTAGTCTTACGGCGTTGCGTTGGCATTCATATTTTCGTTGTCGTTATCTTTCAACGCGTTTAGCTATTGTCGAAACCGAAATTGTTGTCCAGGAGGATTTGATACAAGGTGAACCTAATGAACCTGCCTGTCGATGTAGAGACTGTAGGAATTGAATAGGGTTATTTGCGATTGGTCAGTGATACAGAAAGGATAATTTCAGATGATCGTTCTAAAACTTTGTTATTGTGTAGCGGCCACCATAGTTATCGGTAGACAAAAACAAGGGCGAGCAATTGAGGAGGAGGGACGTAGATTTCGGTGAAAAGAAGGCCCGGGAAAAGAATATTTCGAATCTCCGTTCTCAATCGGTTCGTTATCCGCTTTTGTCGAAATCAAAATTGCGGTGTCCAATTTTCATTTCCCTCCCTCCGACTTTTTTTCCACCGCTGTGAATTATACGTCTGGCGGGGCGAAATTGTTATTTTACCTCCAATCCACACGGCAGGCAAATGCGATTATCCGACGGACAAAAACGTAAACACCGGTGTCCACGCGGGTCATGTTTTATTCGGGCGGCGAGCGCCTTCAATCATTGAAGACGTCCCCAGGATTCGATATTAACAGCCGAATTGGTTCCGGACACGAACGCCGTTTCAATCACCAAGCCAATTAGGCCATATTTTTTTTGTTTTCCTAGAGGCGAAACGGGCCAAGGATATTTGTCGATCCGTCCTCCTTCGATATTTGGCCGTAAGCCTGTTATTAAGGAAAGGAGCGAGCTGTTGAAATTTTCAAGAAGGATAATCGGAATTGCCGACGGAGTACTCGACTCGCCGTACCGAGGGAACGGTCTCTCGTGGCAATTTTCATATTATTTTCAGGTAAATAGCCGTTTAGGAAATAACCCTCGGTACCAATAAATATTAGATGCCCTCGAGGAAACTGAACCTCGGCTCTTATTTAATTGGCTCTATTTAATTATAAGAGATTAACGGCGCTTCCGATAGGCAGAACGCCCTCGATATGATGGAATTTGTACGGAACGGAACAAGGCGCAGATAGCTCTTGAAATATGCGAGAAGGAAAATTCGAAAATAGCCAATTTCCGTTATAAAGTGAGTTATACACTCACTCGGTTATACACTTTTATTAATAGACGGTATTTTCCAGCAGTCAGGCATTATATCGAATACTAGGTTTGATGCGTCGGGGACAACGTATCGCGTAGTTTTTCATTATAATCGCAGGATGGGCGAATAACGGTTTTGCACATTTGAATTCCGATGTACCGCGATTGTATCTGTATGAAAAGGTACAAGGAAAATTCGAATTGTCAGCGGAGAATCGAATATCAGTTTTCCCTTATATATTGAGAGAACAATCGTTTGAGTGAGTTTTAGTTGGAACGGGCAATTTAAATTTCTTTCGGTCTTTACTGCGTCCGTTTTCGTCCTAACTCTTGTTCAAATCCTCGGCTTCGTGTAAACCGGAGCGGTCACTCCGAAGACTTCCGGGAGCGTTGCGGTCCCTAAACGAGCCAAGGGAGTCCTCTCCCATCGATTTATTTTCCGGCTTCCTTTTTTTTCGGCCGCAGGGGAAACGGAGCGGCGTCACGAACGGGCCCGGGACTAAATGTTTAATATCGGGGACAGCCAGAGGCCAAGGATCATTAGCCCCCCCCCCTCAACAGAAAGCCGAAACCACTCTCCCCATTGTATTTAGGACGCCCATCTTTTATTCGGTATTGAACATGTCCCGGTACTGTTAGCCGAATTGCTTCAAGGGGCCGGTAGCGTTGCACTAAATATCCGATTGCCGAGTCGGAAAATCCTAACAGTGACGATAAACTGAGGATCGCGGACAACAAATATAGGCGAAAGAATTTTTCGAAGCATCGCTTAGAGAAAAGCGGTACTCAATACTTACGGTGGGTCGCAATACTTACATTACGATTCCTAACAGTAGCAAAATTAGTTACGAAGCAGCAACGGAAATATTTGTAAAATAACTTAATAAATTGTAGTGTGAAATAATAATTTTGAGAGCCACTGGCTTAGAAAGAATTGGATCCAGAGGTCGGTGGTTCGAATCAGCACAAGATACCTTAAAGATGATTTTAAAAATCTTCGAACCTCTTACATTTTATAATCTAACATTTTATAATCGGTATATAATGATAAGCGAATAATCTTAAATATATATTTACGAATTTTATTTGTAATACTTTATCAAAGCGAACGGGAAAGGCTTATCCCTTTATTTAACTAATGGCTGCGGGACACTTGCTAGCCTGAAGCCGAGGGTCCCCAGTTTTCATATTTCAAAAGCGATGTAAATGATCTTTAGTTATACAAACGGAGGAAAATCAGCGCCAGCCCTGGTTCCAGCGATCGGTTAATCGCCGTTAGGGGGCGGAGCAAACGATCGGTCTGGCCGCCGAGGTAATCGCCTCCTTAGAGTAGCTGGCAAACAGAATTTATTAGAGGGTTAAACAGGGCCTCTCGCCCTCCCACCCTCCATCCCTCTCACTCACTCACCCCCTCTCTCTCTCTCTCTCTCTCTCTCTCTCTCTCTCTCCCTCTCTCTCCTCTCCCTCTCTCTCTCTCCTCCTGGCCCCACCCTCCCACCCTGGGCTTTATCGGTTCCCCGCACAGAGACAACCTTAAGGGCGTCCAAATATTTAGCCACTTAGCGGCCCCGACTAGAACTGGATAATGCACCGTCTATATCCTTTAAAACTACAATATCACCGCGGTGTCCCCTTCGAACCAAGTCGGTAAATGGAGAAATTAAAAACATATATATATATATATATATATATATATATATATATATATATGAACGTGAATATTAACGAATATTAAGTGCATATTATTTTCAAATATAGTGGTGCGGGGTACGGGCGAATATCCAACGAATGTACTGGAGCACCATGCAATTTAATAATTATAATTTAAAAGCGCTTTCGACACTAAACCGCAGAACGGCCCTGTTATGATGGACTCTATATGGAATGGAACAGGGACTGCGGTTGAAATTTGCAAGCGGTATTGGTAGCGCCAATAGGTGAACCCGACTGCGGGTTGGGTAAACGCGCTCTAACCACTGACCTCAATCGACGGCTACTTCCGAATTTCTCCCGTGACCGCCGGCTTCGATGACGGGGGATAGAGCTCGCCGAAATGGATCGGCGGTTGGGAGTGACACGGCTCAAACACTGTTCAGTTCACCCTGTGGCGGACCCAATTTCCCGTTAATTGAAAATTTCCAAACTATTGGTGTTGAACTAAGTCATTGCGGTATTCACCGATACATCCTTTATATGTCTTATATTTAATAATTTCGCCGAAGTAGAACTGATTGTAACTTAATTGAACGGCGATAAACCGGTTTGCTCTAAAATATATTCGGACAACCAATTGAAACATTGTGACCAGAAAAAAATTACATTATCGTTATATTTTGCTTTTTTATTTACGTAAAGGTAAGAATGCGTCGTGACTCCACAAAAAGTTATGTGCTGTGTGAAAATAATTTGAAACATCATGGCTAACAAAAAATGCTCGATATACGGGTACTTCATAACACACGGATGGGAAAAATCCGCAATTCTTTAGTTGCCAGAATAATACTTTAAGTTGCTGCGGCGAAAATCTTAAACCAGTCTAGAATAGGTGAATGGAGGTGGAAAAGAAGTGATGTTCGGAAACCCTGCCCCCCACTCCCTTAAACTAGTTTCTAAACCACCCCACCGAACTTGGGGCGATGTTTATATATAAAACTACTTAGTGCCGAGCTGGCTCACTCTGAATTGAATAATGGTTCCCCACTACAAAGACTTCCCTTCCGAACCATTCCTTTTCGCACTTTCCTTTTCGATAAGGACGGAAGGGACAAATTTCGACATGGGAGAAGGTATTTATATTGAAAGTAATCCAGTCTCTTTCTAAACACCGTATTAATTAGATACTTAAGACATTACGGAATCGAGACCTCGACAGACTCCGTGTTGGCTATAACAGTCGAATAATTATTTTAAAATATTCTCTGAGGAAGTTAGTTGGATACTTAGGGAGGCCATTTTTTCAATTAAACTGCCTAAGATACTAATAGTTCAACCCCCTTTTGTACAACGATAAATTAATTTTTCTATTTCTATTTATTTTTTTACTAGAAACGGCAGTCGAATACTCCGGTTTAAACTCGGAATCCAGCCAATGCAATAGAGAATTATAGGGATATTAATGAGGTTTTTAAATACAAGTACCGAAATTTATAATTTTTATAGGAAAAAAATATTATTTTTCGAATCCAATATAGCGCCTCGAACGATTCGAACACCGAAGAAAAGGCCCGAAAATAATGAAAAAGGCGCTGAAATTTGTGTGCCAGTGGTGTGACTGGGCGAGAAAGGTCTCCATATACCTTTTTCCAATATCTAGCGGGTTCGCAACCTGAACAGAAATATATATATATATATATATATATATATATATATATATATATATATATATATATATCAGGTTATATCAGCCATCTATCGAAATATTCCCGTAAAAGCCAAACAAATATAAAGTCCGAGGGGAGAAGAAAGATTTTGAATGCGGACCGGTAAATAACTGAATTCGCCTAATATTTTATTTCGCGATTAAAAATTCGTTTAAAAATGGGGGACTTAAGTTAGCTGGTGGACAAATTTAGGCTTATTTTCTAGGCCTTTCGGGCTTGCGTTAGATTTGTACAGCCATCACAATAATCCACATCATTAACACCGACAGCCAACATTCTGTTGTCACTCACTTCAAGATGTGAAAATTGCTTATACACAAGGTTGTGTACAAACATGTTTCTGCCAGCTATGAAAATCGAGCACGAACTTTTGCAATCACACAAAATGCATACTGACGCCGTAGCATATAAGGTGATGAATTTTCAATCACACGTGAATCTGACTTGTTCCGACAATATATCCGGCAAAAAGCCAAAACTGGTCTAGCTTAAGACCGAACGAGCCAGGAGCGTTTATCGGAAATCGGATATCAATAACTTCGTCTCGTCAATATTGAATTAGAGTCGTTTTTTACGGCCTAGCGGAATTAACCCACCCCACCCCCCAACGGGGGGAAGATATTAAAAAAATTCTTACGAACTTCACGTTTCCCCAACTTTGTGAGTGGGGACCCGGGCAGGAATGTCGTATTTACGTTTGGGCGGTCGGGAATTGGCGAAAAAAAAATAATCCCTGCGGAATTCTCTCGGACGCGACACAGAGACCGAGTTGTGAAAAGTTTTAAAATGAGTGCCGGGGAAGGGGGGGGGGGAGGTAACCCGCATAAAAGGGTCGGCGGGAGGAAAATCCAAGGTTTATCCTCCAGGAGGGGTCGCGTTTCCTCGAAACGTGACCATTTTTCCCGAACGGAAACAGAAAGCAAATCGCGCTGGGGGGGGGGGCAGTTTTATTGCTGGAAAATCGGAAAATATTAATGTCGGACTCGCGCCCCCGCCTAGAATGAGACAGCGGACGCTACCTTGTCTACATTTCTTATATTTTTATTTTTTTTTAATAACCGATGGACGCCGTAATATACCAGTGAAGTAATATACCCGAGGAATAAGCGAGACGGGCGGGAGGGGTTTAAAACGGAAAATGTGAAAAACCGGCCGGAAGGTCCGCGGATGCCTCTTGAATTTGAAATCATTCCCGGTCTATTCTTGGCCCACGCCTTGCCGCTGTCTCACCATCCGAGGTCGGTATATTAGAAATTTCGGGCATCGAACTTCCGGCTCTTAAGCCCCCTAAGGACATTGTTGTTAAATCCGCAAAACACCACCTTATTATTGTTTCGATATTATGATTTTTGCGGATTTATACGGTATAATTTATGATTGGTGCGCCTTAATTCTAACGAAGTAAAAACCTTTTTTTACAGAAAGTATAGTTTACACCACCCATTGAAGCATTAGAAAAATTTCACCTTGAAAGCAAAAGACCTCATATTAGAGATTTATATGGATAAAGAGAGAAGCATTAATATAGGTCGATGGTTAGATAAGCAAATTGATTGTTAGGGAAAATCATAGAGGAAAACAAATCGTTCTATTATTCAATTAAAATTACAAATGTTTTTCAGCAAAACGAAAGTTTAAATCACTTTTTTTAAAACCGTATATCCTTTATTAATTCGAGTATGCCAGTATACCTAGGATATGTTGTGAGTAACATTTTTTTAACATTTTTTAGGATTCGTCATAATTATTTCCATCGCTTATTAATTTTGATTAGCGTGGTTTATTATGCGGTTTATATCGAGGATATCTAATCTCATTGTTGATTTTCCCCGGTTTTGTCGATAGAAAAAAATTAGTATCTGGTCTTCACAATGCATCCGGTAGATAAAATGTACAGGATCTCATTCGAATCGATCATAGTATTAAACAGGGAAGGAACATCTATGAAACTCGTCCCCAAGTAATCGGCACCAGGAACGTTTTTAATTTCCTTAAACCTATTAGAATGAAAACTGGAAGGCAGTAAATATCCCCCAGGATAATTGAATATCATTAATTAATTGTTATTCCGATAGGGCCGGCGCTCGTTATCCTCCCGGGACGCCTGCTAATCGGTCGGCTTACGGTCGTACCTTTGAACGCGGCTTAGATTCGGGCGGCCCCGCAAAGGGCCGAATTTCATTAAAGCCGGTCCACGGCCACCCTCCCCTCAGCGTAGTTTTCGGAAGCCCGTAGGTCAGCGGTGAGAGGGGGGACGCCAATAATGGAGACCCCCCCTTCCCCAACACACAAAAACCGATTTGTACTTTTTAGCTGCCGTCGGCAAAATCGTACTGCTCAATTACATCTTTGATCCCTAATTTTTTTCCGTTTTTGTCACAGATTTACTGCTTTTCAATACTCTGGAGACCGGTAATTCGGAAAAGACTTTTAATTACGTTTATATATATATATATATATATATATATATATATATATATATATATATGCCAATAGTGTATCTATATATTTATATATAGCATAAAAGTGTGTGTATATATATATATATATATATATATATATATATATATATTTACCAATAGATCCGGTAAAGGGACAGAGGAGCATCAGAGATTAGGATTGAGATGTGTAACTGTAAGCGGCACCTGAAAGGTCAATAGGGGCGGCATCAGACACTCGCGTCGTAATCATCATGTCATCTCCCATCATTGTCTTGTGACAATATGAAAAGTAAATTTACAATAATAATATAATTTAAAATATACTTGGCCAGGCGAATTGTGCTCCACAGCGTATTTGTGTTATTATTCTTTTCGTAACGTTATATATATATATATACATACATATATATACGGCAATTATACGTCAAAATATAAAACTGTATATAACCCAGCGGGCAGAACGGAGTTTTAATCAGAAAATCACAATTGGAAGATAATTCGGTCCACCACCGGATAATGGAACTTCAATTTTCTTATATGTGCGTATATATATATATATATATATATATATATATATATATATATATAAATAGATAGATATAGAGGTTGGAAAAATATGCAGAAATGCAGAGGGGGAAACCTTCCATAAGCAAAAAAGACCAGCTAAGGTTATATATGGATATATATATATATATATATATATATATATATATATATATATAAAAGGGACGTAAATAGTTTCGTAAAATTCTAGATTAATGCTAGAATAAATTACATATATTTAAGGACTACCAATCGTGAATACCATTCGCTGAAGTCTTAACTGGAAAAACTTTGTTTTAATTGAATCAAGCATTGCGCCAAACATCCATCGAATAGGCACTCTCGAATATCCGAATGTGTGAATTTTGTAATGTAATGTAATATGTAGTTTTAATGCCTAAGGGTCCCCAAACTACGCGATCATACCGGTAGCTAGATATGGGTAATTGGAATTCCAGCCGCGGAAATCTTCGCTCGTTCAATAACGCGAGTGGGGTTATGATTGCGTTGAGCTGGAAATATAAGGATAAGGACGGAAATTAAAGATATATATATATATATATATATATATATATATATATATATATATATACAGAGGGGTCCAAAAAAATGTATCCACTGTTTAACAGTCCATAATTTGCAAACTAATTGACGGAGTTGTCTCATTTTTGGTGAAAGTGTAGCTTAAAGTCCAACTTAAAGATATGACTGTAGGTATTCGAAGTGGTCACCATTAACATCCACACACAAACGATGCCGCCGAACTGCAGCACGAACTACTGACTGCAACGTGTTCAGTTGGATATTGGCTCTGTTTCATACTCATTTCGCCATTGCCGTTGAACCTCATTAATGATTTCGTACTTAAAATACCACTTCACAACTGACTTCCTTTCATCGAATGTAAGCCTTGCGCCAGCCATGTTTACTCGAGTAACAAGGTACAACTAACAACAAAACACTGACTATCTGGCCACTGTCATCTGACAAAACAAAACAACGCAATACTACAACGCTTGTATGGCGAGTGCCGGAACTACAAACACTAACACTACAAAAATGAGACAACTCCGTCAATTAGTTTGCAAGTTATGGACTTTTAAACAGTGGATACATTTTGTGTGTATATATATATATATATATATATATATATATATATATATATATATATATATATATATATAGCGAGTTTCCAATTTTTTCATTCCGTCCGAAAAGTATTTTTTCCAAAGCTTGTAAAATAACTATTCACCTTAATAATTAAAAATTAAAATAAATTAACCTTACTTATCAATGTGTGTGTGTGTACATATATATATATATATATATATATATATATATATAATTTTCTCTCAACGTTTATTATTAAATAAAAAAATTCAGAACCGTTAGGCTACGGGAGTTTATCCGGGTAATTATCCCTCGAAATATTCAAATACACGGCGCATTCGGTTTTCCGAGCAGCCGGGTCCGGCAGCTCGTGTGAAATTTATTTTCCGAAACTGGGCCTAATTTATTCGGCGACACGCGTATCCCGCCGACAGATCATCCGTGCGTATCGATTCAACGAAATCCATGTAAACACCGTGAGGGTGCAATCGGAGCTGTACTATATGTTTCGGAACCGAATTTAAACGACTAGAAGGCCGGGAAAAATCGCCTCTCAGTTACGATTTAGGCCACTTCTTGGGCTTTATCAAATTCTAACGGACGGCAGTTTTGTCGACATTTGAAATTGGGGAAAATTCGTAACGCCGGAGCTATGCCAGGCACCTCGGACTTGGGAATTTGGCTTCAATTAGTGGACGGCCACAGTCTCGGCACCAGCAGTTTACAGGACAAGTTTGAAATAGTTCGAAATAGCGGCGGACCCGGGGATCTCAGGCGGCTCGCAGAATACGCACCAAGAAGTGTCGAGTACAGTAAAGGCTTCTTTTCGGAACAAAAGATTCGAAAGGTCGCGGAACGACCAACTTTTTTTTATAAAACGTACGATAAGAAAGTAATTTATAAAGCATGTAGAAACGTCTTAAAACGGATAATCGAGTATATTCGAATGACGAAGTGGGGGCCACGAAAATTGGGAGCTTTGATAAAGGGCCAAGGGCCACCAAGGTTTGCTCCTCTTATAAATTTTCTTCATTCGAAAAAAAACAAAGAGGAATTTCGCTTTCGACCGGATATCGAATTACGTTATAGTTCCGCGGGGGCGTTTGCGCAGAAACGGCAGGTGGGACTTATGGCGGAAATTGGGATAGGAAAATCGCAAGAAAGTGGCTATTACATTTCCAGAAATATTGATTATACAAAAATTAAATATAAATTATCACTAACCAACTTCTGGAGGAATCTGACAACGGCCGGAATGGCCCCGAAGGGAAAAGGCAAGAACCCTTCCAGTGAAGTCAAACAAAGAAATATCATCGCAGGAGTAACACAGAAGTCAGCGTCATTTTTGTCCGTACTATCACGTTTAGTTGGAAGGCGCTACGTTTAGTATCCGAACGGTTTTGAACACCGACTACCTTCGGTCTCATCGAACGATTATTGGACAGTTATAAATATGGCAGAAATCACACGAATGAGAAACCAAAGCCCAACAATTAAAATGGTTTTTGAAACGAATATCGTAATCCGGTACACATACTACATCCGGAACACGATACTAATCGAAAGATCAGATTCGATACCGCCTGAAAACTCTTTATACAAGGGCCGTCCGATGAATTGCATATCACCCTTCTCCTATATCATAATTTCTGTTTTATAAATAAATATCGCAAGTCACGTCGGAATAATTAAAGAGGTAGGAGGAGAGAATGGCGTTAAGAACGGGAGTCAGCGTCAATATTTAATGTTCGCGTCCGGATATTCGTCTATACAACCTTTTACGAGAATCGAGTTTTTAGCGGAAAAGTGATTAATTATTTTAGAATTAACATATTTTCAGTACGCCTTAAATTTAATCGAAAACACGTTGAGACATTTCGTCAAACTGATATTACGGATAAACTGGTATTCCGGGCGTCGCATAATGGACACTTTAAATTCAAAAAATTCTTTAAATTTATACAGGAACAGTGTGCCGTGTGAACTCATTCGGTGGTCGCCGAAGCTATAATCACATGCGACGGACAATAGTGGTGGCGCAAGTGCGCAAATTACCAGCGCGGTAAACGATAGAGAGCTGCCGAGCAAAAGAGGAAATTTAAAAATCCGCAAATCGCATAAAAAATTGGATCCCTCCCGGCCGCTCCCGCTGCGGGCAAACAAGGCCTTGAATTAAAACATATGTGCATAGTTAAAAACTGCAAATAATATGCTAACTCATAATGTGTACTACTTATACGAAGGTTTATCCGGAAAAAAATTTTCAGAAATTAGTTTCCGGGAACAATAATTACCTCATAAATGTATACGTCCACGCTTATGATATATACGTATATTTAACGCATTGTAAATTAGATGCGAGAAACAAGGCCGAATGGAAATTCCTATCAGGTCCCATCAGCAGGTTCGCTATCAATGCCTTAGTATCTTTTGTATCAACAAAGAAACAAAATAGGCCATTTTGTATACAACAGCTAAAAAGTCGTAAAATTTGAAACGTGCGGGGTTCAGAAGTCTACTTTTTTGTACTCCAACGTGGGAAGGGGGGAAAATTTTGATAAAGACATTTTTACGAGCCGGGGGCGGCGGAGTGTAATTTAATGGCGGCTCCACCCCCGCCAAATACGATTTCCATCCCTCGACCGGCTTCCTCCAATCTTGCCTCCCTCATTATAAGTAGTCTCATTACGTTTCCTTCCCCGTCTCAGTCCCGAACCTTTATCAATAACGTTCCCTGTCGGGAGGGCCTATTTCGAAAAATGCCCGCCATCGTTTCCGGCGATTATTTCACTTTTTTCATTTTTTTTTAAAGCTCGGGTAGTTTACGGGAAGGGGAAAATGAAATCCGTATCTGGGGGGGGGGGGCTTTGTTGCCCGCGGACTTATTTACTCGGTCGATATCCGGTGACGATTCTCGAACACCCGACATCCGCATTTCTCGACGAGAGATTACGTTATATGCAACGGTCCGTTACGGGAGTAATGGTCGACATGCGAGAGGCTGCGCGACTTTGAACATTATTTTTCGAATGATTTTGAAAAATTTTAAGGCCAAATGTTCGTACCCGTCGAAATCGTAGACGTTTGAAAAAAAATTTTTAAAACCCACGGAACGAAAAAGTACGGAGCTTCGAAATATTCGACTCGAATTTTTATTTTTATTTCCTATTTATTATTTTACAAATGTTTACGGGTTTGACTTCTACTGCCAAAACTCCCCGCGTTTAGAAATAAGCGGGAAAATATATAATCCCGGTATTCCTGCCCCCTACCCTCAACCAAAGACAAACACTCGAAGGGACCCACTGTCCCCGCTTCTTTGTCTCTCTTTTACGGCCGCCGAAAAATGAACCGGAGACGAATGCGTTTTAAACTTTCGGATCGATCCGGACGTTGAGAAGTTTTTGGGGTTGGGCCACAACAGGAGGGATCGATTCCATTATTGTTTTCTTTTTTCGTTTATTCTTCCCGTCCCGTCTGGAGGTTTTCGCCCGCGGCCCCACTTCGACCGAAACTTGAATACCGAATACAGGACAAATTAATTTCACCAACTTCTGGTAGGATCGCGTAATAACGTGGGAATGGACCTCGGTTAGGGGTTTATTTTTCCCGTGTTTGGAAACCACCCGAGCGAGCTCCACTGGAAGGGTTTTTGTCCTTTCCTTCCGGGTGCCTCTAGCGCGTTGTCCGCTACCGACCTTTCGGTATTCCTACCGGTTCCATCATCAGGGTCCGACCGTTAAAGTAGATCAACTTGGGGTCCTGTATATACGTGAAAATATAAATATGTTTAGAAGTAATGGTTCATATTGAAAGCACATGCCATGCGTGACATAACGAACTAAAAATAACAGTGAGCGCTAAAAGACTGACTGCGCCTTCGAGGAAGAGGAAGGATGAGATCACCTCCTGCGACTTTGTGTATATATATATATATATATATATATATATATATATATATATATATATATATACAATACTCTACAGTTATATTGCAACAAATGCATTCACAAAAATTCTGGCAATCCATCCCGCGGTTTTCCATTGGGATTTCCAAACAAATTTTTTCAGCCCTATCAGAATAACTATAAAAGGGGGGGGGGACTTGGGTGAAATAATATACATGTGAATTTCGTATCTACGAGAAAACAGGAAGGGAAATCTCGGTAGGGATTTTCGTGTAATCTTTTGGCCTTGGGAGGCCGTGTCGTAACCCCGGGGGTAAGCCGGCGGTCTCTCGGGAGACTCGCGTTTCTTTTTTATATTCATATTATTCCCACCCCCACCCCTCACATTTATGTCTCGGGCGAAACCGGAAACGGGGCCCGACTGATAAATTCGCCTGCGCGAACGAAAGAAACAAAAGAATGTTTCGAAAGTTCCGGCGCCTGAAAATATGGAGGACGGACGGATTCCGGCCGATATAAATAATGACACTAAGAGAGTGAAAGGTCGCCTGATAAATTTGCTTACAAACATACCATTTTCCAATCTTAGCCGCTAATTCCCGGATCGACCGTGAAATCCGCGACGTTTTAAAAATTCCGAATAACGTTTTCGGACAATAAATAAAATTGGGCGCGGTTTCATCCTAAAGAAAACGAATCAAGATTCATTTCGACTAACATTTCGGATCATATTCCTGATCCTGGAACAGATTACACCACTCAAATATCCTGGAAAATATCGAGGATAGACGGATACCGACCGATAAAGAGTAATAATACTAAGGGAGCGAAATGCCGCCTAATACGTTTCCTTATAAAATTACCGTAGATTCTAGACTGCTAAGTCGACCCTCGGATCTGCCGTGAAGTCCGCGACATCCAAAGAATTCCGAATAAAGTTTTCTGGAGGACAATAAATAAAATTTGGTGCGGTACGGGGGGCGGGTCATCCTAGCCAAAGGTCAGGAAGCGTTATCGACCAGAGGGCCCCACGTGTAGTTGGGCCGACTCCGATTTCGGGGACGGTACCCTACCTTGGAGGCGGGTGGGAGGCTACTATACTCGGCTTTATTAATCCTCAACCTTTTAAAACTCTGGGAACGGTTCCCCGGGTTCGAATACCGGCGGGCATTATTCAAAAACGCCCGCCCGTAGAAAATCCCCCACCCCATCAACGGACAGCCCCCGAGCGCCCCATACGACCGTTTCTAAAACGATGTTCGAAACTCGAAATGGGTAGATGCCAAGGTATGAGCCGAAAGGTACGGGAATCGCTTCGATTCGGCTGCAGCCATCGACTTCGAGGCCCACGCCGCCTCTTATGACTCTCACAAATGCCGGCAACTATAAAATGAACTAACGTAAGAGTCGATTCAAATATCAATACAACCTAAGTTTCGAATACCCGTTATGCGGTCCGCAAGGGTTTGGACCCTACCGTGGTTCGCGCCAGTTTGGTTACTGCTATAATCGACAATTAAGCGACAAAATGAATCGAAATTTTAGGCGATAGATTTTCACATTTGAGTTTAAAATAATCGAACGACAAATTATTACAGTCTGTATATAATTGTATAGTTCGAAATTAAAGGTTAAGTCGCCAGGCATTGTTGAAAGTAGAACTTTCAAACGCGCTCATCTATATCATTTGGAATACCCGCTATGTGGTCTGCGAGGACGCGAGTGGGTGCAAGAGAAGTGACTGTGCATACGGGACGTCCCGCAAACATCCGGTCTACCGAAAGACCGAACGGATGAGTGGAGACGGAGGATCGAGAAAACTACGGTATCCCAAACCCTGGCAAAAAACAGGTACCCGACTAAATAAATTAAAACAAAAATCACCCCTCGAAAGCTTAAACGGGCCTGCGCGAATATTTACTTTACGCGGTACTAGTGGCTCCGGAAGTAGGGACTAAATTTCCGCTTTTCCGCCCCCACCCGCTTGTGTCCCTCCCCAACCGCGGTTGTTATTCTAACGTACCTGATTGGTATACTAACATTGTGAACAATACAAGTACATTTAGACCTAATATTCGTGTACATAAATGTAGACAGGCCCGCCGGCCGGTATGCATGTATCGAACAACATTTGTCGTCTATGATATCCTATAAATAGCTAATGAAAAAGTAAAGTAGTTGTATTTGGACTCGGGTTGTCGACTTCTAGAGAGATACCTATACTTCTAAACAACTGTAATATATTGAAATAAATGTATATATTTATAAAACATTAATTTTCGTCCAGAAGTAAATCACGAAAATATCTGTTTATAATCTGGTGTTCACTCTATAACACCCGCACTAATTACGTGGCCTGTATTCAACGAAATTAGGTGCGATATATATATATATATATATATATATATATATATATATATATATATATATATAGCATTAAACCAACGACCTAAAATACCTAATAAGACCGTGCTAACCCAATCCACCGGATCTGGTCTCTATATGCCCGATAATTCGTACTTATACATTAAACTCATATATTGCACACTCATATTATGTCTTCAATTTGACCCCATCCGGCAATATAGAATTTCTCATTAAGCTCGGCGGGTTTTCGTTTCCTCATTTTCCGTTTGTTCATTATATCAATAGAATAGAAATCCTATATATAATCTATATATATATATATATATATATATATATATATATATATATATATATACATCGAAATCTGGAAACCAGATGAGTAAACGCGTCTACACCAGAAACTGGTCAACAGCTCAATAACGAGGTAAATGTCTATAGCTAACTGTGGATATATCCATTTCCTCTCAAACAATGGTTATAAATAACATTAATTATGTCAAAAAACCGAGGATAACAGGTTCGACGAGTATAACGAAAAACCAATAATAATTTTAATCGTGAAAAAATACACATAATAAGACACAATAGACACAATAGACACAATAAACCTGCCGGTCACTAATATAAATACTCCAGCTAGGCAATTTTTGTATTTACTACTGTAAAATGTTATACCTCTTTCAATAAACTATAATTGGACGATACAACGCAAAACATAAAAAGTTAATTTAGGAGTTAATTAGTAAATTAAAAGACAAGGGTAAAACATTTGTTGCACCTATTCTAAAGCACTTTTATTTAATACATTTAATGATATTAAAGTATACATATATATATATATATATATATATATATATAATGTCACAATAAAATTTTATCCCGTACTCCAGGCTGTAGGTCAAAATTAATCTTACCTCATGTGAGTCACCTTATACGAGTTATATCACCGGTGTCTGTAAGAGGGAGGCGAGACCTCCCGGGGGGGTGGGGGGACGTCGGCCGGTTTATACGTCTCATTTAGTTTTATTAAAACCCCAAAGCGAGATTAAACACAATAAGAAAGTCAATGCAAACTCCGAGTCAAGGGGAATATACCCGGCAGGGAGAAAAATGCCCGCGCAAGAGGAAGCCACGAAAGTTAATTAAAAGAAAATTAAGTCGGTTAGAAAGAATCCGTAATTTTAACGCCCAAAGAATGGCAATGAACGCGCGTCCTGTAACAGCCCGGATGCTGGGGGAGTACAAATAGTGAAGACCAGGTTTTCTTTAAAACTAAAATTGAAGAGTATCGAAATTATAATAATGATTTTTTTATTTCTAAAAAGATGGGGAACATCGCAGGCGATAACGGCAAGTCGGACGAGCCAAGGAACAGTTTTCTTTTCTTTTTATCTATTTTTATACGGCGCATTGGACCGTTACAATTATGATATTACCTTGAAATGAATGAAATATCTGTGCGTAGATTAATTAATTTCCAGAATTTGTGCCAATTTCTGGGCTCCATATCCTTCCTAGAATAAGTATATATGTTTTGAGTTCGGTAGTAGGTATTATTATACTACATAATAATTATGCATTATTAAAATTAAGAAGTTATAGTTTATGTGTATACAACAAACAAAAGTAGTAATACTACCATAGGCAATTTCTGACCGGAAAAACATTGTTAACACTTTGAAAAAAGAAAATGTCCTTAGAGGGAACGGGCCTTAAATATTTGAAATAAATACTGATTACCTACAACAATTGTAGCGTAAATCGCATTTAGAGCTCCATTATTATGTTCCGCACAGTTCAAATACAACGTATGCAACGACTGTACCGAGGAGAAGACTGGGACATCCGAATGCCACAATTGGCATGCACTGTGCGTACACGAGGCTAGAAATACAATTAAGCGCAATAAAAGCTTCGGCGTTGCCTGCAAATTAAATACGGCGTTTCCATTTCATCGGCGCGCAGAAAAATGAATTTCACGAATAACAATACTCGCGAAATTTCGACACCGCGCGACTAGGCCACTTGTTTCGTGGATAGAAAAATCACAGCGTTAATAAACGGCCGCGTTACCAGTTTTTTTTACCAGGAATTTCGGTAAACGGACAATCCGCCGAAGCCCGGGAAAGAAACTCGGTCTTCGTTCGTGAGAAGGACTATTAAAATGTTCGACCGACACTTCGAGTGAAAAACCGACTATATTTAATATATAAAATCCTGTAAAATGCGGCATCCGAACTGAGATTCAAACGGCGGTTGACCGACGAGCGAAGGTTTTAAACTCTATATATTACAATAAGACACATACATATACAGCACACACAAAAGCTCAGAAGTAAGTGTTAATTCTCCAGCGGTTTCTAAAGCGCGATTTAGATTCGAGCAAAAATAAGTGGGATGGACAATAAAAGAAAGGAAAGTGGACTCGGACCCCGTACGCCGTCACGTCGGCGATAAACGGTCGGCGTCCCGAACGACGGTCGAGCGTTCATTCATGAAACAAAAAAACACACAAAGCATCTACGGTGCACACGACAAAATTGTAAGGAGGATTTTTTTTACAGTACATCAAAAATACTACAAAGCGAAAGCGAGGAAATAAATTAAAGGAAACGAGGACGATTCGTGACGGAAAACGAAGTAGGCGTCTTTTTGGACCCGAACATAAAATATAAGAATAAGTTAGAATGTCTACTCGCTTAATTAGAAATTAATTACAAGAAATCGAATCTAAGAAATTTAGCGATAAAATAAAGCCCGGAAGGGTCCGACGACAGTCGACGTTTCTTTATGAATGGGAATCTGGCAACGCGCGAATTCACGGGTAGAATAAAACAAAAATTAACTAATAAAACGAGCCGGGCGTAAAGTTCCGCAGGGCCATTCATGAAAATCCTCAACGCTAAATTAAACAGAGGCGGTAAGATACAAAGAGGCCCGAGGGTTGAATTTGAGAGGGAGGGGGGTAGCAAAACTACGAGGCGACGAGGTGCATAGCGTTCTCCGTACCTATGGGGGAGAGATGGTCGTTATCCTGAGGGAGGGCGTCCATCGAAGTGGGAGAGAGGCCGCATTGCGGCTGCCGGCTCCTGTTACAACTGTGCTGGAACACGGGGGGGCGGCTCCCGACACCGCCCCCCACCACCCCCTATTTAAACCTCCACCTCCCACCACCCCCACCTTTTTACAATTTTCCCGCCGCTACTCAACCACCCCCACCCCCTTCTTTTCCGCACGGCCACCCCACCCAAATTATACCCCTTTTCAATTTTTTTTCCTATTTTTCGCCATACTTCAACCCCAACCGACGAAGGCGAGAATCCGAAACCGATTTAGTTGAAGACAGGATTGACTAACCCACCCTCACTGTTAGCAGTGGGCGAAATTCACAACGATCACAAAAATCGACTGGCCTAAAGTCAATCAATATTCCGCCTCTATTAAATTAAAATTAACGTATAGTATTTCTCAGTTCGTCGGGTATTCAAGTTTAAACCTTAAAGTTTACAATTTCCCCGCCGCTCCTCAACCGCCGGACCGAAATTTTCTCGATTTCGTTTCTGTCTTATCGACTGTCTCTACACTGTTACTAACAATTTTGCGATCCCCCGTTCCCGTTCTTGTCCCGTTCTGGACCCGGTTTCGGCTTTCTACGGTATGCGTCAAATTGACGCGTGTACGTAGAGGTAGGTATATAAAAAAAGGACTGTAAAGCTAGTGTTAAGATATATTTTTCTCACGACGGGTTGGGATTCCCCGAAAAAATATTATAATTCGTTGAGTCAACAAATCGTGAAGATCGCTGGAATATATGATAGGAGAGAGACGCGTACGAGGACACTTTAAATAACGCATACGCTCCTATTAACCGACATTTACACATCGATATACCGGGCGTATGTAAATGAAATAAAAGTGCAATTTGCTGAGTAGCGCACAGAGCAGGTGTTTCATTACCGCGCCGGGACAGAATCGGAGGCGACGGACCGAATTAAAGATTCGATTACTCGCGACCGGCTCTCGCGATCCGATTAGGCCTCGCTAATTTGCCGGCCAGACGCTACCGACAACGGCGAGAAACCGAACGGCGGGAATTCCCATACGGCGATTGCCAATTTATCGGCGGGAGCCCCGCAGGGGCGGACCGGTCCGCGGACCCATTACACAACAATTACATTAACGGTAACACGAGGCGATAACAGTTTAGATCGGCGGCCCCGTTCCAATTTTTCTTCTTTCCGTACTTATTTATAGCGCAATTGTGCAGGTCGCGGCCTACGCGCGACAATCCTAATTTATATGTTATAAATCGAAGTCGAGCGACAGTGCGGAAATTTTTGATTCGGGATTCGAGGAGACGCCGAAAGATACGGAACGAATCCGATATCGCACTCACGACTCGGAAGTCGGCGAAAAAAAAAATACGCGTTCTAATTTTTCGAAAACACATTTTTCCGGCAGACAAAATTTCGCGGCGCGGGCAGAGAACGCGGCCCGACTAGTAGCGAACGGAGACGACGAACGTTCGGCGATTGATTAAAGACAACCGAATTATGCCGTCATAACTGGTGCCGGGGTAGAGAATTAATTGGGGCCGGATTTGCGGGACGGCGACTGAAAATCGGTTTCGGTTGGAGAGCGCCCTGTAATCCGGTAGTTTATTCGACGCGGGACAGCCGACTGGACGTGAGGTCTGGACGCGCCCAGTTAACCCCGTCACTCCCGTGTCGAGTCAACTGGGCTCACCGGATAAACAATTCCCGGCCAAGGAGAATCGTTCAGACAATCCCTCCATACCACCGGTTTCCGAGCTTTTTCTTACCTTGTCTCCCTTTAAAGAAAGTAATAAAAATAATGTAATAACCTTTCTCACCGCCGGACGGTACGAATGATTTAAATAAAATAATTTTTACGCTTTTACGTTAATATTAAGTTATCGAAATTAAACCGTTTCTGCCTCCCTTAGACGTTAGCTGCTTCTCCCTGGGTCGATGGACAATGGTGAGATTTTTCACTAAAAAGAAAAGTCCCGTGTCCGGGCGGGAGAAGAACTACGCGTGGATTTCCCAATCGAATTGAAACATATTCCTCTACTGTTCACCCGACGCGATAAACGATACCCTACCCGACGGGCACAGCTTCGATAGCATTACGTTCAATGGCTTCTCTACAGAACTAATCGTCGATCACTATAACTCTTGCCTGTGGGCTAAGACGATGTCCGATAAATGATTTTAATAACTCAATTTAGATGGGCTTCTCGCCGTACACGGTAGCAATTGATGGCGGCGCGATGACCGATCGAGTGTTAGACCTGAATAGAGATAGTACACTCGTCTCACTCGTTATGTAGAGAAATAGTCTTCGGAATTGATTCCGCTACATAACGGAATGCTATTGACGATGGCGAAAAATCGAACTAGCTCGTTTACACATAATTAGTTCGATATATACGACCGGACTTCGTCGGGGGTCGAATTCGACCTCCGTATCTTCCTATTAAATCTTAGTAAAGAATGTTTATTCATTTCATTAAAACATATCTCGGTGAAAGTCGAATACTCTATCTATAGGTTTAAACGTAGAAAAGAATATTTAACTATAATTGGATGGCTTTCGAGGATGTATTAATCCAAACTAGTTCGAGGCTCTAAGCCTCTGAAACTTTGATTGAGAAACTACAGGTATTCTCCTAGTTGTCAACAACAACGGAATTGTTCGGATACTTTATCGAACGACAAAATTCTGAATTGTAATTTTTAATTCAGCGCCGATACTGTTACACTAAGACGATGTACCTAAACGGTTCTTTCCCCAAAAGTTTTTCCACCGGGATGAGAATCCGCGAAAAGAATTAGTGAATTCGGGTTGGGGGGAAAGAACTTGTTATCGAGTTACCCTCGGCCCCTTACCAATAGATTCAATCATAACACGAGCGTTCGGCGGGTTAGTATCGGAAGCGCCGTTTTATTGGCCCGGCTTCCCGTAGCGAGTAGATGGGTCCGAAAACGGTGAAATTTGAAATCCTTACTCACTTTACGAAATTCGAGAACCCCCGGGGATCGAACCCGGGACACTTGGCCCGAACGATAATGCATCGGAAGAAGCACGTTACAACTGTATTCAATTCCAATAATCGTTATTTCCTTAAAGGCTTACAATTTTTATATATTTACAATAATTCAGATTAATATAAACCGGATCGCAGGCTATATTATTTTACAAAAATATTAGTTTTCTTTGAATATACATTGTACATCTATGCGATACACAAATGTTTTTTTGAGACATGCATACATGCATAATAAATATCGGGGAACAGAAATTACCCGAGCCACTCAGGCTTCCCGTAAAATACATCAGAAAATTATTAACTTATCAATAAATTTAGTATCGATAGTAAATCGTATGCCGCCCGGTTGAGGGAATAATTTTAAAAAATCGTTATGCTTCCATGCCCGTTTTATGTCGCGGATAAGTCAAAACGTCTTGCCTGTAAACGGTAGATGAGATTTCTTCTACCATACTTAAAGAATGGTCCCTGCAGGGTGCCAGAGTTCGGCGGAGCTCGAAATCAAGAAAATAAATAAAAATAATGACAATTGAAATGCAATAAAAAATTCGACCGACGCCTAGGGAGAGCCGTTCGCACGAACCTTTAGGTATTTCTCTGTAGCTAATTAATTTTCGCCCGAGAAACGGCCCGACCCCGGGGACCAAATAAATTAGCCGTAGCGGAGAATGTAATTTCAGAAATTACGGATTATTTTGGCCCGGGATTACATCTACCACCTCCCACACTCCAACCATTTTTCGTGACAATTGTCGGAGGAATTGTTGTTTGAATTCCCAGGTACGCTAATTTCTCGGTCATTATTAATTTCGAATCCACCCCCTCAGTTTCAATACAACAAATGAACGAGTCATCCCTAAATGAGGCTTTAATTAGGTTTAATTTTGCCGACATGAGAAGTGCCCAACCGATCGAATAACCACCGAGGAGACCGGACCGTTTCCGCTTTATTCCTCTAGATATTTTTAATATATATATTTTTAATCGAACTACACAAAAAAGGAAAATTTCTTCGAGTTTTATTGCATTATATTATTCCCGGCAAAAGGTTTCGGCAAAATAGGAGAGCATATCCGAGGCGAGAACAATTTTTCATATGTAGGTTCAGTTATAGAAAAAATATTAAGAGGCGAGGAAATACCGGGGCCGTAATAAAACTACGTATTTTTAATTTCCCATCGATCTAGAACGAATATTATGGCTCGGCGTCTACTCGGAAAGGAATTTATTGTGAATTTATTGTTTGGATATCGTATGCCTCCGACGCTTTAGTACTGTTTTTCAAACGAAATTTGATCGCTTCTTCCGATAAAAAAATACATACAGCATTTGTACTTATAACATTGAATGTTGATTATACAAAATAAAAAAAAGGTTAAAAAAATCTTCCGATAAAAAAAATATTAAAAATTGTTAAAAATAAAGCCGCCATACTTTTTCCTCCTATGTTTTTAAATCGCAATGAGCCTCGTCGCTTGTCGCTCGTTATATTTTTAATTTAAATTGGAAGTCTATCGTATAAAAATCTGATTTTTTTTTCGCTTAATTGTCGCTTATATAGTGGTTAAGCGCGTACGATCGGTGACCGGACCGGCGAGACGAGGCGGTACTGGTGTATTCGGAACCGCGGCATTCGGGTATTCGAAACGTGGGTCGTATTAAAATTTGATTCGACAGATGGAGGGGCGTTGGGCCGTCCCTCTCTGTCGTGCTCGGCGGTTCTCCAACGCTGAATCGAAGGACGCCGGGATGAGTTTAAACTGGAATCGGCGGGGGTCATCGCGGTCGGAGCACGGTTAATCATTTAATGGGGTTAGTCGAGTTTCAGATGCCCCCACCCCTCCAGTTATACAACAAAACCGAACACTGAAGGTTCACGTGTCGTCGGGATCGAATCCCGGAGGACACAACTTTGCGGAGAGCGTTTAAACACCACCGCTCCTGGTTTAACGCAAACTGAATTCTTTCACGGTCTGCATACATTTGTACAATACAACAACCGAGAGGCGTGTAAAGTTATATTAATATTTTACCCCAAGTATTGACAGACATAAAATCGCTTCTCCAACTCCTGCCGGGTTCTAATTTATATATAAAATTATTTCGAGCCATAAAGATTTGTTATTATTTTAATGTGTTTATTTACACACAAAAAACAAAAGATACCCTCCCTACTAGGAAATGATCGTTACTAAGCTCTTTGAACTGGATTTTTTAGAGAAGGTGTGGAATATGTAGGGTATAATCGGAAGTTGATACATGTTGGCGACCAGAAGGCTATCAGAGAAGAAACGCTGCGCCTAAACGTTTTCAAAGCCCCCAGTTTTGACATTCTTTTGACATCCGACATTTCCACTAGTCAGGGGGCGGAACGAGTAAAAATCCTGACGATCCGGAAAATGTTTTTAAGTTCGTGTTTAAGTTAATAAGTGTTTTTGCCGGTGTGAATTATTTAGCGACAATTTTAGAGCTGGTGGTATACTTTAATTTTAACCGACTTCGGCCGACGTCGAGATATTTGTCTCATTAAAATACGGCGTTTCCGTAAGTCAAATTCAACTTTATCCGAGTCAAATTCAACTTTTTCCAAGTCAAATTCAACTTTTTCCAAGTCAAATCGCAACTCTTTCAAAGTCAAATTCAACTTTTTTTTTCCAAAGTCAGTACTGACACAGTTTAGCTTACGCTAATACGGTGCTAAGGGCAATAAGAATCGTATTTATTTTGTTTACAATACCGTTCGATAATTTAAAACGGTTAAATTAAAACGACGAAATATACGGAATGAACTAAAATCCATCAATGTAAGGAGTAATACAGGGAGCTGTAATATCATATCCATAAGAACGTACAAGGAAGCCCGCGATTGAAGACCACACTTTGAGAATATTTCTCTCGTAAACTTTTATTTTTGCTCTTTTGCGATTTCCACTGGGTTTAAAGTCGGTAAATGGAGGAATGGTAGGGGAGGCTCCCCTACCCTCAGCTTCGCTTCTCTAGATCTCTGAATTGCACTTTCCATGAAATGCAGTTCTTCAATGAACAAACCCAACTGACGATTGAACAGGAGTTGAAATTTTAAATTCAAAAACGAAAGTAAGGAAATTAAATTAAGAAAAAATGCACGTTAAAATAGCCGCGCTAAATCCGGTCAGTACTCGACTTAATAACATTTTTCGCAACTAGTAAATGTACAAGTTCATTTTAATTGACGCATTCTGTATATCAGTCCGCCGGGCGTTCCTTATAATACCTCTGTTAAAAACCGGTATTCGTCTCTGGGCCCCCCGGACGCGGTTGGGTGAACGCGGATTTGTTTAAATGGAAAGAATAAATTCGTATTTGGAGCGGTGAAAAGGCGCCCCCCCAAGGGGGGAACTCGTATGCCCTTTGTAACCCTCCTACACGACCAGACTTATCGCCGTCGGACCAAACATTGTAATTTACAGTTTACAAACCCGGAGCGTTCGCCAGGGCTGTTCCCCAACCGACCCACGAACCGCGTTGTAATTTCAACCCCCACTCCACCATTCGGAATATTTTTTTTAATTTTCTGTTCTCCTATTTCATTTTGAGTGATTTCAAGTATTGAAAGGGATCGTAACCCCGCCACGGTGCACGTGAGCGTTGTTCATATTTAATTTCTCTTTTTCGGAGGTGCGTCCGCGAAGGACTACAAAAAAAAAATTAATAACAAGAAATTCTTTACGTAATAAAATGTTAGCGCCGGCGTTATTATGAGAGTGTGTAGCTAATAGTCCGGCGCTTCCGATATAGGAAAGCGCCCCCCCTCCTAATTACGGTCAAATTACTATCCCCGTTTTATGAATGAAGTCCGACAATTTCCAGTTGCCAAAGGCCCCCTTCATAAACGGCCGCCTATATCATATTCTGGTTATATATACCGGTACGTAACACATTGTTAATTTGCGGCCTTTGACGTCCCATGGGGCTTCATTGAACGGGATCTCCGTTACAACCCAGCCGAGTATTAATCAACGATAAAGTAATGAAGCCCGGATAATGACAAACGGCCGACGGCATCGATTCGGGTTGTGATTTGGGGCGGGGGGAGTTTTTATCGGGAAAAGCAAAACACGGACGCCAATACAAAATTCATAAACAATGCCGCGGGGCCTTGTCTAAATCCGGACATCCGGGAAGGTGGCAAGTACCTGGCGATTTCAATTGGCCGATGATCGAGAAATTTCACGAACCGCGCCGATTCGTCGCGCAGAATCCAGTCTTCAACGTCCCGCGAACACGGACCACGTCAAGAGTGCCATTATGGGGTCGCTTCTTTATCGAGTGATTTCAAAATATACTTTCCGCAATCGTACTTATAACTATAAAGGTTGTATTGTATAATAAATAAAAATTAAAAATAATAAACACAAACCACTATTCGGACTTAACGGCGCTTTAGATGGAATTACCTCTCAGATATGAAATGTGCACGTTTTCGACCGACAAACGTCGACGTTTATTCCTACGAGGGCTGCGAGGAGACGGGGGGCTATTATTGATGGAACCGAGAAGCCAAAACCGGTATGGCTTGAAATCAAATCGGCAATGAAATTCCGACGGAATACCGATCAATCAAACTAATCAAATTTGAACGTTCGGATAGAAACCATTAGAACAAACTAGACAAACAATAATTGTTTCAGCTGCCGGCAGTAGCTAATAGTATTTGTCATAATTTGTCCAATTTGGTTTGTAATATGGCCAATATGTATATGCATATACATATATTAATGTGCCAGTGCAGCCAAGACAGGCGTATAATACATACGCTGATATTTTTCATCTATCCATATTACCTCGTTCGGTTTCTATACTGCCTGGCGACTTACGTTTTAATATTTTTATTCTAAATCGCGACTAAAATGTTTTAAAAGTATATTTAGAGACAGCGCGATTTGATAACACAAATGTACTTTTGACGGAAAATCCGCCCATCGATTGTAATCCCGGTCTTAACTTAAATTACCTGGTCATTTCTTCTTAAGGCGGCGCTCGGGATTTTCGGGAAGGAGAACAGAGGAGACCCATCGAATCAAAGGATCGGAGTGATGAATAGTTTTGAACGGAAGGCCGCTTTATATCGGGTTGCGGCTTATTAATGCACGAACTTTCAACGGGAATTTCAAATCTGGATTGACTCTGCAGGCTGAAATATAAGGTTAACGATTTTACGAAGGATTATAGATTGCAACAATTGAATTTTGTAGGAGTTGGACGGCTCGGTGGACCGCGAACATTAACTTCCGAAGAATGACGAAGAATCGCATCGACGAATCATGGGGCCCTCGTCGCCGAAAGTAATTTAGTGATAAATAAGCGACGGTCAGTTGGACCCTGATGATGGAACCAGTAAGAGTTCCGGAACGTCGAAAAGCAGACAAGACCCGAGAGGAGCGCCAGAAAGGGCAAACCCCTTCCACCACACTTCGCCCGGGTGTTTTCCAAACATAGGAATAATCCCGGAAAAACAGGGGGTCAACCCCTGCCAACCAAGGTTCTTCCCACAGTATCACGCGATCCTACCGGAAATTAGTTCATTATAATATTAATACAGCGATTCCTGTGGTTGCTTATCGATAACCGTCTATTGGGAACCTATTGGGAAATATCGATGTTATTAATAAATCGAGAGGTTTTTTTTAATCAGTTATTTCGTACATTTCCGGTCTTTTTTTCCTCCGTCCAAGGTAAACGGTGCGAGACACCGGCAGGTTCGGAGACTCGTTTTTCACCTCAGCCGGATTCAATTTGGCAGGAAATATAGGGACAGAAAAGCGGAAGCCTTTCGGGGGCGTTATTGTCGGCAGACCGCGAATAGGAGCAGAAGAAGTCAAAAGGAACATCGAAATTCAAATCTGCGAAATTGTCATTCATCTGTTTAGGTACTTCGCCACCGGCGATTGTAATTGAAAACTACCGCCTACAAACTATCGCCGACATAGTATACGTAGTATTCACTAGACCGTCCCGATGGGTTGCTGGAAAAAACCTTTTATTAGTAAAAGTATAATTCGGGGAAAATTCTAACGGAAAATGGCAATTTTTGATTTTCCTTCTGGCAAATGTCTACAGTGATCTACGCCTTGTTCCGTTCCGTATAGATTCTATCGAAACAGGGGCAAATCGGAATACAAATCTGTGAAATTCGGTCTTGAAAATTGGAATTGGAATTTTTCGTCTTAGAAATTTTGACTTATTAAAAGCATGTAGCCACCCAGTGTACTCGTGTAACGGTAAAGCAGTTTTGCGTAAAATCCATTGCCGTAATAAGTTATTAATCGGCCGACGTAATAAGTTAAGCGGCAGCGTCATTTTATTTGGAATCGTGGACCATTGTTTTCTATTTGTAATTTTCTGGAGTTCCGTAAGAAATAACAAAGCAGTTGTTAAATTACATAAACACCATAAAATCAGTAATTCCGAGCTATTTGACATAGAACATCGTTAGGTAATTTTATAAATTAATACTTTCCGTAACAGAAAATACTTTTTTTAAGTGTTAGGACAATTTTGTAAGGCAATATTTATTTATTCATAATGAAATTTTCTTATTTTATATCTTTATTATTTTTTGTTATATATAATCTTTTATATAAAAAGGAATATCATTTCCCCTATAAATAAAAAGTTGAACAGAAATAACTGAAACTCGAAATTCCGAAAGGAGACTAAATTTTACAACGAGCCGAGGCGTCGTTTTCTCCGCTGTCCCCGAGCTTTGTTTCGAAAAGAAATTTTCAAAACAAAAAAGGGGATTCGAAACTTTTGGGGACAGAAACATGCTCGACTTTCGCACAATAAACACTGCATCGTTAAAACCGATTTGGAATTAAAAATCATACACAATAATAAAGTATTATGAAACAGAACGACTAATTGTTCCTCAAAACCACATTGAAAATAAAATCTGAGTAATTCAAACATATACAATAATATGTATGTAATGATTATAATTGAACCCATCGATCTTTGCATAATAGCAACAATGCCTTTATTTCGATAATGGTCCGGTAAGAGATCACTTATGGTTCCGCGTTACGCGGGACGATGGAGAAGCGAGCCGCGCGATTATTTACAGTCGGAATACTGACCTACCGGTACGGAATAGAGTATAGCCGCCTTATTCGCTGGAGAGAGAGAGAGAGAGAGAGAGAGAGAGTAGAATGCGGAGGGATTATTAAATGATATCCGAAAAGCGGATGAATAGCGGCGGACCAGAAGCCAAAACCTGTCAAAGTCAGTTACCTACTTGGTCTCTGTATAATGTTTATGAAATGAGAGTGGGGCCGGGATTCCTTTACTCGACATTCCCATATTTATATGTGTATATATATCACGAAAATCTAATCCCCGGAAAAAAATTAGACGTAAAAATTCATTGCGAATTTTCCGACAGGAAACAGATGCTGAACCACGCGTGATCTGAAGAAACTTAAAATAAACGACCGAAGGGAATCGTGTGTTATTACACATATATATTATTCCGTGTAATGTTGCTCAACTACGTTTGATTATTGTTAAAAAAATGGGTCGAATAATGAAGCATTCTCGCTGATTCGGTTTCGTTGGTATAAAAGAACAAATTGGCAGGAGTGACAAAAGAGGGCTAAAAGTCATTTTTCAAGGCTTGTAAAACAAAATATATACACGCGGGACAGAATCGGGATTCTAAACAATCGAAGGGGCCTCATTTTTTTCGAACAGTACACACGGGTTTTAGCCGTCGGTTTACCGCTCTGAAATCAGTTCGTCCTTATTAATTATTTATTAACGGACCGAAACGTTGTAAAAGAGCGCGGCAATCTTCTATTGGTCTCGTGACCGGTGGAAATAAGGTTTTCTCGAAGTAATAACAACAGTCACGGAACTGATAGCCGTAAGGAGATAGTAGAGGACAGTGGAAAAGGCGAGGGATCGATAAATCTCTCTACAAACTATATTCGTTTCCTTTAGATCCGACCTAAGAAATATTTTTAAAAAAACGATTATCTTGTAAAAACGTTTACACGAATGAGTAGTTAATACGAATACGAACGTTTATACGAAGTGTCAGTAATTAAAGACCCGTTCGTGTCCCGTCATTTTTAAATGTACATACTTATATATCTCACGATTTCCTTCCTATATTAAATCGTACTATAGATACTTTAATATTACTAAGAAAAATAAACTATGACATTTTTATTAACATCAAACTCTACTAATTGAAAACAGAAACGGTAATAAATCATATTAAAAAAATGATAGCCAGAATACTATTGTAAATCTTCGATATTTATAAAAGTTTTAAAATTGCTTTTTCCTTTCACACAGTTAATAACTCGCTTTATGTGCTGAAATACAAGCATGCATTAAGGCTGTTTCTGATTCTTCCAGGATCAAGAATTACAAAATATTTACCATAATTTATAATATACTCAACGAATATTGGCAATTCTAAAAATAATACGAAAATTGAATAAACTGTGCGCTGAAACCCCAAAAATAAATAACATTCATAGATTTCGTGTGTTTCTGTCTCCTCTCAGACCACTCACAGACAACAAAACAGGTATTCTAAAATAACATTCACTTACTTGTTGTGTATCCGAACTCATCCTCTTGTTCCGGATCGGCCGCCATTTCCTCTTTGCTCCATTTGACATTTCCGGCGCTGGCCCGCGATATCTGGAATCGGAAATTCATAAAATGACTCAGAATTATAATATAATATAATTCAGAATAAAAGGAATCAGAAATTTTCCACAAAAAAAAATTGTAAGGTAAACGTGACAAGTAATTTACCTCCACTCCAGCAGCGGTCCTGATGCGACCTTCCAGATCCCTGTACTCGTTATCTTCATCTTCGCTCTCTTCGCTCGAGGACGGAGATTCCTTCGATACCGGTTCGCTGGAAGCCTGCCTCGAGGTCTCGATTTCGGCGGGCTCTTCCGGAAAAAAATTCGTGTCTTCTTTGTCGGTGCTCTGTTTCAAACATAACCGGCAAATTTTATTGAAAATTGTACCGAAACGTAATTACGAGTCCACCGCTAAGTTGTTGCATCGATCAGCGAGATGGGTGCCAAATGAAGTAATTCAATCGAGGTAAACTTTTCACATTTGATTGACTACACAAACAGTGCTTTGGAAGTACATTAAGAATACATTATATTTATTCCATCCAAGAAACTCTTAAGCGATCGGTAACATTATTTTTTAAGCAATTAAATGCGACATTACCTCTGGGTTATGTTAATATTAACTACTCAAATACTACTGAATGTCTATAATTGGTGATGGTGATGCCTTTTTCCATGCCCCCTCCGAAACGTTCTACACCCGTAGAATTCTTTGTGCCATGGGTTATATCCCACACCAGTGTGTATTGCTGATATTTTCGTGCCAGTTCGGTAAATATACGATATATAAATACGCATTTATGATTTGATATTTGCGAATTCTACTTCAGCCTAATTAAAATAACAAATAAAAAGTAAGCGGTTCATAAACAATGTGAAGCTTTCAAAGAAATAATCTTCCAAATAAAATGAGAATCGAGTTGCGGCGAGTGCTTTCGTTGATATTGTGTTCTCCAATGGTTTTCATACTGAAAAACTACCAATGCCAAAAAATGAAGCCGATTTCAAAATATAGCTAAATAATTCCTTTTAAATGTTGCAACCTGTTCTGCTGATTCCTCTTTAGGCGAAGCCGGAGATTCAGGGCCAGAATTTTCTGGGGGTTCCCATGTTACAGGATCATCTTTTGTTGTCGAACTATCTTCACTTACATTCTCTCCATCTTGGTTCTAATATTATTCAAGCAGGATACAATAATTTATCGAATAATGTCATTCAATAACTTATTGAAAATCCCTTCTAAAGTTAGGGTTTATCCTTGCCCATTATTAAAGTACCTGAAGACTAGTTAACAACTACCCTACTCAAATTAAATATCCTAAAATAGAATTAGAATAAACGTGTTCAATAAAACATAATCAGTAATTCGGATAATTCGTAACTTTGTTCTTCTACGATAATAAATACATAAAATTACAAATGAACATTTTATTCTATTTAGCAATGAACAACTAAGTTTCTATAACATTCTTTACAATAGTTAAAATAAAAAATGATACTTGAATAATAATAACATTAATATTATTGTACTCACCCATTGAACTAGAGACTGCACAAGAAAATAAACTGTATTTCCTGCAGCTCTAATAACATCTACTGCCCTTTCATGGCTTGCATGTCTCAAATCAATGCCATCCACCTCTAAAATACGATCTCCCGTCTGTAGCAGAATACAGAATAGAAAAAAATTAAATTAAACATAGGTAATCAATTTAGAAGCTATATATATTTGTACATATATATTTACAATATTTAGAAAACCACTGCATATTCCTTTCTTTGTTAATTACTAATGCAGAAAAAAAAAATTTAAAGATATATTTTATTAATCAACTTGCACTAAATTTTAACCAGAATTAATTAAATTTAAATGCATAATATTATTATCAATGTATCATTTTGCAGTCAACAAGGTTAAAATATTATTACTAACAAAATTAACTTTTAATATTTAATTACAACAATAATGCGCATTATATGAGTGACATATATTACACACATATTTGATATGTACATAGCTCTACAATTCTAGAGGTGATTCAACCAATACTCCATTAACCATAATACAACTGTTTCCCAAAAATTAAATATACTATCTTGATGTTCTTAACTTAATGAAACACAAATAGTATAAATTAATGCACAGTACATTCATTATATGCGTCAAAATTAACATAATGAAAAAAATACACATATATGATAGAAAGTAAATAATAAGAATAATAAAGATTAACATGCAACAAACTAGGCATTGTTCTGGTTTACTGTGACAAGGAAACGTCATAAAGCTTTGACTGCAGTTCATATGGTACACTTGAAGAATGGTAAATAGTAAGTGTGTGTGTGTGTGTGTGTGTGTGTGTGTGTGTGTAAGCCTATACATAAATGTTAAAGGAAATTATAATTAATTAATTATCATCTCAAAGATGTTAATAAATATTTTCCAGAGCCAGAAACTTCAGGTAGTTATCCACAAGTTAACTGGCATACGTACTTAACTTACTTTTATCAAAGGGTAAGAACTAGATGGCAAGAACTCAAATTTTTAAAAATATTAATGATATTAACACCAAATGAATAGGCATAATGCTTTGAAGTTTTCAATACTTAAAAATTGTTGGTCAGGTCACCTTCAGCTCTCCAGTCCGACCAGCTGGGCTTTGTGGAAGTACATTTTTTATAAAAATCCCTGAGATTGCTGAAGCACTATCTGGTCCTGAATTGTACAAATCAACCTACAACACCAAATATAATAAATAATAACAATAAATAAATAACAGCACTTATTGCTAAATGGCAAAGAAAATGTCCTAGACAATAGGTAATACATAAAATTATTTAAAATCTTAGTTCAAAATTTGTTTCAACTGCTAATTTACTATAAAAACTTTTTAATGTTAGTTTAATCTCATATATATATATATATATATATATATATATATATATATATATATATATATAGTAGTTTACAGCATTAGCTTAAGTATACACCAGCTACAGCTTAAAATTATTAGCCTCCACCCCATAAATTATATATTCTTATTGCTCCATTTTGTATATGTAAGTACATTTAATTTCCTAGGGTTTGCATCACTCATATATATAAAGTAGCGTAATCAAATAGAAACTTAAAAGTCTAAATTTACAATGTACATTATATACCAATTCAAATTTGTAATTGGTTTGAAAAACTCCGCCAGTTAAAGCTGGACACTATTACCAGTGAGATTGCACAATTCAATCAATCACCCGGCATTACGCCTGTTACAAGTTCATTAGGAACGAGCACTCAAACTAAATTGTGGTATGTAAACTACAGAAAATAATCTTTACCCTGGGAAAGTACGATGAAACTTACTTTTCCTCCAACAATGCTTATTCCGAGGCTACACTTGGGTTCCCGAACAATTTGAACGAGACGCTGAGGGCCCCAGTGTTTTGCTAGAAGCACGGACGTACTCGAGTGTGTTACGGTCATGTTGTTCTTCTTTAAATCCCCCCTGGCACTTAAAACACCCGCACCTTTAATGCACTCGTCACTGTTCAGTACAGGTTCACTGACACCTTTGATTAGCTCGGTGTTGCACTTGTCTTTGATTTTCAGGCTCTCTAACGATTCTAACGACCTGTCTCTAGTGATTACAGGATCTACGGAAGGTCTTTGAGAGACCGGCTCTTCTTTTGTGCTATTATCAATTAAACTAGTGTCCGATTTTTTTACACTGTTTCTGTCGGCGGCCGGGCCGACTAGCGATCGTTGGTTTTCCGAAAGAACAAGGTCACTTCCACTGAGGCTGCTGCGCGATAAGTTGTCCACGCAGAGTTTCGGATCACTTGTTAAACTAATTCTTTTTTCTACGAGTTTTTCGGGGGATTGAATACCTGTCCTTTCATCCACCCAATCACAGTCAACATATTCACTTTCTTTGTCACTGGCCGATTCGCACCCGACGGGACTGAGCAGCGGCGATCTTAGTTTCGTCCAAACATCAGTCACTGGTGCCGAACTAGCATCTGCACCAATGTACGGGGACCTGAAAGGCGCCAGCATTAATATTGAAAAGATAAAGGGATTAAATGCACCATAAGATATAAATATTGATGAAAAAATGTTATATATAATTTCTATTTGGTGGTGGTACTTTCGACTATGACCACCCATTAATTATCATTTATATCAGAGCATAACGGAGAAACCATAATTGCGCCTAATATATATATATATATATATATATATATATATATATATATATATATATATATATAGCGAGAGAGAGAGAGAGAAAGTGAGGGGGCATTTCTCAAGTACTATATTTTTAACAAAATAGGGCCTTTCAAAGCCAGCTAGCAGCGAAATTAACTAACTAGGTAGGTAATATAACATAAAGGTCATGGAACATATTTTTTCTGTTGAAAACCTACAATCTAACTCCTATGCATTTAAGAACACTCTTCAGGTTGAATAAGTACTAAATACTAAGCTTTGTAAAAGAAATGGTAAAAAATGTCCAGTACTCAACACATTTCCAAATAAAAACATAATTAAGTGTCAAAAGAACTGAAACTGATATGTATATTTAGAGTTTATGACTTTTAAAATATAAAATAAAAATTAAAATCATCTTATAAAGTTGAGAATTGGTTCCACCAAATATTCAATCACCCACCTAAAAGGACAGAATCTTATAGATGAATTATGAAAACACAGACCCCTAATGAAAAAAGTAAAATACAATATAATAATCATTTCTATAATATAATAGTCAAAAAAACACAGGTATTAACACTTTTAATTAATATGTATTATAAGTAAAATATTTTTACATGTGTTAATAAATGGTAAAAAACAATAAACGAGAAAAGAAACTACGTAAAAACATAAGTTGGGCTCAAATTTGCTCAAAAGGTAACTCAAATTTTAAATGATTTCATTTATACATAGTTCTAAATAAAGGTATTTATTAGTTTACTCATTGATTTTTTTTTTATTGGACTATCTGAACTGAAGGTCTATGCACTTTTCCTCAAACTTTTTGTATTACACACAAGAAGTCATATAAAAATTAATACAACAAAAATTTGTTGATAATAATCACACAAGATGATCATTAAATAGAAAAAATATGGTAAACCATAACATAACAAAAATATAAAGTGTGTCAATGAACAGTCCTAAAGATTGGTTAAAAATCTTTTTAATATTTCTGTACTATTATTGAAAATGTTCAAATATAAAACTATATATATATATATATATATATATATATATATATATATATATATATATATATATCATTTATTTATTTATTTATTAAAAAAACAAATATGCAAAAAAACGCCATGCAGATGTGTACAAAGAAACAAACCTAGAGACCTTCATGGCATAATATTTTTCTTGCTGGAATTTAATACAAATATAGGATTCCCAGACATATACAGTTTATTCATTTCCTAGCAGTAATAATGTACATACCAATCCATACCAATTTTAACAGTATGCCAACTAAATATGTTTAGCCAAAATGCTTACGTACAACTATAAGACAAATACAGACATTAGAGCAACAAACTTACCATCCTAGCTGCCAATGAAAGAAATCAATACTTATGATTCGAATACTACAATTTTGTTTTGAATATGAAATAAAAGGCCCCCAAATTCTCTATCACACGCTCAGATAAATACAAACACGAATATTTGCATACACATAAACACACTTAAAGAAAAACAAAGTAAAAAAATTATGTTTGTTTTTTAATGTTTTATTTACCAGAAACTAAGAGGAGTTCAATATAGCTAATATTATGCTATGCTCATATCAGTCTCACAGTATATTAGATTGTACTTTTTAACCAATTTTTAACACACAAATTCTGGAATTCTCCATTTTTTTCCAACAATTTGAAGTGCAACAAAGCAAAATTTAGGATTATATATATTGCTTAATATAAAATTAATTGTAATAAATTGGCCCATTTTATGAACAGATCATTATTGGGTAATTAGGGAAATAAAAATAAAAAGGAAAGAAACTTTCCCTCACTTACCGATAGTAATCAGGAAAAATCCTGGTGAGCATACAAGAAGAGATAAGAAAATATTGTAAGCAATGAGGCAGTGCAATCTAAATGCTAGAAATTCAAACAAACATTACGAAGCATACAATTGTATGATGCAAGTGATTTTATTGATATTATGGAAAGAGAGCTAATCAGATTACAAATCTGTCAACAAAAACATTTTTTATACAAAAACCATGTTTTGACTTTATTGAAGCGTTTAGTAACCACTCTGTATTTTGAGACAAGAGAGCAATCTAAATTGAAATATTTACTTGTTAAATAGCTGTAAAGTATCACCTAGAAAATTAAGCATGTATTAACCTATAATAATGTCAATTCTATCCTTAAAGTAGCCCATATTAAGCCCAAAATATATTTGTATAAATTACATGCAAGGCTTCTAAACTAATTTACTCATAGTTCACTCTAAAAATTTGCAGAAAAAAGTGCAGGAATAAGCTAAAGCAGAAATTTATATTGAGAGCTTTTAGAAACTGAAGCAGCTATTTGAGACCATTCAATATTTTTTCATGATGCACTGTAGATACTATAAAGAATATCTCCAAGAATCATATTTATAAAAGGTATCGAAAAAGAAATGTTATTAATTCTTAATTCATACAATACAGTGCTGGTATATTAAGATACCTAAAGTTGTATTGCTACATTTTTATTAGAAGCATTTATTTATATGTTGCCACTGAATCATGTGAATCACAGTGTTGGCATATTAAAGCTATTAGTGCTATGTGAATTACATATTGTTTATACAAATGTAATTGATTCATTTTTTCTATAATAATTATCATTATTTGCACCTACCTTGGTGAAGTTTGAATTACAGGCTTGGTAGGTTGAGTAAAGGGATTTGTATTTGAACAAGTTTTCAAGTATTCAGCAGCAGTTCTCTTGGCAATATATTTCACACTATGAAACAAAATAAATCAATTATCCAAAGTTTCAAAGGGTCAACTCAACAAACCCTATAATGACTAGTTCAATGTATATTCTTAGACTATGGTAGGTTAGAATTTCATAAGGTATCTCCAGCATTAATTTCGTATTACAAAACATAAAAGAATATTTGACAAGTCTTACATTAAGGACATTTGGAAATTTTAAATTTATTTTGTAAAACTATCTTTCAAAATTTGTATAAATTTTTTTTTCTTTACAAAATAAGTATAAATTTAAAAAATATATATTTTTTGTTAATGATATCAAAGTAGATACCAATGCTGTAATACACAATATATTGATATCTACACCTTGCTTGTAATCCAACAAAACAGTTTAAATTTCAAGAATAAAGTTTAAAAATAAATTACTTTGATTAACAAAAAGAACTACAATGTACACTCTTTACAAATGCATATGTATATAAATATAAATAACATATACATATGGTAAAACAAAGCAAACTTACAGCAGTCCAGCATAGTGACAGCTTTACCAGACACTAAATATGTAGAAGTAATGCAATCAAACTGAACTTGCAGTGATACACCTTTCCACCCAGCCACAAACACATATACACCCACACAGGAAATAATCCTGTTTGTAAGGGAGGGAAACTATAGGCTTGTTTTAGGGCACTAATTGGATTTCCCTGAATCTTGTTTGGCTTCACTCTTGGGGGTCCAATTAGTCATTCAAAATGATATATGTAAGAAAAATTGTATTCATGCCATAAAATTTAAAAAACGGCTGTCCCAACAATTCCATTATTAAATGTTCAATTTTAATTATGCAGTCAGAAATATCAGCCTAAATTATAAGTTCTTAAAATGGAATTTATTGTTTGAATAACTCCAAGGGTCTTTTTTCTAATTGGGCAGTGTAAATATTTAAATTGACTATAACTATGATAACTATTATTTAATACTTATAATTAAATAAATTTAAATAATTTAATTAATAATGCATAAATAAATTATAATTAAGTAACCATTTTTTATGTATTATTAGCTGTTAAGACAGAACAATTTTAACACAAATTAAAAATAATATGCACTCCACCACAGGAAATGTCTGGTAAGAAAGACAAAATATAACATCAATAAAACTTGCCTAATATCAGTCAAAAGTTGTGTCCTTGAAAGAACTGATTTTGCCTGAGCCTGAGTGATGCGGCGCAATGATTCATTATTAATGTTGGTTATAAGATCGCCAACAGCAACCCTACCATCATTAGCCAATGCTCCATTTGGAAACAGTTCAGTAACAACCATTCCATTTAGTCCATCGTCTACACTTTCTAATGTTACACCTATTGAATGGTATTGACCAAAATAAATTAATGAGATTTTATTGAAATAAAAATTTAACAGTAAAAATAAAACAATGAATATATACACAATATGGATTGCTTTCTTACCTAAAGGTTCAGAACCTTTTTGAACTTTTATTTCGGACTCCAAACTTGTGGGCAATGGAATGAGAGATATCTTTTCTTCTGTGTAGCCTCCATCTTTTTCTAATAATTCTTTGTCAGTCGTATCTTCATTATAGTCAGTTATATCAGTAGCCATAATCTCCTAAAAATTAGTGTTGAAATACAATTTCTAATTAAATTAATCACAATAAATTGCATATGTTTTCACACTTGCATATGAAAAAGAATCAGGTGTAGAAAAAGGTATTTCACAAAGACACTACTTTAGACTTATAACGCAACTAATTTTAAATAAATAACACCAATACTAATGCATGTTTGATAGGACTACACTACTGAGCTGTATATAAATCTCATTTAATAATCATAATTTTATGCATATAATGGCCACAGTTGCGAATTGTGCTATATAAGCAAAGAGAAAAAAATCATTTTAGCCATTTTATTATTTAAGATAAAATAATTATTACACTACCTCTTCCCCATCAGAATTTAAAGATCCTGAACAACTGTACATAGAATGATCATCCAGTGTTGGTGTATCTTGACTTAACCCGGTCTCAATCTCCTTAAATAAAAAAGAAATGTTCTATAATTCATTAAGCATGATATACAGCCTAAAAGTCACTACACGGATTAACAACACAGTTGGATTGGTTTGAATACAAGACAACACCAATGCAGTTCCTGCAAAAACTATCGAAATTTGGGGCAAAATACCAAGGGATCATTTGAATTTGAAGCAAGAAAAAACCATAATTGAGGCTTTCATATCATCAAAAAAGCAAAAGGAATGGAAACACTGGTGGTACATTTAACTATTATATGAAAAAAAAAATAGCAATGTACTTCAACAAACCTGATAGAACCCTTTGTGCTCAAGATTTCTTGTGTAATAGTTGTTTTAATTTAGTTTCCATTTATAATTGAGTTCTATGTACCTTTACATTTTAAAATAGTGTTAAACAAAAGTCACATAAAAACATACCCCAATGAGCACACAGGGTTAGCAATCTGAACTAAAAGTAAGCTATTAAATGTAGACACTTAAATGCACCTAATGACATAAAAAATATATAATTTGACTTTGTAAAAAAACTGCTTCACACACATCCAACAATGATTGATGGCTATTCACAAGTACAGCAGCACATTTCCTAATAGCTAGGAAAATAACCACAATTACAAATATGAATGAGGCAAACTGCTAGATCTCCATAAGTATTCAAATAAATCAAGAAATTATCACAAACAAAATGTTACAATGTTTTCAATATTTAAATTTGATTTAAAATAAACAGGTTAAATTGTGTTTTAAATATATATATATATATATATATATATATATATATATATATATATGTATATATATAATTATTTATATAGTTTTCTTTTATTGTTCACTCTCAATGTCAAATAACTGCTTTATTCAATTTTTGCTTATTTATTTAGTAATGTAATAAAGAAATTTGTGTTTTGAAAATGTTTAACATCATAAATATTTACAAGTTCCTTAGTGCAAAATAATTATTTTTTGTATTTAGTATCAAAATAACTTATGATACATTACTGTATTACAATATAATTAATCTTAGACTGAAAGGTTAACTACTCAAAAATATTTTCTTTAACAAAAATATTTATGGAAAGAAAGAAATTTCTTTAATTTAATCATTGCTATTAATCCAATAATTAAGGCTAAAGAGAATCGAAAATAATTATGTATGATTTTATAATATAAATATTTATTTATATTTCATAAACAAGGAGTAAGGTTAGCTAATATATTGTTCAACAAACAACATAGAATAAAAACCTATTAACCCAGCTGTTAATATTTAGAACCAGCATTAAACACAGCATAAAAAACATCCACATTTTAAAATGAAAATTTCAAAATGCTGAAGATTGTTCAAATAGATTGATATGATTATACCATATTCAAACTAAATGAATAAACTTTTCAAAAGTAGAATACTTATGTTAAAGATCTTAAATTAATAAATGTTTTACACTACCACAAATATATTAAACACAGGAAAAACATGCCTGAAATACATTCAAACACTAGGATGAATTGGTCAACTTATACTCTATTGCAGTTGTCCTTCATTTCAACATACAGATTATTAAATCATAAATATATATATATATATATATAAAATTTATAGCACTTACCATGTGATCAGAAGAAAAATCAGTTCTTACATCATTATATATAAAAACAAACACAATTACCTATTGGACCTTACAACACATATTTGCCTCTACTATTTTATAAATTAAAAGAAAACATTAAAATATCAGTTATATCAAATGACAGCAACTATCCACATGTTTATTAGATATCAAAAGTATAAATCTTTAATTCAGCAATTGATAAATTAAATACACAGGTTTTTTTTACCAGCTTAATTAGTACATAAAAAATACAAATTCTACTATTGAATCTAAGCAAAGAAACTACTATATGTAATAAAATCCCTAATTATTCTGACTGTAAATTAATTAAGTTAATATCAAAGTAAATTTAATGTTACATGAGTAGAACAATTGCACGAACTACCCTAATGAAAACTAAATTTCAAAAATAGGAATCAAACAGTGCACTCATCTCCAATACATTCACAAGACATAAAGAAAAGTTCCTTTCTCTAAAGTAAAATAATTATTTTGTTATTTCTTGAGGCTGAAAAACCAAATATATATACACAAAAATAGTGAGTGAATAGATCCAATTTTACATATCCAAATGAAATTTATATTTTCCAAATGTGGCGATATCAATAATTACCATTAAATTGAAGCAATATATATTATTTTAAGGAAGTTATCATTAAAATACGCCCCTATAGCTCAATAAGCATCAAAATTAACTGGAATAATTATTTCATTCATTATATACCTAAAACAAATTATATCTACAAACAAGATATTAAATTTGTTAAATGATTTCATTAAGCAAATGTACAGTTTATATAAATGTATATTTCTCAAACTATCATTTAATAATTGATAACAAGCCAATAAAATACAGACTACTGATCAAAAATATGATAAATAACACAATATAAAGATAGTATATTACTTACCATGGTTATAGTACTTATAAACCAAACCAAGAAGATAATTTGTATTTCAATATTGGAGTTGAAAAACAAACTATTTTATGTTACTTGTTAACAAATCCATATTTTAAAATTATTAGTTCATTCATATTTATAGTGAAATAAGCATTTTCATTCAATAGTAGTTAAATCAGGAAAGCAAGCACTTGAATATTAGGGTCGTACAATGAAATAATTATATAATAACTGACACATTAAGCAAATCATTGACTTTAACCAATTATTATAAACAAAATATTTTATATTTAAAAAAAGTTATAAGGCAATACCCTAAATAATTTTGAAAAATATTACAGATTTATGACAATTTATAACACAATTATCAAGTTCTTTATATTGCATATAAATAGGTAATTGTTCAAATAACATTCCTCATAATAACTTTTGAAAGCATATGACTGAAAGAATAGGCAGATGCTTAAGAAATAAAAGAAGTAGCATAAAGAATAAAATCTAAAGAGCATGCTTCTTGAAATTAAATGTAATAAGCAACTGGTAACTTTCATGAAAGTGGTTAATCACAGAAAGGAAACAAACCTATTGTTTATATAGAGTACTTTCAGCAGAAGTATGAATTTAAAAGCTGAAGTAAAATAGGTGGAAAAGTTAACATTTTTTTTATTATTACAAGTGCAATATTACAAACAGAACAGTGTAAATTCTTTATTTGCATGCCTAAAGGTGTTTTTTTTTTATTTTTATAATATCAAAGACCTCTCATTGAAACATTTGTAAAAAACATTTAAGCCTAAATCGGAACAAGGACAACATACCTTCAGCAGGATTTATACTCACAGCAGGAGCATGAGACCAGTTATTGGAAAACCTAATAGTTAGAGGACAATGGATAGGCAAAGAGACCTTCATAACACAAATGCACAATCCTTTAGCTGCATTGCCTTTGACTTATTTGTTACAGGAATTAACAACTAAAAGTTCGATGCAATTAACATTTATTAACAAATACATGCGGCAATGTAAATCCATATGGTTGTACTTGTGCATTAAAAAGGCTTGGATAATTTCAGGTTTTGTTAAATGACAAACAATACAAATAGTTTTGTATTGACTTTTTATTAAACTTCAAGGAAATGTTACAACTTTTCCGAATACTGATAACAAAGAAAAGCAACACCCAATATTTGTATAGACAATATGGTAACTAGTGAGGCCTAACTGAATAATTGGATTGGCTTTTGTGTATAGTTGTACTCTGTACCAACCAACAGTTTAAACCAGGCACCTCAGACTAATAGAAATATGATATTATGTACCGACTAAAACTTCAACTGTTCTAGTATTGACTCAATAATGGAAAAAATACATTTTACAACTGCCGAGTCAAAAAAATATTAAAAAAACCAGTAAATGAAATAAAATGAACTCTCGAAAGTAAGAGTTGCATGCGTAAAAATACAAATGCCCAAGGAGCAACAATAAAATCCAAAAATACTCATTTTTCTCAGAGACATATTAACACCACACTTTAATATGTGTGTTAATATTGTACATTTTTTAAAAACTTAATGAATGTGTAATATGCATATATCAGCATACCTTTTTTTTCTCCTGCATGGGCAATAGGCCCCTACATAGTAAATACAGGCCAATACCATTGTTACTACAACTTAAATTAAGTACTCACATCAATGGATGGTGTCAACACTTAAATATATTCACTTTGGTCAGTACAGCCGGACTAAAATCAGTATATACACAATCCCAGCTGAAGACAGTTATGCTGATTATGCATATAATTTGTATACCCTGTAGACTAGACAGGATATATATTGTAATATCAGTACCATAGCAATCTAAAAGTATTCAGTCGGGACACTTAGGCATTTATAAATTGGACTTGAAACATGGAAACTTAGATGAATAAAAAAAATTTTGCTTTATCCATAACACTAAAATATCAGCGTATAACCTATTTTTGTTCAATATATCATTAACTCTGTAAATCAGTGGAGTAATATGATAATTTAAAACAAATGTTTTAATGCAATGTTTAATGTAATTATATACTGATAAACTAATGATTATGAACCAAAATACAATGCAACGTGCTTTATGAGGTAGTGTGAATTTTATTTTTGTAAGTAGTGCAAATTTTTAAAATGTGTTTTAATGTATGTATTTGTTGGAATCCTTCAACAAATTCTACATACTCAAAAATTACATTTTAAAGCAATCCTAAGAATGGTTTGTGGTGTCAAAGTGGGGAAAATATAAGTGAGAAATAAAGGAAGAAATAATAGGGACTGACTGATATATATATATTACATTCATAAGTGTGATTGAACACATATTCACAAGTATTTGCGTGCATACACACACGCCTGTACACAACACAACACACACACACACACACACACACACACACACACACACACACACACACACACACACACACACACACACATGCACACACATTGACACACACAAACACAGAGTGAAAGAAGTAATTAAAGTAAAGTAAACTAATTAAAAACTAATGGCAAATATATATTTTTCAGAAGTAATAAGTCTACAGGTTTGGAAGTGAAAATGTGCTGAGAAAAGCAACTCCTTTGAAATTAAAGCAATACGTATACTTTAAGCAGCAATAACATATATTCTTATGAAAGCTAACAAATTAGTTAACAGAATAATTTTGTTAGAATAACCATTAGTCTGATATGCCTGATCTGTTACAAGAAATAAAAAAATATTCATAAATATCTTTCTGTGATTGCAAGAAGATTAAATTAAGTACAATAACACATTATGCAAAAATAATACTTTAGTAATAAGTGATATGCATTTAAATAAAAGTAAAATACTAATTAGTAGCTTATAATATATAGTATTATAACAGCGCATTACATTAATATATGGATAAAAAGGTCATGCAGTCAGTAACAGTATTCAGGTAACTACCATTATGGATTGAATAGGATTAGTAAAGGTGTTCTGCCTACTATACTAAAAATACCAAAAATAATGCTACTATTTCCACCAACTATCAATGCCATCCCAGAGAACATTGCTCACAGTATGCAAATAAAGGTTAGACAACCACTAATCAAGTTGCTAAACAATATAATAAACATATATAAACTCTATTAATTTACAAGCCATTATCTTGATTTTAATTACCAACATTTCATTAATTACCAATATAGATTTTAACGCTAAAATTCAATAATATCAACTAATTGAAATAATTGTTGATAAATATGTATAGAAGTATTAGTGTCAATAAAATTAAAGAATATGTTTTTGAGACAATCAGACATAAATGCCTAAGCCCCATAATTAGACTGCCATGCATAATTTGCAGTAAAGAAACATCAGCCTTAGCCTTAGATGGGCTTACTAAAAAATAAGCAGCATTTTAGTAAATATAAATTAATTTTCAGATACCTAAAATTTGGACCTCACTATGAAATTTTTATAGTAAAGCTAGTTAAATAATCAAAAGCAATGCTATTTGCAGTTTAAAAAGACAATAGTTATATTTACAATGTTATTGTTGAATAAATATTTTCATTTATTTTTATAAAATGTAGTTAATAAACAAACACGTTATATAAGACAGCAGCATGGAAAAAAATTAAGAATAGAAAGAATGTTATCATCACTTCTGTTCTTCTAATAATATTGCAACACTGTTTAGAATTATTTTCATAATTAAAAGTAACCAAAAGTGTAATGCCAAGTATACAAATTTCCATTGGTGTTATATACTACCAATGAACAATTTATTACGCAACCCAGATAAATGATTATTATAGTCTTACAAAAATGTACAGCTAGATTTTTCCTTTAACATTTATTAATACTTAACTACCAGAAGAAAGTTTTTCCAAATTGTTTAATGTTATAATTCTCGTTGTACTATATAATTATAGTTCTTTGTATCCCCTAGAAATTTGAATTAATGAAGCCAATCAATATAATTAATAAACAAGTACCTGTTTGCTAGGGGTTTATTGTTTTATAAGCAAAACAATTAATTTTGCAGTTCTTAACTAATATTTGGAAAAACTTTAGATCCAGATAATTAAAATTTCCATTTATTTATGATTGAAAAATTTATAAAAATTCCTAGTTTTTATTTTTTTAACTATAACACTGAATGTAAATCAAATTACAGTTAAGATCAAAAGATTTAGTGCAATATGGATTGACAGACGATCACAATTATGTAGATATCACAATAACATTTCTCTATAGAATTATTAATATAATTACAACAATACAATATTAAATAAAATACCATTTTTTTACTCTTTAAATCATTCAATTTTTAAAAAGTATTTTTGATAATTTCCATGTAAACTACCAGTAATGTTTATAAATCAATAATGCAAAACAAATAGAAATATATTATTTAATTAATCACAAAATGAGCATTGGTAGAAATATTTTTTTAACTTATTGATAAACTTTTTTAATAAATGTTTAGGAAAGAATTAATATATCATTAAAGAAAAGGATAACCGGAATGTTATAACTGTGCCCAATTTGAAATATTAAATTTTCTTCTGTTAGCACATCTTTCATCATAGATGAATGATTAAATTTTGTGTGTGTATAAATAAATATATAGTGAAAGTAAAAGTTATTAAAAAGCAGTGCAGGCATTAATAACAATTATAACACCCTATATAATTATCAATTTTGCAAGATATTTTTCAGCTCCTATGCCACTATTTTTTATGTACACATTAATAAATAGTAACTACATATACTGAATCTAATAAATAAAAAATACAAATACACAATCAAATAGCTTTAATTAAAAATAACTGTAACCTGCTTCTTAATAAAATGTTTGTTAATCCAAGATAAAAAGAATTGAAACAAAACAATAAACAAAATAAAATGTATGTTACTAATTAAAACAGATGTTCATGTATGTACGTACACTCTTCATTTCATGATTCCTATTATTTAATCCAGTGTGTATAATTTAGATTTTTTTTCAACACAATATAATACATCCTAGAATACAAAGCAAAATCATATCAATTTACTGTGTTAAATAACTGTTATCATGGGAAGTATATTTTGTCTATACTGTATTTTATAAACAAAATCTGGTCCCAGCAATGCTACAACATATCACATACACTATAAAAATAAATTTATCATAATTAAAAAAAGACAGCTACAACAGTATTCAAAGTCATTATGCACGTGTAAAGTATAAGTATGGGTATATATATATATATACACACACATAATATATATATATATATATATATATATATATATATATGTGTGTGTGTGTGTGTGTATATATATTAAAAGAATAAAAGTGGATTAATGCATACAATTTGTTATGATACTAAACTGAGGCATGAGAGTTGTTATTTAAAAACGAAAATTACTTTAAAAGCAGAATGATCAACAATATCAGTAATTAAAAATTTTGATCATTACAGACTGCACAATTTTGGAAAATATAAAATATACTTGACTGAGTTCTGCAGCCATATTATGGGGATTTAATAATATATAGTATAAGATTACTTGCCACCTTGAAATTATAATTAACCTATGCATACTAATATTCATGTAAGAAATTAAATTGTCACGTAAAGTAATAACAAAATAAATGGAATGTATGGGGCCAATTTTCTTTTATTTTTACATCTAAAACAGAAAAGTCTATAAATTACAAGTAATTTGCCATGTGTAATAGTTACTTTAATTACGATTTCATTAAAAAAAATCAACTCTTTTCTTTAAAAAAATCATTTCTTTTCAAATAATAATTGCATCTCTCAGACTTCTCGATATGAATTCACTGAAGTAATAGAGTATTCAATTAATGAGCACAGAATATTTCATTAAAATTTATATATACAAAATGTCAAAAAATGTTAGTGTATTTTGTACTAGTGTATTTGTGAAAATGTATTTACGTGTGAATGTGTCTAAAATTTTTAATTTCGTAGATATGTAAACGTACAAGGGGTGTTTCAAGTGCTTCAGTATAAAAGAACAGAAAGATGAGACTCTAGAAGCTCTCAGATTTAACAAGAGTAGCTGAGCCTTCAGCAACATCATTGTAATACTCGCCATGATGTGTTGTGGATGCGCATGGGGGATCACTCACCTGACTATGAGACACCGAGTCTGGGATTGGCAGAGGTTTAGCGACTGCAATTCGAACTATTCCTTTGGGTGCACCTTTTAATGCCTGTACAGCCTGGTCTAGAGATGCATTATCCAATGCAACCGAGTTGACAGACAGTAAACGGTCTCCAGGTATCAATCTTCCATCCAGCTGAGCCACACCACCAGGTACAAGTGAACGGATTACAATTACTGTCTCACTAGGGTTCATAGGATCCTGCAAAATAAAGGCGATCTAAAGTTTCTACACAGTTTTTAGTTAAATATTAATAAAATTCATACTAAGTTATAAAAAGTAATTAAATTTCTGTTATCATATTAAATACAATGTATAATGACTGAAAAAAATATTACACATGAGACTAAGAACTATTAAGTTGTTATTAATGGTGAACATGTTTTTAACAGTCAACTTGAATAAAACTGTTAGTCTCTTTAACAAACACTAAACAAAAATCAACATTTTGAAAGGTAAGATAGTTTCCAGAAATTCTCAATAGCACACTCAGATAAAAGAAATTACAACTATGCAAATTTTTTTTAGCAAATGTAATAACTGGAAATGCTGCTGCCAGAAAAATAATACTCTCACTAAACCTTTAGTTATATTCTAATCCTATAAGCCAAAATTTATATTGATGAGTACTCCATAATAAAACCTCAGCATTGTAATCACAATGATAATTACAATTAAACTGATTTTACTTTAACTATTATGTCAACAAAGAAAACATGAACAGAAATTTATATGTAACATTTTAAGTAACCTAGGTAGATAATAATAATTTTATTAGTACTGGTGAATTTCTTATTTTCAATAATTGAGTTGTGTTCTTTCTTTTTTCTCATTTTTCTCTAGGCAGTTTTCTAAGAAATCACAAACATATATTCACGTTTATTATAAGTAGGTATGTGTAAATACATATTTTGTCAGCTAAAAACAATATCTGCAATGGCGCATTACTCAGATTGCAGTTTGCAGGAAATCCTAAAAATATTATTTATACACAGGTGGGTGCCCATTTGACATGCCGAACATGTGTGGATTGAAACAGTAAATGAACTAACAAATATTTCATACTTCCTAATAAACTGTCACTAAATATTGAATAGAATATACAATAAAACAAGCAAACAATAATTTCAAATAATAACATGGAATAACATTTATTTGAAACCATTATTAAAACATACATTTCCATTCCAATAATAGATCTAATAACAAATACTCAAGAATAACATTCATGGAAAAATAATTTAACTAGCAGTATGGTAGCAATATAACTGAGTGGCCAAAGAAGAAAAACAAACTAAAAAATATGTCATTCTACAATTCAAACAAGTATATTTCTATAATCAAGCTAAAATAGCATACTAACTACCAAGACAAACTAAAATTAAAACATGCCATAATGCAGGTATACATGGTTTTACATATGTATTCCAAATAGGGAACACTGCAAAGCAAAAGTGCCCCAAATGTGTATGTGTGAGAGAGTGTATATATATATATATATATATATATATATATATATATATATATATATTTATTTATTTATTACTGAATTTCATCATGCATTTTAATTAAACATGGAGCCCAAGTACTTATTTATAAAGCATATGAAAAATATAATTCAAATGAAGGATTGAAATTAAATTCAAATTTCAACTGAAATCATAAACAATAAAAACCAATTATACTAAATAAATGATTTTATAAATATATATATATATATATATATATATATATATATATATATATATATATATTAGATATATGTGAAATGGATTACATATAATCAACTTCATCCATTCATACACTTGTGAAAATATATTCATACAAAACATACAGACATATACACATAAATATAAACAAGTAAACTGTACATTATAGCTCAATAATTGAAATTAAGAAATATCTGAACAAAATCTGTGAATAGATATAATAATTTCTAAGTTTGTACCTAATTGTCAATAAAATATCACATTAGTAAGTTGATACCATAATTTTTTTTATAAAAGGCACTGTTTAAAACCAAGAGAAATAATATCTCAATAGTCTTTAATGAAGAAAGATAATATATTGTGAAAGCTTAAAAAAAATATTAAGATAAAAAACACAAGCACCAAAAATAAGAATAAAAATAGAATAAAAATCTATATTAGCCATTCAGACAATATTATAGCCCCCGGGGAATAATTAAGAATCATGAAAGGAAATCATTATTAAATTACAAATTCATGTGAAAATTATATTTCATTTAGGACTCCCATCCACAGCATTCAGAATTATTATTAATTATAATTAACTATGTTTAGACCTAAAGAATTCATTTCAAGCATGAAAGTTTAATAAGACTAACCCAGGGCTAAAATATTTAGCTCTAAACCAAAAACCTGGAAAAAAAGAAAACCTACTCAGATAGTATTTGATCTTCACATGCAGTTAAATTCACTGTAACCCAAAGGATTGAAAGATAAACAATAAGATACCTATTTCCAATTTAGTGATTGTGCCACTGGTCCCAATATCATAACGTGATTGAATTCCATGGAAAAGTGCCTTGAAAAGCATAGAATCAAAAGATTTTATGGCAATTTCTTGTTGCAGCAGGAGTGACTTAGTTTCCAGAACAAAACTTCAACCACAGTTCTGGAACTCAAAAGCTTCAATGAACTGGGATCTTCCAACTCATTATAAAGAAACATGATAACACTGGCACAAATGATAAAATTCTACCGATTTAATGTCCCATTGAAAGTGGATATTTCCCACTTGCATTTTGAGGTGAAATAATAATTTTTAATTATAACTCCTTTTCAATATCTCTTAACTGCTAAAGTAAAATGTGTTTAAACATTAAAATTACATACTAATTATGGAATGAAAACATCGTTCCCAAAAAGGATAGAATATGCTCAAGGACCTATTTGAAAAATGATAATTTTAAAACAGCGTTAAAATTATAACTATACATTAATTCATCAAATGTACTTGGTGTCAATTATTTTTATATTATATTTTCCAATTCTGATTTCTATTTATATCCTTAGGTGACATTTATCAAATAACTTACAATTAATTATATCCTAATAAACATGTCAAATAGCTAATAAGGTCGAACAAATGTAATTAAAATGCTGAAAAACTGATTACCTATGTAAGATTAATAGAAGCAATAGAGAAAATGGAAAATGAAATTGAACATGATTATAATTTAAAAAAGTATGTTCCTGCAGGTAATTTATAGTGAATTCCAATATCCTGAAACCCTGTGAACATTATAACCCAAAGTTAGAAAAATTAGCAGACCAGAAGAAAGCATACAAAGCAATTTTTCTAACAAATAGTTAAATGTTTAATAAATACATTACATTAAGTAAATAATCTAAACAAAAGTTAAAAATGCATAAAGTTATTGTGACATCAGGTATCACTATTATTACTAATAAGCATTGTAACAGATCATTTGTGCCAATGGTTTGAATTAAAATATAGATAAAAAAAAACTAATTTTTCTATCAGGTGCAAAGTATAACTTTCAAAAATAAAGACAAAACTTTCCTTACAGAATAGGACGAATGAACCTCGCCTGTCTAGAATTTTTGGAATATTTCTACTCCTGTTCAATTATATGTTATACCTCCTGTTTCATACGCGTGCAGTAGTGTGGACTGGTTACTCCTCACTACAATAGTACCTCCAAACCACTAACTAAACTAACAGCCAGCTTTAGATATTTCACAAATGCAGTGAATGTCGAATAAACTACTGCTCTGACAGAATTTACTGGCCCAAAGAACTAAATACAATAACCAATGGAAAATAGATAACAAAGCCAATTCGACTGTTGATATTATAAAGTTTATCCAAACACCTTCCTTACAAAGAATAAATTTATTTGAACCCAAAAGACCCAGCAATAAAGAAATCATGTAATGAATAAATATTAAATATATATTTCTGACCCAAATATTACCTACACTTCCATCCCAACAATACACTGGAAGCCTTTGAAAATTCCTCAAGTCCATCACAATCCACTATCAATTTATTTTTTATGTGTACCCAAGGTCAATAAAAAATCTATACACTCAAACCACAATGCCATCTCTCCATATCCAATAAAAGTCATATTGAAAGTGCACACATCTTGAGGATAAATATGTATCTAACAAAAACACATGCAATTTAAAATCGGGATAAATACAAAAGCAAATTACCAAAAGATCCTCTTATTCAAAGAAACTCATAATAAGAAAAGCTCAACATGGATTCTTTTACTAGTTTATACATGCATGAACTCATTTTATGTTTCTGTAAAATATATCAACTACTTAAATACTATTATTTTTATTAACATACTACAAACATAAAAACTAAGGCTACAATAAATAAAATCTGAATATAGAAAAACCAACAATGTTTATAATTAGTCATAAATAAATAAAACTGCATTATACAAATATCATAAATGAAATATATTTATTTTATAATCTATAAACAATAACTCAATCAGCAATGCTAGTTTAAATTATCTAAAAATTAGCACCCATATTTATACTCCAAAACATGATAAATATAAACAACTAAGGAACATTTGATGCCTACACAAATTACAAAAAATAGAAAATCTAAAATTTTCAAAACATATTTTTATGGTTAAATTGTATTCAGAAATTGTAAACCAAAACTGGACTAAATAATTATTGCATAATAATGACAAAAGCTTATTTTCATGTCAGTGTCATAAATGTGCATATGGTATTGGTCATTTAAATAAATCAATTTTGGGGTATTTCAATCAAAATGAACTATGTGGCATATTAGTTATATAAATTTATTTTATGCATATCATAAACAAGTTACACAATTGTATTTTCTAAAAGTAAATGGACTAAAATAAGAGGGGGTTATACATAATTACTTAATTAAATAAGCTGCAAATTAAATTAAAAGAGCAATTTATTGACTAGGAAAAAATTGTTTATAACACATTAAAGTTTTGTCATTAAATGGTTTAAGCTCATATATATATATATATATATATATATATATATATATATATATATAAAACAAAAAAAACATATAATAAAGATAACTGCTTAAAAAAATATATGTTACAGGTCCCCAGCTATTAAAAAGGTCACAGCCCAAATATATGGCAGTATTAGAATATTTTTGAAATAACAAAATACAAAAGCTAATAAAAATTATAATTTATAGTTCCATCACAACACGGCGGAGCATTATACAGAATTAGTATAATAAAAAATGAACTACCAATACCTATAACACATATCTTAAGCAGATAATTATTTTTAACTTAATCTCATTAATAATAAAGATCAACCAACATGTAAAATTTATTAAAGAAGGAATGTTAAAAAATAAAAATGATGAGAACAGTACATCTCTGCTGAAGATAAAATATGTTGACATTTCTATAAAATTACAACGTTTAAAAGATTTTTATTATAGCAAACGAAAAAATTCTTCTTGTGTCTATGTTTAGTACATGAATACAAACATCTAATAATGCGCTGGTAAAATTTAAACAGGTGTTATAAATAAACAAAAACTTATGGATGATTTGGCACAACATGCTTATCAAAATGAGACAATATTTAGTCATATCAAAATAAATAAATACATTGTACATGTTTAATTTACCTTCAAATAAGGAGACACATACCAACTAATTATAAATCAAATTTACACTCTCATATTGCCACATAACAAACCAATATTGAAACAACATGAAACATAATCTGAAATCAAACTAAAAAAAAAACCCAAGATTTTTCATGATGTATAAATTCAGATCTTATCATATTAATAATTATAATTGACCTTTAAATAATTAAATTGTTATTATTAATAATTTTAATATTAATCATTCTTGAACATTACATTTAATATAACAGTTGATCTGTATTAATGGAAATGTCTCATAAAAGTACAAATAATGAGAATAATTTATATGTAAATATTAGGATGAAATAGTTCAGAGGAAAAAATCATTTTTCGATCTATCTGAAAGGTATATATCACTCAATCCTTTACAGTCCTAAATCCTAATTTGAAAATAAAATATAGAAATAATACAAACGTATAAATTTATACCTTAACAAGTAATCAAAATCATTATAATTGTTAAAAATTATATCCCTTTTGACCATGAGTTCCTAATATTTTAGAGGAGAAATTAAATAACATAATAAATGCAATAAGTAACCAAATAAAAAAGGATCAGAAAGATATCGCAAGAAAAATAAAAAATAATGTCAACATTTTGATTTAATTTTACATTATTAAAGATTAAAATATAATTTAAGTTTTTTAATACATGATGAAGGAGTTTATGAATTCCCTTTTTTATATTTCTAGAAGGATTAACGAATGAATACACTTATATGGCCACAACATGGTTTTCTGCATGGCTGAAATTCATAAAAATGGAAACCAGATTACCAATGCACAATCAATTGCAAGTATATTTTATGTTCCATTTTTTCTAAGTAGCTAAAACTATGATTTATTAACATGATTTAGGAAGCCTCATTTATTGCTTTATATAAATATACGTATATTTAAAATTTCATTGAGTTGCATTGCTTCATTTCAGCATGAAATAATGTGAGAATAAAATATTCTATGCAGTTCAGTGCTTTAGCATAATGATTAGTACTGAGACATTAACTGATATATTTTTATTTTGTAAAATACAGAAACATAATAGTAGATTAATTATTAGAGGAAAAAATTTCTTCGAGGTGTGTGAATCAAATTGTCCTGAATTGAGTTGAGTATCAACCATATAAACAACATATTTCATGTTTTGAATTCTATTCATCTAAACATGTCTTCAATCTTTCTGTCATTAACGGATTCAATAAATAAAATGAATGTTTTTATTTGAGACAACAGTTATTTTAGATACACTATTTATAGTACACACAAATAATAATTTGCACCCATAATTTTACTAAACAATGAATTCACAGATAGATATTGTAGTACTATCATAAAATTATTATTATTTCATATAGAAATACTTTGATAATTTTGTGTTATTAAAAATCAAGCATTCCACAAATAGTCAACTTGGTATATTTTAATCTTTATGCAAATAGAAATGGAATATTCTTTACTTCAAAAAATTCAATTAAATTCAATATTAAAATTTGTTTAGTTTAAATTCAAACTGGAATTCTGAACAATTCACACATCTCTAAAATGTATAGGCCTTTAGAATCATTTTACAAAAAAATTATTTGTGTCAATATATTTTTTTAATTAATATTCATTTAAATAGATATTCAGATTATACATGCTGAAAGTATAAGTTTTAAAGATTGCTTTATACTCATTTATTCTATGATTTAATTCAGAAATGTGTATACTATCTAATAAACAATGGAAACAGAAAAATAAAAAAATAACTTGTAATAGCTGAGAAACCTAATAACAAAGGTACATATACCTGCGTATGTATGTGCTTGCGGATGAGTGTGCTGTCTATGTGTATCAATAGATTTGGTATTTGCATTTTTTTAAATATTAAGTTTGGCACAAAAAATGAACACAGTTGGGACTTCAAATAAATTAAAAAGTCAAAACATTCGGGAGGAATGAGCGTGTGGAATACTTAGGTATACAGTAAATATTAAGTTTTGCAGAGTCATTTAATACTTATTTCATCATGAATAAAGTTGCTAATTATGTTACTATTGGTGACATCCGCTATTTACAAATTAGCAATTAAACAGCACATCTGCCATGAGATTCTCTGTCATAATGTATGTACTTTGCAGATGTTTTTTCTAATATAGAAAATTTAATACTGTTTTATAGTTCATAATATGGAAGCAGAATGTTAGCATGGTATAGTTATTGGCACATTTTATTCAAACCAATAAATAAGAATATTCAATATTAAATAAAAAATGAAGAAATTAATCAGTCTACCTATAAAAAAGTGAAGAATTCACTGAAAATTATTTTCCCCAACAAAATCCACATTAAAAACAAATTATATTAAATAGGGACATTTTTGTAAATCCCCATTTCATAAATAACTAAATAATTATAATACTACATAATATTTATCAACATATTTTTAAACAGAAAAACATATCTTTGTCTGTTTCAACATAAATAAATAATAAAAAAGGTATTTTTACAGCCATAAGTAAATAATTAGCGTTTACAAATTAAATTTTTTAATAATTACAAGCTGTTTCCATGATAAATAAATTAAAATTAGTAGTATTTAATTCATTTGAAATAACTGTTTATACAACTGTAATTCAAATAGATTTCAATTAGTATGAAGACCCAGAAGATGAATTTATACATTCTTTATACACATTGTTACAAACTTTTTCTGGCAAATCTTATTCTATTATTTGAGGATAAAGTTAAACTTCATACTCACCATATATATTTGACATTATATATAGATATTTCAGGAAAACAAAATGCCAAAACCTTTTCGAGGATGCTCACAATTCTGTTATGTCAAATAAATTGTGTTTATATTACTAAATATATCAATATCTTGAATAATACATTTGACTTTCTCATTATCCAGTTTTATTCTCCCAATATTAAATAATTAAGAAGGTCAGTTATATAAATTTTATTTCATATTTTTATATTTGTAACCAAAGGTTATAGTTGTGAAAATATGAATTATAATCTAATGCAATAACTATTTGAAAGGCATGTTATAAAGCATTTAATTCAATAGTAACATTTATCCCACAACTGATCTTAAAATGAAGATTTTTACGCCTGGTAAAATAATTTCTTATACTACTAATATCATACAGATTCATAAAAACTAAACAAGTCAAACCTTGATGATAATATATAAATAGAAATTAATACAACCAAATATACTGGCATAATATTTAAATACTGTCTAATTTATATAATAAATATTAAGCTCTGAGATCGGAAATTATAGTTAAGATACCCATTCATTCTATATCCATGAATATTTTGCTAAGATTTGGATAGGAATTAATATGAATAATTACAAAACTAATAAAAAGACAAAACAATTACAAAGCTTACAATAAAAATATGTATAAATGTATACATACAATAAAAAAAAATATTTAAAAGAAAAATTAATATTCTGATTATTATGGTCAGACTCACAAATTATTATTTAAGAATACATTTAAAATGTTAATGATTATGATATTTCAATCAATAACTTCAAGGGGGTTATATTCATTTTGTAGTACATAAAAATCACATGAACTTACAAGCAAAGCTATTTAATAGGCAGTTACCCAAAAAAAGATTGAGAAACTTGCTACAAAATTGACAATTATTTTTTGAAGTTTTACAAGTACAGATGATAAGTAAGAGAAGGCCTTACCTGATAATCTAAGATGGAGAAGCCCAATCCTCGATCTCCCTTAGTAAGTTCAATGATGTGAGGCTCAGAACTCCACATAGCTAGTCCTGTTATGGGCTCAAGAGAACGCGACCGAAGCTTACTGAGACTTGGTTCTGTAGCGGCAGTAGTACTTGAAGCTAATGAGCCATCAGATTTTGCTTTTACTAAGCGGTCCATTGATGGAAGAAGATTTTGCAAGCTCCCACCAAGCAAGCTCTAAAAAAATCATAATCAATGACATTTTTAATATTCTGATTAATTTAACCCATGTACAGCTTTAACTTGAAATATATATACTTTTTTAAAGAACAGGACAGATATAAATGATAAAAATAGTTTCTAGGAAAGAATTTACATATATAACTCATCCTGAACAAAAACAATTATGAAAAATAAAACATGCATGATGGAAATTAAGACATTTTCATGAATAGGGAGATTTGCAAGTGCTAAACTAAACATGATTATAACTTGAAAGGAAAAGGAGCACATGATGAAGATCTCTTAATGTGCCATAATGTACTTGTAGCAATAATTGCATCTTTTTTCTAAATAATATGTATCAATTATCCCATAATTTAAACTAAATTGCTTCAATTAAAAAATCCATTTTTAAGAAACAAAAGACACAAACCCTTGCAGCAAATGCTGCTCGATCCTGAGAAGTATCAATCAATCTTAATGATTCATTAGCACCTTCACCTTTCCGTCTAGCACAAACCATCCGTACCGCGACTGGTAATTCTTTCAAAATTGTAACAACTTCTATATGATTCATGCCTAACAGCCTGTGTCCATTAACCTGAATAAAGTAAGTTAACATAAGAATAAATCACAAATAAAAATTATTATTAATAAATTGAACCGAAATATCTATCTGTCTACCCCTTACGTCATCAAATTAGTTAATGAAAAAAAAATGAAATCTATTTTCTTCTTAAGAAACCAAATATTAATTCAGCTAACCTCCTATATTATGTAGAATACACAGTAAAAGACCTTACATGAGAGAATAGTATGTCAACAATGGGTGTTTCAATCCTATCAAAGTTTACCTCAAGGAGTTCATCACCGGATCGAAGTTTACCATTCTGGCCAACTGGACCTTCAGCTAAGATTGATCTAATATAATGATGTGGTCTCACTTCCTGTCCATCCTCTACATCTACAGTACCTTCAAGACTTATACCCAGCCCACCACCTTCACCAAATTTACGAAGCTGTCCTACCTGCAATGAACAATAATATGAAGTGCTAAAAACCCACAAAACTTGAAGCACATATAAGAAAATATAACTAAGAATGAAAAACACATGCAAAACTTGATAAATCAATAAATTGAATCTGTATTAAAATATTACAAGATTAATCAGATTTCAAAATAAAATCTCGCTTTCATGTAAGTTGCAACTCAGCAAGGTTAGTTAGAAAAATTAGTGAGAGAATTACTTAAAGAAAGAATGTTTTTTCTTGAACTTTCTAAATTTTTTATGATTACAAAATATCAAATACCTAGGTAAAATGAGAGTGGGATGTTGCTATCAATAATTCCGAATATATCACATGGAAAATTCATTAAAAAGGTATAATAAAAAATGTATTTATTTTAAAAACAGTAAACATAGAGGGGCAAAAATGTATCTACTTCAGATTTATTTATTGGTGACCTTATATGATACGAAAAACAGATTAAGTGTAATACCTACAAATATGCCCAAAACATATTAAAGAAATAATTATTCATATGACACCACAACAAATTCCATAATATTTACTAGTCAAAAAAGTAAAAAATAATAGTACTTTCCCAAATAACACTCTGCAAAGACTAAAGCAATGCATATACTCTGTACTACAATAAACAACTTCAGCAATATTATCTTGTGGTAACTCAATTATTTATTACCACTAATTACCTCATCAATAGTCTTTGTTAAGTGTTTTTAAAAACAAATACATTTGTATATATTAAATAAATATATTTAGTTTTTTATTTTATATATTCAATATGTTTTGTTCAATATCCTTTATTATTATGCATGCTTAATTTCCATAAGTGTTATGTAGCTTACACAAAACTATTGTGATATTAAAAAATATTCTCCCTATTTGTTAGCGTTAGTCCTCAAAGAGTACATAATTCAATTCCAGAAAGTAATAAAAGCAACCATTATTTATAAACCAAGTAAAATAATCACAAACATTAAAATAGTTATCAAGGTATCAGATGAGAACTTACAACTATTTCGACATCAGGCCCCATGATCTTTGACCATTTTGTTTTTATTGCTGCCTCCACAGATGGTTTTAGTACGCCTTCATAATCCGTATCAATTAAAAGCTCGACATCATCAACTTCAACATTTGGATTATTAGCTTCATGAAGAACTACAGAATCAAGAGTTGTAAGTGACTCTCCTTCAACTTCTACCTCTGTTGATTCTCCATCCTTAAAACAAAAACCATGATTTAATAATAAATAATTAAAATAATATCAAACATATATTAGAAATATTTCTGTAATAAACTGATGAATGATATAAACTCTCACAACAGCACTACATTACTGTTACTTACATTAATGTTTCCACACTTTGAAACATTAAAGAAATTTATTTTTTAAACATAAACCCAGGAAAAATGTGAAATGGAAGAAACAAAGAATTGAACCATAGTTGTAGATACTATCAAATGAATCCTCCTTAGTGTAAAATTAAATTTTAATAGCTTACAGCACTAATTGGGAAGCGAGGAAGCGATATTGCAGATGGTGATGAAGGTGTGGGTGGTTTCAGCTCACTATTAGCTATAGCTTGTTGAAGTTGTTCAAATTTTGGTCCCCGTAGATATCTCTCAAGGCATAACCTTACCTTTCCGCCAGTTGAACGAAGAACTTCCACTGCATCATGATTCGTATAACCTTGCAATGACTGGCCATCAACCTAATCATAAAGATTTAATTTTAATTTTATTTTACATCATTAGAGTGAAATATAAAAAAATAAAAATCACAAATGCATCAATGTAGATCCATTAAATTACTTTTCAATTAAACACAATTTTAGTGTAATGACTTACTGAACACAAAAATAAGATTTATTATAAAATAAAAAGAGAAAATTAAATCCAACTCAACCAAAATTGTATTTAATATATTCCACATATAATATTACTCTGGAATAATTATAAGCCATTATATTGTATACAAGTTTAAAATTTCTAAATTTTGGTAGCTATTATTGTTAAAAATTAACATCAGGGTTTATTGTTTTAACAATATTATTAATTATTAGGGAGTGTAAATCTCACTGAAACTTTTGAATATGGTGCACTATTACTGAATTTCAGGACCCTGACTAAATCTATTTGAAAGGATAACTTGCAGGAGACTGAAATGTTTAATTTATTTTTAATCCTTCTATGAGAATAAAAATAAATGGAAATCATGACTAGGCTCAGTGACCTTTATATGAATTTATCCAACATCAATTGCATAAAAGTGTTATTATTATAATTTACCTCTACAATTCGATCGTTTACTTGAATTTTCCTACAGAGATCTGCAGCACTTCCTTCACTTATGCTTTTTACAAAAATCCCCGATAATTCTTCTGTAAATAAAAAATATAAATAATAAAAGAAATACATTTATTTTTATTAATAAGGGCTGGAAAAAATATCAGAAAGAAACTTACCTTTTTCACACACATACCCAGCAATTGTAATTCCTAGACCGTGACTATCTTTTTTCAGATCTATTGTAAATCTCTCCATTTCTGGAATTTGTGTATCTACTGGAAGCATATCCATGGTAAGGAGAGGAAGTGGAAGAGGAGGAGTAAGTCCAGGCACTACATCTACGACCATTCTTGGGTCACGTTCCTAATATAAAATAACAGTTCATTAGAAAATTATTATTGTATAAAATATTCATAAATGAAAAATATGTTTAATATAATTATAATTAACATTTTTTAATGACAGAAATATTTTATAGAAAATAAGTCAATTAACTGATGACTTATTCACAAAACACTTTGCACCCAGGTCTGAGATGAACTTAACATTAATAAAAATACATTACTCTTACCATCAATTCAATTTCAGTATCCTGATGAAAAATGAAAGGGTTTTCATAAGATTCAATTAAAGGTGTGGCTGGGTTATAAGTGACTTGAGGGTAACCATTCTGAACAAGATGTCTATCCAATTCTTCTGGATCAGCTAAAATTTTAGTAGGAACAATAGGAGCATGGGAACCAAGCGCCTGGTATTCTGGAGATGTTGGTTCAACTGGACGGGCGACTACCAAACGAACATGGCTCCCTGATTGTCGTAAAACTGCTGCAACTTGTTCAGATCCCATTCCTCTTAAATTAACATCTCCAATTTGCAGGATATGATCACCACTTTGTAGACGACCATCCTAGAAGAATAGATGGACAATGTAATAAAGAAAAATTAAAAGTATAACATACATATATTCATTCAGATTACATTACTGGATGCAAACTAAAGCACTCCACCTCGGTAATTTACATTCACCCCAATTAGTAAGTGTCTTATCTTATTATATTATCTCTTTAGAAAGGTGTATTATAAATTAAACAAATAAATCCTCGTTCAAAAATAGATCAAATTTATTTGTTGTGTATCTTAGTTCCAAATATCAAGTTGGGGGTTTCATAATCGAACTAACCCTGTCAGCAACGCCACCTGGAAGGATTGTCTTGACAACAACACCAGTGCTTCGACCGCCAATAATACCAAATCCTAGTCCTGAGCCATCATTTATTAGATCAATTACTTCTACTTGAGCCCATTCAGTATTTAGCTGAAAAATTAACGCCAATATCACTGAACCATTAAAAAGCTAAACAGTTTCCGAAGGAAGAATGTTACTTCTAATGCTTTAATTACTTTGTACTGAAATGAATAGAGATATTAATTAGTTTCAAAGTCATAAATTGCATGAGTGAATAGAACAAGGTAGTTTTCTAGAAAGATTGTTATTCCTACAAGAATACAGTTTAGTATGTAGCTATCATGAATTATAAAATAGCCACAACTATTGAAGCCATACTTATATAACATACAGCTAGAAGACAGACAAGTCCACTGAGAGGGACAAACGTTTTCCCAAATGCAACAATATGAAAAAAGATGGTCTGTTTTCAATATCAAGAAAGAAAAAAGTTTAAAGTTGCACTAACCACCATGTCTGATCCAGCTTTTGATGTGTCACTGATTGCAGACGGTGATGGAGAGGGTGCTGGACAGGATTGCTGGTTTTCCTCACTTCTAGCTACAACAAGCTCCACAAGACCTCGAGCCTTTTGCAGGATTGAAATTGCCTGCTGGTGAGAGATGTTAGAATCCAGTGGTTGCCCATCGATAGCCAGAATTTGGTCACCTTCGTGTAATCTCCCGTCTCTGTAACAATACGTTTCATAAAATTAAAACAATAGAATTAAACTTATGATATCGACAGGTAACAAAAAACTCTCCAAAAAGATATTACGCGAACCAACTTGTTTTATTTTAAATTTCGGCAGAGTAAATTTGCGTTTTATTCCTTCGACTGAAGAACTCGTATGTGTCTAGTGGACCAAACTTAGAATGGTACTTGAGATGAAGGGAGAGGGCGTTTTATAAGAGGAGAACACTTCAGGACGCGGTTCAATTGTAACGCGGTTTTGGAGGATAGGAGTTGTTAATTCTGGATGAAAACGAGTGCTATTTTCCACGTGACATGAGGAAAAAATAAGTGCTCTTTCATCGATCACTACCCGGTGTGAATAATAGATTATAGCTTCCTTTAGTTTCCGGTTTCCTGTCTCATTAGCGGTATCGATGAGGTGGGAAAGTTCCAAGTTCGATAAGGTTTCATTACATTCTAATAAATATACATTGAAAAATATAATAGTCCTGCAAGTGGGGTCAAAACAATACAATTGAAATGATATACAATAAATAATACAATTCATATAATATGAATATATAACAAATATGTTGTCATTGTTCAAGAATGAAGAGGAAGAGGCAAAGTGCGGTTTATCCATGAAAGTTGTTATAAGAGCTAATGCGCACATAAGCAAAGCATTAAGGCAAACTCATTTTTCGATAGAATGGTAAACACATACATAAAATATTTCGTATTAGTACCAAGTACCAAGTATAAGCACAGTGAAAGAAAATTGTCCCAGGAAATACGCAGCTGTACTATAAGCAATGATAAAATAAAAAACACATTTAAATTAAACAAATAAATCGAGAGAGTAAATAATGATACCATAATAATAGTCACAGCAAGTACATTGGAAACAAAAAAAATGATGATATAGTTAAAGGTTAACGAAAATGATCAAAATCAGATGCAATCGTGTTAAAAATAATAATACAGTATATTAAGAGCCTGGAACACAATACAAGTACAAGGTAAAAAATACCAAGATAAATTCGTAGCCCCTGCTTCACGTATATGCTGAGTTACGTTTGCATCTTGGCTGCTATGGTGTATTCCGAATAGTGGATCATTACTCGTGTTTTTTACTCTTTCAAGTTTAGGGTTATTATTCGATTTTTAGGTGGAACTTCCATATGGGATATCCTCATTAATATAGAAACAACGATTGACTTATATGGAATTGATTTGTTCGTCGCTCTTAGTTTTAATACGATTGGCGCGTTTCAGGATACTTTAAGTTTAACCGTAGAACGAAATTAAGCAATTTCAAAGTGTTGAAAAATTTGTAAACAGAGTGCGAATAAATACCAGTGGGTTACATTCAAACATTTTGTCAAATTCTGCTCCGACTCCAGAAGGAAAACTCAATTAATACACCGAATATTTTGTTTTGGTTAACGCGCTAAATGTTAATATATTTTTTTGTGGGATAATGCAGCAAGTTAACAAAAAATAATACCAACATTCAGAGTAAGAAGCACAGTTCACGAAATCTCCTCGGGATATAGAAAAGCCAGATTAAACACAGAAAAATTAAACAATTGCGCTTCACCCCTTCCCCAATTTTCATTTTCAAGCAATATTCTATTCTTCAACCTAAGAAGAGTCGTTCCATTGGAAATTCGAATACAAAAGCATATCCCGGAGGTAATTCGCAGACCCACTTACAATAAAGAATGGCGCTTTGGAAGGAGGGAAAAAAGAAAATGAGAGAAATAAAAAAAAGATTTAATACAGTCTGAAAGGTTCGGCAGGCCGCAGAGATACCTCGGTCATTATAATACCATTACTTAATAACAAGTCTGTACTGTGTATAGTCACAATTGCATGAGACAGATACGTGCAGTGCCTTCGGCTATGAAAAAGATGCGACCCTAAATACATTTTTAATTTTCCTCATTCACAAATTTCAATTACAATAAGATTAGTTAATTTAATAAAAAGGGCGGTTATAACAAGTTTTTCTTACACCACCTTTGCTGGCGCCAATGAACTCAGAATTTGGGCCTAGATATCTTTTCAGACCTTTTACACACCCGTTAGTTTTGAAATATATACTGAAGAGAATGTGTACAGTTATAATTTAGATTGAGAATTGCAATGGAGGGAAATTTGGTGGGGAGAATAGAACTCTGGGTCGAGTGATGCTCATTAACTCCAGTGTACTCATTAGATTTCAGTTAGGAGGTTGTTCCCGAACTGCTTCTCATCTAAAGTGAAATGGCCGCCGTTCTCAATACTGGCGGAGGGATGCGCACATTTAATTAAAGTTAGGGATAGGGAACAATTGAAGAAAACTTTCAATTTTCTTCAATTACAAATTTCAACCGAGCATCCGGTCGCTCTTTGCACACGGAGTCTGCTTCCGATACATAAAAAAAGGAGTCCAAAATAAGCGTTGCTGTCTAATATTCAATAAGGATATAAAGCCTTGTGCTAGCTTAATCTGAAAAATATTTTGTACACATTGCAAGTCTTAATCTTCAATTATACGTCGCGCACTGTAATAGTCGACGAGGTCTTTGACAAACAGACCGGACAATCGCTCCCCTTCTTTTTATCTTCCATAGGTCTGCATCAAATAAAAGGCAGAGCGATATCTGCTTTACCGACGGAAGAAAAACACCCGGCGGACCGTGTAGTTGAAACATATCTTTAATTCAAGAACTCTTTTTTTATCTCGAGGGAAAAAAGGGATTAAAAGGACAAAGAATAATTTATGATAACGGGAGCCCCGACTGTGGGAGTTATCAGGAATTCTCGTTATACCCCCCCTCGACTTCATTTACAATCTGTGTTTAGAGATAGAAGTTTTGGGCCGCTGAAACACTTTTAATCATTGTGATTAATTTAAATTCCTGGCCACAGTAGGCTCCGCGACGCTTTCATTGCAACAATTTTTGTTGTCTTTTTTACTGTTTTATTATCACTACTGTAACATACAATTAGTGATATTGACGTTCCAGTAGCACCATGAACGAGTATAGAATAACGGAGGAGACCGTTATTCTATTTTGCGCAGCATTTGTACCCAAGATGCGCATTGAAATAAATATTTGTTTTTCTTTTTTAACTATTTTATTGTCACAACTGTAAAGTGCGACAATATTATAATACAATCAACTAAAGTACCATGTTCCAAGTTTGATTCCTGTTACCAAAATTCCCGGATTCTCATAATACGACAAATTCGCGTGTCTCTCTATCTGATTCCTATAACAAGCGTTTAATTTTTTTAAATTAAAAATGTACGTAAAAAAGTCTCAACACCGTTTTTTGAACAAAATTATTTTTATTTTTCAACACAATCTCCATTTACGGAGATACACTTGGTGCAGCGAGTTTCCAATCTCTTCATCCCGTCCGAAAGGTACTTTTTTCAAAGCTTCTAAAAACTTTACTTATCAAATCACCGTCGTAAATAATTTTATTTCGTTTTAGTAAATTTTTATAATATTTACAAGCCTAACTGGTCGTAAGACTCTCGTTAAGGAAAAGTAATTCACTTAAACAATAAAGGGTGATTTACATACGAATGTTTTTCTTATAAAATATTTTCGTCAACTACCCATATATTTACTAGAATAATAATACTTTCGCTTCGATTCGATTTAATAATCTGAAATTGGAGTTTCTTTTATTTCCCTACCTAAGTACCTTACTTTTAAGCACGCCACATAATTCTTATCAAGCATGAATACGACTTTAAAAAATGGCGTGGGATTTCATACTACCACCGCAAAAAACTTCGAGCCTCGGTTGGAACATTCGGCAGTCTTTTAAAAAGCCCATTACCGATAAATCACGTAAGGGCCCGTGGAGAGCGAAAAATATTTTTGGCTTTTAGTTTTCCCCGTCGGAAGCGGATTTTACGGCCGCGGGGAAAAAATCCCATAATCTGGGCGTCCTGGCACCGCCGAGTGGGGCTGAGAAAATTGTATCAAATCCTCCATATCAGCAACGGGATATTATTAACGCCGTCAAACTTCCTGTTGAGTCTGAATCCGGTCTGCGTGAAAAAAAGATTCGATTATTTTTATTTGCAACATAATATCCATTCAGGGAGTTTCCAATTTTTTCATCCACTCCGAAAAGTGTTTCTTTTTTTCAAAGCTCTAATATAGCTATTCACCTAATACATTCACCCCGCTCATAAAATCAGATGGTGTTCAGCTGTTTACTCGATAACCGATATTATCGCGTGTAATCAGAGAAATGCCAGTCCCTTTCCTTATTTATGCACACGCTCACGAAGTTTATTTACTGCGCGAGACTCTCCTCAAATCGTTGCTCGCGGAGGGCACGCGAAGCATGGAGTTTTACGAGAACTCTTCTCGATCGGGAGTTAACGGAGTGAAATGGTCGAAAACTTCACCAACGAAGAAAACCTACATCTTGTTAGCCATGTAGTTCAAAGTACAATCTGAGCGGTCCACTGTTCGCTGGAAAATTACAAAGGCTTACAAATCTTGCCGATCTAGTATAAGATCAAACCAGCTTAAAAGACAGAAGATCGGATGCATGATGATATTTACATGTATGCTGATAACATAAAAACTTATCAACATTGGATCATTGTTGAATGAATAAATCGAACTAAATTTCTTCTTACTATAAAAGATGTCCACAGGTTTACCGATGGAATGCACAATAAAATCCGAATCATTTTACGAATTTTTAAATTAGTTAAACGTTTAGATAAAAAAGGATCTCAGGAATGTACAGCGGAGAATCGGCTTTATGGGCCTGGATAAATGGACTGTAGGAATTTTTAATTTGCAGAAAAGCTCAGTCCTGAGGAAAAGTGCGAAAAACCGTTTTTATTTCGAGTTAATATGCAGTTTCCTTTTTAATCCGAATTCCCGAGCCTGGGTTTCATTCTATTAAACTGGTCCTGCAAAGAAAACAATGCAGTTACAAAGAAAACATTTTTCGCTACGCGCGCGCTATTTCGTAATAAAAGCATTAATGGAGAGTAGTTGTAAGTATAAATCCTTTTGTGAATCAGGCGCCCCAATTAAATTTTGTTTGCAGAATGCAAAGTTTAGTGATAAACATCTGTGTCTAGGTTCGCAACAGCATCGGTCATTTTATTTTTTGTTCGGTAACATAATTCCACTGATAATGTAAGATCTGGAGGGGAGTTGGTTGGCACGACTATTATGTTATTTCGATCATACCGTTCGGGTCTCGCCGCTCGGTGCGAACAGTGTTAAAATTGGACCGCCAGGCCGAATTTATTCAACAATACAAATTAATTCGTCCGCTAACGGCCCGTCGACTCGCAGTACAGGAATAATAAAATTAGGATAATACGGCCAACTGTTAGCGTTGCGGGACACAGCCCAATCGTTACCGCTATCCGGGGGCCCCATCGTGGTTAAATTAGGCTTGGCGTGAGAATAACTATCTGGGTCCGAGCGTTTAATAGGGCCGCGTCCAAACCCCGGCTTTCATAATCAACACTAAGTACAGTTTAAATTCAGGCTCATTTAACTTACGCGGGGAATTAAACCGAAAAACAAGGAACAAGTCGTTACCGAAACATATTTGGTTTTGGGTTATGCGGTACATCTTAAGGATTCATTAACACCTATACAAGAATTGTTTTAATTCAATTGTATAAAAATTAGAATTTCGCGGCCTATTCCCTCCATTATTCTGTGCGCATCTTATTGACTCCCTCCCACGACGCCGTTGCCAATCTGCGCCTCCCTTCCTCTCAACCTACGCTCATTATTCTTGGTATTTCGCCACTACGAGGGCGGCTCCACTTATTTATGCAGTTCCTCGGGAGTAGTAACTATTGATTTACGGCCGCACCGTGATCTATTTCAAGTTTTCTGTTTTCGAACCATTTCGACGTAAGGAGACGCAAAACGTGTTTCGAACGATCGTGGACGGTTATTTTTTTCGATTTAAAAACTTGGTTTTTCTGTTTTGAAATTCGGGGAAAATTCTACCATATCAAATAACTTCATTATATTTACGCCGGACGAAAATTTACCCTGCTATCATTATTCATATTGGGAGCGGCGAATGTACATCCGAACTTTATATTCAAAGTGAAAACTTTATATAAGGAAAAACTGACGGACTAAATTTCTTACTGAGCGTACTGGAGTTTTAAGCGCCTTTCTAATTTCAAATTTGGGCCCGGTATAGGTTAAATGGTTGGAGGGACGCGAGAACCGAATTTCCTTTTGATCGCAAATTTGAATTTCTTCGTGCGGTACACTCATTAAAATGTATATATTTTAAACTTTTAGATATTACTGAGAAGTTTCGGAACAGAGTAATATTTATTTAATATACAAGTAAGCTAAATAAATATTAAATAGTTAATAATCAGAGCTCAATTAAAAAAATGTAAATTTCAGCTCATTTCAGATAATTTCAATATTTTATTCGTCTGGGATGTGGTTAATCCGCACGCGCAAGAGAAGACAGAACATATAAAAAGTCGAGTTCTAATTAGATAAAAACTCCGACCGATAAGTCGAGTTCTAATTAGACTGTTAATGGAAGAATGTTAATTATCCTTTTTCAATCTTCGATACCCGCGCAATTTGGATTTCCGATCCAAAATTGACGCGAGGCCGTGAATTTTTTGAAATAGCTCCAATTCGAATCTGACAAAACCGACTTCCGAGCGGGCTCGGAACCGAATATCCTGAAGCCGACCGTGCCGGGGCCTCGCAGCCGAGGTAGCGCTAAACCTTTTACGCCAATCAATCGATCGGGGCCCGACGTCGAAAATCCCGTTCATCTCTCTACACGGACACGGCCAGACGACTGTTTTCCATTTCGGCACGGGGCTCCGCTCCGCCCCAATAGATCAGTCCCATATATAAAGCTGATATATAAACCGAGGCCATCGAGGTTTGATGATCGAGGCCGGCTTTTAATTGGCGTTCGGCCTCTTGCCATCGTCACGACCGAATACTGCATTTAATTGTCTCAAATTAAAAAAAAAAACCTATACTACCATGTACTAGTAATGTTCGTACAAGAGACGCGGTATCACCAGAGAGACGTCGCGATTTGGGCATTCTGTCGTTCTCGTGCTTGACTGGGTTCTTTCTTTCCTTTGGGTTTCACTATGCGACGAATCGGACTTTGGGAAATTCATTCTCGGAGGAGCTGGGCGGAGGGGGTTCAGCAACAAGATGGTGCCACCTCCTGGCTGCTGAAACCTCCGGAAAATATGTTTTTTAGGGTTTTTTTAATTTTTCAAATATTCGATATTCAATTTTAAACCTAATTTGCAGGCCGGCCCTGGCGACGCTACTCGCTGTCAATAGGTGCACAGTCGAACTCCTAATTTTCGAAAAACTTTCCTTACATTCGGGACTAAATGGTTTCAATAGGGATACATTGAAGCGGCCCCCATAAACGACTTCAGAGTTCCAAGACCCATAGTTCCAAGATTCCAAATTCCAAGAATTCCAAGGGAATAATACTCGGTATCGTCGAAAGCGTTGAAACTACTTCAATTAGCGAGGAGTTTGGGGTGAAACTTCATTGACATCCAGGCAACTGCCACCCGCAACAAAATATCGGAATCGAATATTTAAAGGTGTTACTCGGTATGACAGTTGCAGAAGACTCTTTTAATCACTACCTTTGGAGATATATCGGTGTGACGGCTTATCTCATCCTCCAATTAGTTCCCAATTATGAACCCCCTCGACAAGTGGCTCGAAGACAGTATGATATGTATTGGGACTGCCCAACCATCAGCGAAAAAACCTATAAACGGTCACTCCGATCAAAAAAAAATTTCACAATACCTCATAAAGCACGTTGCATTTATATTATTCAAATGTATTACAAACCCAGTGCATTAAGGTATCTCTAAACGTGTACCTTGTCGTAATGTAAAAAAAGATCGGAAGCAAGTAAAAACAAGGAAGTTTGAAATAAAGTTTCATCGTAATCTAATTGGTCACGATGGTAAGTGCTTTTCCTCCAATCAGAAATTCGATTCAGAAAAACGAGGGGAAAATCTCTAATTAACTACCGAAAGGCGAAGATAAACTTTCAATGACTCTAACCGCTGCATAGAGTCAAGCCGGGGAGCCCGGCTCGTAAAATCTAAATTTAACGGCGCAATTAACAGCGGAATTACGTAGCGAATCTCTAGCTCTCTTTAAAAAGAAAAGGGGGAAGGGAACTGCCGTCATTCCGGGCTTTATAACCGTAGGGCATAAAACTCCGTGAAAAGTCGGCGACTAAAAGCTAATTCCGCCTGTTGCGCTGTTATGACAAGGTCAAGTTTCTGAGCTAAATCTATAAACAGGAGGGCCTTTTCCCGAGCCCAGGAGTACAGCTCGCTTTTAGAAGGCGGGGCCCAAGCGGCCTTATTTCACCCTTCGATAGACTCCCTTCAAAAACCGATCCTTGTCTACTCCAGTCCTATTTTTAAACGCGAAAAGAAGAACGCCTCGTAAATTTACAAATTCGGATTGGCGCCGTCGGGAATAAATCCGACGTATATATATGTATATATGTATATATATATATATATATATATATATATATATATATATATATATTGTATATATATGGTTGCTGTAGGAGAGAATACTTTATGTACATTCCGACTAAATCAAAACCCAAGAGCATAGTTTTATACTCGTTCAGCCACAACGCTGTACATTTTAAGACAGAACAAAACAAAGCCAATGTGAGGCTAGGTGAGCTAAATGAGATATGAGCACTGATTATAGTGTCCCTGCCTGGGGTGCAGAAGGATATTGTTCATTTTTTGTTTTTAATACCCGTACGGGACATGACTAGTTTCATTATGCGAGTAGGCATCGAGTAAGTTATATTCCGAGCGCCTCCCTACACTCAACTTTATCTGCGAACGGTTCTTAACGGGCATACCGCGGAAACACGCGATTCTACCGAGCTAGAATTCAACACTCACAAACGAGCGATATAGACGCTCCAGTCCAGCCTCCGGCGACCGGCCACACCGGTCATGAGAAGGATCGAACATCCAGCCAAGTTTCTCCCAGTTACGGACGGGGGATGGGGGCGCTACGTTCGGAAACGAGGAATAGTGTCCCGAAGTAGATTCTCGGGAAGAGACCAACAGTCAAAATGAAATGACGAAATCAGTAAGGTTAAAGAACCAGAGCAAAACTTTCATAAAGGCTACCCGGAAAAGAGAATGAACTAAAAAACTGTCTTCTGAAACATCGCAATACCCACCACCGATATCCCAATGTTCAGTATCTTTGACTATGAGCATCAATGAACTTCGCATTAAGTTAAATTGTCGCTTTTTTGTTTTAAGCGTCCGGTAATATTTTTCACGGTAAAACGCCGAGCATCGCGCTCACGGCCGACCGGTCGGGAGTTCTTATCGCAAGCAATAAAGCAAAGATGCCGAGGTCAAATGTTGCGAAACACAAAAACGTTTCCCCGGGGGGCGAAAACAAATGCGAAGACGTTCGGCCGGTGTGTACCGGCGACATTCTGATATATCCCAGTTTCGATCGGCAATATGTTAAGCTACAGGGTCACCCCCATCCTCTCCGCCCGAGACTAAAACTGGGTCGCGGAGCCTCACGTTCAATCAACTTGACTACGCGCAAAGCTCGTTCCGCAAATTGTAATAAACTTGAAAGTTATCCGGAGTAGACTTACAAACAAAAATAGCCTCATAGCAAACTTACATGTGGATGTCTCAGTGGAACCCCATAGTTCAATGCCGTGTTTCCGTTTCAGGTCAATTACGATGTCGGTTTTTACAGCAGTCAGGGATTCTTACTTTAAAAAAATATCCTGTTGGGTCGCTATAAGTTTCTAAATTCATGTTCAAATAACGATTTTGGAACAGACAAGGAATCGATTGTGTATGCCTCCCAGAAAAAAATCAGAAGGAACCGCTATCTCTTTCGGATGCGGCACCCGCTTGCCGAGATTAGCCCGAACCCGGGCTTCCGCAAACCGCCGATAGTGGGAAACTACGAGGCCATACCCGTAAAAAGTCATCGTCTCAAGCACGAGGGTTTAAAACCGGAAAATTAAAGGGAATTTCGGAGGAAAAACATTATACCAACCGAACCGGGCATATAATTTAGAAGAATATGTATGACGGGGATATTTCACGAGGAAAGACTACTTACTGACGGAGAGGGTAAAAGAAATGAAGTTTGAATAAAATAATAAGTAATAAAGTCGAGTAGGTTCCATTTACAGGGGGGTTTGCCCCCCTCCCCCCACCCAGATCCTGCCTGCACTGGAATGTCGTTTTATTCCGACCAGATGCTCCCCATCGTAGAACTACAAGGAATTTAATGACGGAATCCTACCGACGATAGCGAGAAGTACAAACCCGTCCGGCGCAACCAAATCGGTGCGCGGAGACCGAAGATCAAGAAAATATAATTTTGTATATACCTCGGCTTTACGGCAGGTTTAATTATATACAGGGAATTATTAATTAAATATAGTGTAAGTAAACATAAGTCCTCTTTGTTTAAAACTTGAGAGAAACTTATGTTATAAGTGACGATCTCAAAACTCTAAGTATAAGTTCACGCTTTCAATACTGAGTTAAAGTTTTAATACCGGCATAATAGCTAGTCCTAACCCTACTCCCGACATCCCAAACTTTCCTTACAGAAAGTTGAAAAGGAAGTGGCCGCGTGATTTAAACATACCAGAAAAATAAAATAAAGTTAATAAAATTAATTTTTAAAACTGAGGACAGTGGGGTTCTCCTCAATTATGCTCTTTCAAAAATAGTACTGTAGTAGCTACTGTAACATAAAAGTCGCTGTGTTGTGGCAATAAAACAGTTAAAACAAAAAGTATGGCTAGTAATACTACCGGTGACGACAAGAAGCTAAACCGGAAGGGACAGATTCCAAGCGACAAAAAGGTATCTCAGGTAGCTTCAGATACACTTGCTAATACATGACCGAAATCTCAACGAAAACAATGACCGTTATAGAAACCTCCATCAGAGAGGCCGGGTATAGACACAAATTGGACAAACAATACCGTCCTACCTAGTCTTCTTCCCAAACTATCATAAATAATCGAAAGGATAATGCACAAAGGATTAGGCCCAGAATAATTTCTGGCACGCAATACGGTCGGCCCCCTTGATCGAACGGTCGGTAATATCGTGATAGAATAGACATTTCGTCTAGCCCGGTATTTCCGGGGGCAAAGAAAATATCTTGCGGACAGAGACAAACCCATCTACAAAAATATTGGCTCAGTCCGCTCCTTCCCCTACCGGAAGGGAAAAAACCGAGGTCGAAAGGGTCGATCCCGTAACGCTCAACAATCCAGGCGCGCCTCTAGGTTCCGTACAATCTCATATTACATTCAATACGCGCAACGCGGTCCGAAAAGGACCGAAAACTTAACCTTTTGGCCTTAGTTTAAAAAAAGTTTAAAAAAACAAGCTCCGACGAGAAAATCATACGCCGAAGGTGATTCCGGGTGGGCGGCCGTTCTCTTTCCAAAGGCAACATGCGATAGACGCAAAAGAAAAACTGAAGGATGCAATCAGATGGCAAACTTTTGCGATCGACCCGAGTTCACAAAACGTGTAAATAAGTAAACGGGAGTGCCACTCAACTGGGGCGCACTCGATAATTAAGAACCGGACAAAGTGACAAAAACGACACAAACACTAACCCTTCACCCAAAAAAAACCTTGTAAAAATTCACACAACCGGAACAGCAAAATTATCCACAAGCAAAAATTACGCGATTGGACAAAATAGATTTTTCCAAATCAAAAAAGACATTAGCCATGGACAGGGCGTGCCAGACATGATTACCTGGTATTAAATGAACACACTGCACAGAATGCAAAGTCACATCATCCTTGAACACTTGGCGACAACGTGTACGAGATTTGACCTAAAGATAAACATTAGGCAAAAAATAGTTGACTATAATCTCAAGAAAATAGAACAAACATTTAAGTTTTTAAGACAAACTGACATACTAACACAATTATAGAACGAATAGAGACTTCCGCGTCCCTGGGGGTGCATAACCCTAATTGCGCCCCTAAATAAAAATACCGAAAATAAAAAAATAAACGGGACAAGTGCAATTCCGAATAATTGCTAAATTTAAGATTCGTCTTCTTTTCAATATATCCCAATTTTAAACAAATTGAAACCAACTACATAAATTCGTCGAAGTTGATGAATCCGACGAACCAGGTAGACAGGCCGGATGTCTTAATATCTTAAGAAAAAAGGATGCTCTCCCACTGTCGAAAATAAGCTTTGGCAGAGTACACAGGGAATAGAGAGATAAGACAGCAAAAAATGCCTGGCTCGCTTTAGACATTCCGGCCGAGTACCGAATCGATACTCAGAATGACCGACACAGTAGCAGCCCGAGTAGCAGCCGGTTTTTAAACAGTCCACATCATTATTTCCACATCAAATAATAATATATATTAAAATTAATCTTAATTATTAAGGTATCGTGATGAAAATAGTGCATTACATTATCGACAGAATAGGCGATACAATTTTAAATCGCTGTATCACAATCACTATTTGTTTTTCATTTTTATTTATTGTACAATAAATCTTTATAATTGAGTACAATTGAGGAAAGTTTATATTTTTTATATCTCATACAATATTTGAAAAATGAACGGTGATTTTTTTCCATCAATAATACGTGCCGTCGTTAATGTATTAAGACAAAAATACTGTAATATCGATAGAAGGGGTGGCACAATTTTATATCACGATAGCTATCTGAAAAATCGACGGATTTCTTCCCGTCAATAATTAGTCGGGCCCGGATGTTTTGTCGAAAATTTCAGCGTAGACGAGACGCGACCGGCCGCGAAAGGTCGGAAATTTGTGTCATTTTTTTTAACATCCCCAATTTTTTATCTCGACGGGGGAAACTCGACGGGGATTAAGTGGCGCAAAAACTCACCGCGTATGCAGATAACGGGTGTTCTCGGCCGCTGTGTAAAAAAAAAGCGGCGAGCCTTTTGCTGAAATTATAATCATACACATGACAACGTGAAATAGGGATATAGCTTACAAAGCTCCTATGGCAGGTCATCAAAAAATTAACCGTTTTTTGAGGTCCTTCGTATTTTTATTAATTTTTTAAACATTTGTTTCACAATTTGAATTCCCTTTATTTTGAATAATAGTAAGGATAATTGGCTTTGCACTTTATTTCGGACAACCCTCAATGAATGCCAACATTTCTGGCTGCGGGTATTACCTACCTTCTGCCAAATGATGTTGACACTAGGGACCAGACCCATCGTAATATAGTCCAATAAATGTATATATATATATATATATATATATATATATATATATATATATATATTTATTTATACAGTGGCCACTGTAATTCGGTCAAATTTTCTTGAGACCATTTTAATCTAAATGAAATATGTAACCTATAACCTATTAATGTGAATCTACCCTAGAAAGGGAACTGACGAATCGGACTCGGTATAGAGGTGGCCACGTAAGGTCAGAACCCTCGCCTCACGGGCAACGCTGGGTTATTTATCAGCCAGGGTCCGTAAATTTACGCACTCGTTATGTGGGCCAAGCCGCTGTAAATTATTCGCGTCTCTCCGCGAGCCTAGAAACGTCCGACGGTTTCAAGTTCCGACTTCAAAGCGGTTTAAGAAAATGCAATTTTTTTTTCGGAAGGTCACAATCCGGATGACGTACAGTCACCACTGAGACTGCCGGACCTGCAAGAGAGATGTTTTCTAATCACCAATTTTTTTCTGCCGGCGACGGAGGGAACACTCGGTTAATAACAGAAATTAGTAGGGACATTTAGAAAAAAAAAAGAAAATTTATCTCGCGGGTATTTTCACCGAAGATAGAAACAAGAAAAGTAAGCAATTACAGAAAAGTAAACGGGTGACGAGAGGAGTGCTTCAGATGCTTCTGTGATGGCCTGTCAAACGTCAGGAACTTAAATTAATTTTCAAAAATTTTCTGCTTCGCAGATGCTTCACTGTGTTCTTTAACATTCAAAATTCCAGGACGAAATTTCTGGTTCTTCCTACCAGCGGCAACAACGGATGTTTGGGTAGTGTTGTCCACCGCCAAATGTATACATGTAAGAGCCATCAATAATAAGTTAAATTACGTCCATATCTAGTTGAATTTTTATAGGAATGAACAGAATACTTAAAATTACCAAATTTGTTATAATTAAAAGATAAATTAAATAAAACTTTAAACTCAGATTTAGGGAGGACTAGTTCCTTTTCTAATTTAAGGGAAATATAATTTGAAACCCGGAAAATATTGAAACGTTGTGCTCAATAAATACAAAGAAGAAGAATTATTACTGTTTATACCTTCTTTCCAAAGAAATGTTTCTCAAAATTCATCGAAAATTGTAACGCTTATACGCCGTGTTATTTTCGCAGACCGCAAATCTCTCTTCAACTACGTTTATTGAGTTCTGACATAAGATGGAATTTTTCAAAACCAATTCCCCCTAAGAACAATTTTGTTACTGAGCCTTCCAAATTAAAAACAGTTATATGGAAAGGATTAAATTACTCGAGGCAATCAATACTTAAAATTACTTTCATATAAAATAGCTCATTTACTTTAAAACACGAATCTCTTTAATGTAAGATGCAATCTTCCGGCAATAAGCAGCCTTTCCAATTAAGCCCCTTAAGAAAAAATAAATAAAAGAAATATAATCCTCGTTCGAGCATCCGGCCAATTAATTTTAAATTTATTATACTTTTTTCTAGGAACAAGAGAAGGGATGTTCTTCGAAAATTTTAATCGCCGACGGCATCAGGACTTAATTAGGAAGGAGGGGTCATTAAATTTGGTTTCAAGTAAGCTCACGGACCTTCCAATTTAGTTTGGGTAGAGGAAACGCTGAAGCCGGGTGTTTACCGTTGAACGCTGACGAGGCACGGTGAGGTATTTTGCAGTCGTTTAATGCCGACGGATTTTGCACGGGTCATCAAAATCGCTGCTGTTTGGTTTTTTCGAATCCATCCCAGTTTAAAATATCGTGAAGCCGAATACATTTATTGCGGGGAAAAATTAAAAATAGAAAACGTCCTCTAAGCGTGAAGTAAAACATTAGTTCAACGGGTCTGCAACGATTTGAATGAAAATACAATTTTCCTACTGCCCGTCCGGTCGAGGCGGAGCACCGTGCCAGCACTGTCGCTTCATCGAAAGCCTAATAAAAACACTTTTTCCGAAGCGAATAAAACTTAAATTCATAATTAAATGAGTTTGCGAAGGGTCTGCAAATATAAACGCACCTTAGAGTCTTTTTATCTCCACCCGACCGCTCGAACCGCCAGGAATGTGAGCCGTTCACTTTCGAAATCACAATTTTCTCATAACCGTGCGTGCTAAGAATGAAGTAACAGTCCCGTTAAGTAGGGCAGCGATCGTTATTAAGTTTTAATATTATGAGCGTACAAAAGTTAACGAAGAAGACGACGAATTTTCCAAGAGTCAAATTATTTGAATTGTAGGTGCACGAAAACGGCAATTATGTGCGCGGCATAATGAAGTCGCAAAATACGAACGTAATATTACAAGTTACAAACTCAAATTCGGTCGGCCACCAGGATTAGACTTTAAGTGAAATGTAATTGGAAACCCGAAAAATATATCCTTGGAATGAATGAAATTGAAATGTTGTGTGCAAAGAAATATCTTTCATTCGTAAAAGAGTACATAATATTCCGTAAATGAAATTCCGGAATGTTAAACACAAAAAATTGGAAGAACTAGGAAATTAAAGACATTCGCGCAACTGAGTTTCAGCCGGATAAAAAGAGCCCTTCCCCCCTCCGGCAACTTTTAAATGAGTGAAATTTTAACAGTAGGTTTACGGATGTTTCATATGTGTCAATTTGGCTCACGCCGTAGAGGTAGGTATTACCACACAAAATTACAAAAAATGAAAACAGTTTTCAAATGCGTAATTTTGACGCGTCCCATACACCCCTAGTGTTAAAGGACTCACAGAGGTCGATTCAAATATTCCATTTTTTCCCATAAGCGAATTAAAATTTAAAATAAAATGTATTTTTAAAATGTAAAAAACTGCCAACCGTTGTACTCTCCGGCTAAAGAAATGTATCCGTTCGCCTGGGGAATAAATTGGTGAGCGACGGTTTAAAGGACACCGGGGTAGGGGACTTTAGGGCGTACTTGAATTTTTGAAAAACGCCACCCTCACGTAGCGGAGAGGGGGCCCAACTCTCAAAGTCCGCATAAAACGCCCCGTTCTCCCTACTCTTTTCCCCAGCTAAGACGGTATACATATTATTTTCAGCCAGACGGGGGACAAATTGGACGGACATAAAGGTACATCCCTAGCCCTTCATACCGGCAGGAACGAGAAAAACCTAAACTACCCTAAGCCTCTTTCAGTCCGCCGACTATTATTTGATTTTGTACTTTTCGCTAATAATTATTGTTAACACTATGTTAATGGGCGCGTCAAAATTACGCATTTCGAATTTCAATAGGAAAATTGCAAAAACCGTTTGCATTTTTTTAAATTAGCACTCGTGTACAATAGATGGCAGTACCGGTGACCCCGAACTAGGTTAAGGGCTGTATACCGAGTGCAAACAAAAATAATTCTGAGGAGCGATCATATTTCAAACCCCCTTGCGAACTGGCAAAAAAATTCGTTAAAATAAAAACTTTCGATTTTTGTTCGGTATTAATTTTTTTAAAAATTTAAATTTTTATTTTAAATTAATCGGGCTCTAGATTACTATTTTTCTGAAATCTTAAGAACGGCTCAACACTCTTAAAATTACTTTTTCAAATGCCGACATTTTTTATTAGCGCAGCAGTACCGGGAAACAGAAAGTCGCAGACACCATGTAATAACAATAGTATTCTGCGTTCCTCATACTGCCCGTTCAACAGGATGCCCGCGCGTTAATTTCAAATTCGCAGCAGAACTCGACTTTCGACTGTTGTATAAATGGACATTTTTAAAATATAAAAAAACCGCGGCCACCCCCACCCCCCTGGGCACACCGGCCAAAGCAAAGGGCGTCGTAAATTCAAAGCGCGGGTCCCTGAAATATTTAGACGACAAGGCGGTGGGTGGTAAGGAAGAGAGAGAGAGAGAGAGAGAGAGAGAGAGAGGGCGCACCCCAAGGTACCAACCATCCAATAATAATGTTCTTCGGCGTTCAAGTATCGTCGATAGAGAACGAGAGAGAAAATATCGAAAAATTTAACTCCGCGGGTCCGCGGGCAGAAATTTATACAGGAGTAAAGCAGCCGGTGGCGAGAGAGAGGAGAGATAGAGGGAGTAAGAGAGAGATCGCTGCCGCCCCGACCCGATTGTCCGAAAACAATTTTAGAGCGCATCAATTATTCAGGTCTCTCTTTTCTCGAATTTCCCTTGGGCGGGGGCCGGGGTCGGGCTCGATTCAATACGAAAATGGAGGAGCGATTTTCGAAACAATTTACGCGGCCCAGAGCAAATCCCGTCGTTGCATATATTGGACACCAGTAACGAACAGTGCCCTTTCTGCCAGATAAACGCGAATTAAATGTCACGCCCACTCCCAGCATCAAATTGAAAAATTTATCAAACCGCCCTTGTCGGTTCGAGATATTTATGGAAGGTCCCCGTTTATTTAACGGCCGCTTAGGGGCCGTCATTTGTTAGCATCATGCTTACAGTGTCAATTTCGAAATTAGCTAATTTAAGGAATAAATGTTCGTAATTTTCGTGAAATTAAAAATTACCCGGAACTTTTTTTGTGGTCGAATAAAAACAGATACAATTCGTACAGCAGATGCTAATGGCGGATAACCAAAACTGTTCCGCTTCTCGCCGCCGTCAGTACCGCGACGCTGATGGTTCAAAGGCGAACTGTTTAGCCCGACGTTCAACATGAAATTTCGAAAATTTCCGTATTTCCGAGTCCTGAACTAGAATTTCCTTTACGATAAAACGCCGGTCGTCCGTATTTTACCGAATTCGACAACAGTTAACGGCCCCGGCCAATTCGGCAGTGATGTTTGAGCGCCCCGAGGGAATAATACCGACTCCATAATTCCCAATTAAATAGGTGGTATTTCCGAAATTTATGACAAACGATCGCACATCCAACAACACGGCGGGTCGAACGTCCGATATTTGCGAATTTAGCATATTGAATCCATAGGAAACGCGGGACAATAAAGTAATATTTTCTTACAGAAAGATTTATTCCAGAATCGCTAGATCCATTTTTTCCTAACATTTATTAACACGCAACTACTAGTACGGATTATGAAGTAATATTGACTTGCCGGTCTTTTATTAGACCGGTTTCGTATATAATGAGATGTCGAAGAATTTTATGCCCCGTTCCGTGTGGTATTTGGGTTATCTAGAATTAATATATTCCTGTACCAGTTGTCTATTTTATTCGTTCGTAAATTTTGGGGTAATTTTGAATTTCTCAAAAATTAAAGAGCGCCGACCTACTTCACACATTCATGGTTTAAATGCCCTCCCGAACCCTCCTCCCATTAATGAGCAGCATAAAATAACAAAATTTCGAAATTGATACTGTCGGTACGATGCTTAAAAATTATGGCTACCATAACCTTCGCCGTTACTATGTGTATTACCGACGGAAGGAGTGATATTTCGAACCTTCGCGGTACCTCCCACAAGTCTTTCGGTATCCGGTCGCTAAACAGGAGCAGTATTAGTTTTAATAAGGGGCGCAAAAAAGAAATATCATAAAACCGATTCGAATATACAAAAAATGACAAGGAGTACGCAAAACCCCTTTTCACCTTCTCTATAATACGTACAAAACACAATTTATCTCGTTGTAACTAGTAAGTTACATTTATGGAGACACGCGTCTAAATGAAAATTTACACCGTGGAGTAAATAAAATTCCCGGAGTCTGAGATTGCTTAATCGTCACCGAATAAACGATGCAGCGGGGAAGGGCCCATTAACCGAGGCGTACAAGAGTTTTATATCACATTTACGAGCGCTCAGAAGCCCCTTCCCCTCGGCTCAACCTATTTTGTGGACTTAACGACTACCAATAATACCGGGGGGATGGGCTTTATTCGAGTAGGACATAATGTCCCGATTGGGACGCTGGTCGGCTAGAGTTTACATGAGGACGCGAGGCCGTAAGTCCGGAGAATGCGAGCCGCTCGTTAGCCACCGAAGCTCTTGATGGGCGTCGGCGGAATTTGATGATTTTGCAGGGTTTACTGTTCTTGTACACACGATAGGGGCCATTTTGTCATGTGGCCCCCCTCATTAGAGAGAGAGCACGGTCCGAGAGTCCTCGGTTAGCAAGCCGCTAATTGACTCCGCCTATTCCCCCTACAATTGTACGGCCCTTGAATGACGACGGCAATAGGGTTAAACTCGTTCCGGCAGTGTGGAAATTTCGCGGTTGAAGGAAGACACCCCGATTCAGTACGCAGTCGGTTCCGAAAGTGCATCCTCACTAAAAGTAGCGGAATATTCGAATGCAAATTTCAAAAAATTAATTAAATTAGATTTATATTACGTGGCTCGTGTTAAAAATTATCAGCACTTTTGTACGAGCTCGAGATATTTCTGTGGTCTTAATTCCGAGATGATATTCGAGTGTATTACGTCGGGAAGTACTGAGCGCATTCCTATCTCGTATGCCAAGATATTGAGTCAATAAATAGGGGACATGATAAATATATGCGAATTAGTAACGCGCTTTCTTTTCTCGCTCTGTAGACCATATTGACGTACTTCAGCAAAAGGGAATATGAGTTTAACTGCTCCAATTACCCGGCAAAAGGGCATAAGAAATATAGTTGTTTAACAGATGTGTAAGGCGGGTGTCGGGGGTAGGTTTTTTATATTCACGAAATATAACAAATGATGATACATGGGGGATCCCTCGATTGATGATTCACGGGAGCTTATAAGAAACTAATAAAAAACAAAACAGAAATAATTACAGCACGCCAGTCTGCGAAAATACCCCGATGAAACAAAATACAAAATTAACATTAATTAATTCCTATTTGGTGTATTTGCAATACTTGTATAAATGTGCGAAATTCGACACCGAGAATAGAGTGCAATAAACTGGAGAAAACAGGTACATAAAAACCGAAAGGGCTGTAACATCGAGATTGCATCCTTACTTTCTCTCTGTATCCAGAGTGGTTATTTATTATTCCAGAAGACCTTTATTTTGTATTCTTTCAAGCTTAATATAATTCGGTTTGGGTTGAACATGAACTCCCAAAAGGACGTCCATGGATTAACATAGGCCCAATAGAACTGATTTTGACTAGGTTTTATAGACGCGGATACATTTATTTTTTAATTTATGTTCACATTTCCGATCAACGTACGCTCTGTGATGGTTCATTTTGTTTAAGGTGATGTGGCACTAAGGGTATTGTAGTCACTAAAAAGACGACAGTAGAGACGGTTGGAACTTGAAGAAAACATATTCGGTTAAGGATGCAAGAACGCTTATCTGCACAACGCACTTCCTTGAACGCCTTTTTTTTAATCTCCCCCGAAACTTTACAATTTCACAAAGAGAAATTACGAAAAAAAGGAAATTCGTTCTACAAATAAAACCGCGGGCCCCGTCCGAATACGGGACTTCAGATAATAGTCCGATCGCATGACCCCTCTTTGGTTGTAACTACCGCCTTTCATATTTTACGAATTGATTCAGACAAAAAGCGCAACAAACAATAGTAGTTTTTTGTTAAAGATATTTATTGTTTAGTAAGATACTAATACCAGCATTGTCAAAAATAAATCCGGATCATTCACTGGTTCGTCATTTTGGTTTGATAATAGTAATAAAACAATCAGGTCTGAAGTTTTACTTTCCTGTTTTCACAAAGTAGGGTTCATTTCGTTTTTAATTGTTTTTTCATTTCCTCGATTTAAAATACAAATTGGAGTCATAACGGCGTTTTGAGTCTTTGTATTTGTGACTTTGTATATTATTACTTTTTTCCAAGACAGAAGTCGGGAATCGTTTATGGACTTCCGACTAGTGTATGGGCTCAATCACATCCGGGGAATGTTCCGAGGTCGAACAACCTTTTGAATCCTTTCAATAAAGAAGTTTGTAAATGTATATAGATCTTTCGACATCGTCAGTAGCAAATTAAGAATGTCGTCCGCCTCTTGACTACCAACGGCAAAATGTACAGTGCCCTTTGTCCTGAAAGTAGGAACACCGAACAGGTTCAAAAACCGTGACTAAGATGGATATGGTAAAACGAAATCCTTACTATGGAGACTTGTCCTCAAGTTCGACTAACAAGTTAAAAAAAGTAGTACTTGTTAGTTACAGTACTAGGAAAACTATCGTTTCCTTAAATGCGAACTGCTCCTTAATATAATTCATATGAAGGCTGGCGATCATTAAAACTGGACGCACCAGTGCGCTTCCTTACACAGTCGATACCATAATGCTTCCTGAATATTATACGTTTACATCCAGACATATCCGCGTATACATAATTATTTATGTTATGATAAAAATCAAATAAATTGTATAATAATGTAGTCTTTTATTTACAATTTTTACAATATTCTTGTTCGTTATATAACAATGTACAAATATATTGCGTAAAATATAATTAAAATTACGAAAAATCAAACCGGACGTGCAAATTTTCCGGTAACTCGGTTTGTTTGGAACGGACATTCTTGTATTTTAGTTAATCACTAATACGCGTGAGTCGATAAAGAGGTCACTTTCAGTCGACGAGGCTTCCCCCCGGGCATTTTATTTCCCGCCAACGATCGCTCAAAATAAACATATAATTCCATTACGGAAAATACGCGTCGGAATTTTGGAAACCCGGGCAAATTTTCAGAGGAGCGGAAACGTGGGCGGAAAATTCGGGAAACGCCGCGTTTTAAACGAAGAGAAGCCGCGGCGCTAGCACGCGACCGAACTTCTCTCGCCGAGTTCAACGCCGAAAAAAGACAATAAGCCTTTTCTACTAATTATTACAAATCTACACCCATTCCCCGTTTATTAGAAAATTTCGACATATCGGAAGTACGGTTTAAGTATTTCACTATTAAGCACCCTCCCAGGTCGTTATCCGGAGCGATTCGCGTGTATGTCCGACCGACCCCCCTCCTCCGAGATTGTCAGTATTATAAACACGAACCTCTCTCGCCAATCGAAACGGCCCTTTTCCACCCTCCGAGATCGCTTCAACAATCAAAGTACCGGTAAAAGGACAAATAGGATTCGAGCAACAAAGTTAAAAAAAACGAATAACCGGAAGATACACGTGCGCGTATATTCGCCTAAATATCCCCGGGTGTGATTCGGGGTCACCACCTAGGAGAGCGCCGACTCCCCCCTCCGCCCTTTATTATCGCCGATAATTATTTTTATCGACGAAATCATCGCGAATAATAAAGGAGAGATCGATTCAATTACGAGCCCGACGGGCGAAGTTCAACCCGAGAACCGGGTTCGATTCCCGGCAGGCTCGGTTTTTACGGCGGGCGCCCGCCCCGCGTTCCGAGATCGGCGATCCCCCACCTCCCGTCGGCGGGCCGTCCCCGAGCGACGAATTTTAATATTCGGGATTAAAAATATACATTTTGGGAAATCCAAAAAAGCGGGGCGGCGGGGGAGGTTACCGTCGCGGTAAATAAACAAGGCGGAAAATCAATAGGGATGAAAAGACCGAGGGTGGAGGGGGTCGTTGGGATGGGAGGGTGGGCGCCGGCGGAAAGAAGTGAAATGGGTCTTACCATAGGAGCGGGTCGTCGTCCGGGACGGGGGTAAGAAGCCCGGTCCTATCACCGAATTTGGGTCGGCCGGGGAGGAGCGACTCGATGGTTGGGTCTCCGTGACGAGGGTGCCATGTTCGAGTGGTCGACTGTTAGCGGGAGAGCCGGTCGGCCCGAAGCCGGTGGCCCCCGCGCAGCCGTACCGATACCCCCCACCGACACCACCCCGCAGCGCATTATCAACCTCCCATTTGAAATATGATAGTAGGCCAGACCTACTCCCGTTTCGGCTAAGTGGGCCTTATCCCGAGTAATTAATTATAAATTATAAAGTAAGCGAGGAAGCCGATAATCGATCGGCATCCTCTCTAACATCGCCGAATACAAAAACAGAACGCCTCTAGAAGGGCGGTCGTATGAAATTGGACCGGCCCTTCTCATTGCCGGCGAGTATATTAATTTAAATAAAATTATTTTTAAGCTTTTATGCTATGGAAATTAAGTTTTCATTAAACTGATGAAGTTACGCGCTCCTCACTGGGGACGCGCGCCTCCCGGTTTGGAAATCACCGTTCCGGAAGGTATAGTATACCGAATTTACTTTTTTTTATTTAATCGATCGGTATTCTCTTTTATATCGCGTATCAATCGCCGAATTCAAAAACCGAACGGCTCCAGAACGGCAGCTTTTTTATTTCCATTCATGAAGTCGCATCGGCCGCCTCCCTCCGAAGTTCCCGCTACCGGTTTGGAAATCTCTGCTCTAGAAGTTATACTACACCGAATTTCGGTAGTTTTGATTTATTTATCGTTCGAAATAACGAATCAACGCCGGTCGTAATAGACCGGCCTCTGATCTTTCTTCGGCCGAACTGATTTCATGGCACCGTAAGCTTGTACTTTTACCGCCGCGTCCAGACCGAACATTTACAGGTAATAAAGGTATTCCGGACAATCCTGGAATCTCCTCGGGGTGAATAGTCGATAATCCGTTATAATTATCCCACGAGGCCTTTATGTTCAGAGATTTTTTTTAGTTTATCGTAAGCGGATTAGAGAGTAAAAAATGTATTAATCTAAATCGTATTATCTAGAAGTGATTAAAATATGTATGTAAAACGTGATACATGTAAAATGAACCATATTTGTTTACAGCGATATAATAAAACTCTAGCGGTGTTTTCCATCTATTATTTTAGTTTGGAATGCCGTTTGCGGCTTGCGAGGGGTTGGAATACTTCAGTTTTCTCGATCTTGCGTCTCCTCTCGCGGGTTTGGTCTTTCGCTAGTCCGGTTTCGGCCATTCACCGTCTTCGGGCCGAACCCCGACGAGGAGACGGGAGACGTCCAGCGAATAACCGACCGGACGGTAAAAGTACTGTGGAGGGCGACCGATACGCCGGCACCACTCGCCGACGAAAAAGCTACTGAAGACGGCGCGCGGTTGAAACCGCGTCTATATCTATCTGGCGAGAGATAGAGATAGAACCGAGACGGGAACCATGATATTCCGAATGAGGTAATTTCTGGTGCAAGATTTGTTCCGTGATCGGCATCGTAAAAAGTCGGGTTCGATACGCGTTTGTTTTAAATCGTTTTCAAGATGAACGAAATTAAAAACGAATATTTCTACACACTGTCGAGAAGGCGTCCTAATCGAAATGATTTGTCTATAAAATTTGTTTATAGGATTTGTTCATATTCTAGACAAAATTAAGCCGTCTTATTACCTTCCGAAAAAAGAATTAAAATATGTGATTATTTCTCTGGGTGATTGGCTAATATGTAATTTAACGTGTTTACGTAGGCTGCGAAAGTTTGAGATATCGTTGCAAACCCCAAAAACAAATGCCACAAGTACATAATAATTTTACGATTAACGTGTAGTTGTGGGACATAACAGATACCCTGAAGTTAAGGACGGCGCAACCGACTTCCCGCTATGACCGAAACGTCTAGTCGGACGCGATCGAAATAACTTTATCAACCGGCAGACACACAACCGGGACCGGGTCCAGTTTATTGCTTAAGAAGAGTTCGACTCGGGAGCTAAACCGCGGACTCAGGTCTTCGATTAGGTTCGGTTATTCTCCGCTCGAACCCAATTTCCGGCTGCGGTTCAGAATTTTTCCCGAACAATAAAAATTGAACCGGGGTTCTATTTTTCGGGAAGATGTCCTCCAATCGGGTCGGGGTGCCCGATGCGGAGGTTTCTAAATGCGAAAAGAATTAAAATTCAAGGTGAAAGCCGTAGGAACGCAAACTCCCGAATTTCAATAAACAAAAATGAATTCTTTGATTGATTTTACAGGGCAAACCCATAATACGTTAATAATAATAACTTTTTAACTGTAAGGTTAATAACTGTTCTTGTTTTTCAAGAAAAACGCTACGCTCTAAGGTCTAATAATGAAAGCTAGGAATATTTTTTATGCCTTTTTTTTAAATTTGTTATGCCTAGGGCCAAACAATGGACGTACAAACAATACCTTTCCGATAAGTCCAGACGTGTGCATTCGCATAAATATCAGGGTCCTCGAAACAAAACTGATTTATCAAATATGATCATTTTTCGTCACTCTTAAAAATATAGCGTTAAGAAGGACATAGGACATATTCGAATAAACTATGAATACGGTAAATCCATTCTTTCTTAAAATCTTAAGCGAGCCACGACAAACGAAAATTCGTAAAGGTGGGAGAGCAAATCTCAATGAATGAGGCTCGGAGGGAATATTAATATTAATAACTGAATTCATTAGACTGTTATTTTCGTCACAACGCACTGCTCAGAATCATCCGCGTCAAAGGAAAGAGGAAAAACGAGACGTACCTATTTCGTCACCGAAAAAATGACCGTAATAAACACAACGCATGACCGTAAACGATATCTTTACACTATAATGATTGTTTAACTGATCGTTCAGATCTTATAAATAAAAGAATTACCCCTTGTAATTGATATTTTGCGCCATCGAAATACTTTCTAAGACCCGTCCGTGTCCCTCCTAATCCAATACGCGATCAAATATTCTTCGGTCGAAGAGTCACCGAGATTATTATACCAACAAAGCAAAATTTAATCCGTTATAAGAAAAACACTTACAGGGACAGACAGAAAAAGCTGAATTGTTAACAGTCGGTGAAGTTATAATGTGAAAATGTGTCCATAATTTTACCATAAGCCAATGAAAAATATTTCCTATAAAGCCTAATTTGCGTAAATAAACCACCATTGAATTCCGCGTCCCAAAAAAAAATATTCTGCTATTTATATATATAGAAATATAAAATATATAGAATCGTGAATTATTATACATTCCCAAAAAAAGAATCAAGAAATGTCCCAGCTTTCTTCGACCAATTATTATTTGATACTGAATATTTGATCGTACTTTTCGTAATCGCACTCGGTATATATCGGCTCGCAATCGCAAAACTCTAATTGCCGCTTAAATTGGTTCCCAAATTTAAATTGTCCCGACCAAACTCGATTGGCTTATCGCAGAACGTGATTTTCGTTTCAACCTCGAAAATTCGGTATTTTATAAAGCGGCCAAAAAAATCCATTTATCAGACGGAAGTTTTGTACTGTTCGTCGGGAAGTTCGATTCAGAATTATTCAGAAGCTCGAGAGAGTCCAGAAAAGGGTTGAGTTGTAGCGTGCATCGACCATCGGAAATCGTCTTATCTCCGTACAAACAGACAGATACCGACGGGTATAAAAGTAAACATAAACAGGGGTAAACAAAGGCGACTGGGAAAGATGAATATGAGAGGCGTGTTTGGTTTGGTAAACGGCCGGCAAATGGCGGTCCGGGAGACTCGGTCGAATAGACATATTTGTGACGTCACGGTCTTGAAGGATCGGGTAAGGGGTGGTTCAGGTCTGGCAAATAAATATTTTCTGAATTAAAAAAAATGAAAGTCAACCTCCAATAAATGGATATTTTCTATAAAAGAGTGAATATAACCCGGCATTTTATTCTTTGCAATACGGATTTACGACTTAGGTGGGACGCTGAGATTAAGGGATAAAAGGGGGAGATGTAAGCCAAATTAAAAAATCTGTACTTTCGTAATATACCTCTACCTGGCTCATTTCCTTTTAGACGCACTTAACAGACGAAACTGGGAAATCTTGAAATTGTAATAGGTAGAATTAAAAATTCTCATTATTCAATCAACTAGTTTACTATACTAGAAAATTAGTGATTTCCCTCTATTCTTTCTATATAGAATCTCAAACCAAGGAATTATTTAAACTATATTCTAGAAGGCCCTAAACAATGGGTCCCAACCAAATTTCGGGATAAACTAAAAAATATAAAATAAATGTGACCATACCCATTTAAAACTTTTACCAAATAGCTAATTTTTCCAGAGTTGAAATAAATATTTTACCATTTAAAAAATGCATTATTTGAACACATCTTACACTAGTGTAGAGTGTATGCCCATAAGTGTAAGTTTTTATAATGCTCTTGGGTCATAAAGATTAACTGCATTTTTTTGTTTTGACTACCAATACTCCAGAATTAACTGGGAATGTTTTTTCAAAAAAAATATCCAAATGTACCTATCAAATGGAACATAATTTTAATTGAAGTAATTTTTAAAATGTTCTTAAAACATTATTTAGCACATGCTTGATAACTCTGTGCCAAATTGTATTTTAGTGAACTAATATTGATCATGATTTAAACACACTGTCTTAAATTTCACTTTTTAATAACTTTCACAACTGTCATGAACTGGATGAGGTTGTGTAAAATTTAATTTGGACAATGTATCTCAAAATGTCAAATACTCAGTATATTCTGATATGTTTTAACTATACCATAACCCTTAACAATAAAAGAAAAAAGAATAAAAGTAGATAATAATAAAACAATAATAATAACAATAGTAATAAAACAATCCCTGAATATATAATAAATATTTCAATAGCGTCATACAGAGATTTAATTGTCAATACTTTTTAACAATATTGCTTTCACATTGTTAATGAAAATTATTAATATGTTACTGAAAAAAAAGGTAAACTGAATTGTACATATCAGAATATCTGTCAACATTAGTATAAACAAGAATTACTTACCTTCCTGCTATTCCATTTGTTTGAATTTCCTGTATAAAGATACCTAATTCCCCCTTCTCTTCACTACGTAATCCAACAACACTGAAGCCCAAACTGCATCCATCTGGCTTGAACAACTGAAAATAATAATAGATCTTCTTAGACATAATTTCTTAATCAAAACCATAACCAACTCCAAAAAATTAATACTGCAAACACATATTTATCAGGCAAGTAATGTTATTCTTACTTTGACTGTTAAGACATCCCTTCCTTGAGAGGATTCTTCAATAGCTTTCTGAAACTCAATAGCATAAGTAGCTGTCGTTATTGGAGGCAAGGAAATATCATCCGGTGCAGGACTAATGATCTGCAATAAACCATATACAATATTAAATGATTTCAATTTGTTATAACAAAACAAATTTAAGTAAATAAGAAATAATTGAAAAATAAATGATAAAAACAGCACTCGCACAAAACAGTTTAACCAACTATTTCAATAAAAGGAAATAAATAAAAATTTAACACCACGAATCATTACTGTAGAGAAGTTTTTATTTACTGGAGGGGAATTAGCTTCTCCTGATGAACTTTGAGATAACTTAGCGACTGGTACTCTTTGATCATCTACCTCAATACTGGATGCAGGTGGAAAATCTGGCTCATAAATAGCTGGAGGAACATTAAGAACTAAATCTCCACTCGGTGTCAGATCAAAATCCACAGGAAGAATTGATGGGTGTTGCTGAATCTGACTATTCAATTCACTCAGTGAATCCTAGAACAAAAATCACGTTGTAAAACTCAGAATAAATACAAAACCGAAATAATACCTTGTTTATCTGGACTGCTTTTCGTCCTAGTCATTTGTGATATGTTAAATAAAAATTGAGTTTAATCATCAATTTCAACTGACAATGACAAAGGGCAAAATCTATTGCAGTTTAAGTTTGATCCAACATCTCTTGTTCATTTGGTCACATGAGAATGTTGACACTTATAAATAAAATTGGCTGAATATGCACTACACAGATGTTCAGTCTTTGTCAGAGATTTGTGAAGGTTATAAAAGCAAAGCTAACAGAAACCAATAGAAAAATCATAACATTACATAGGAACCCTGGGCACTATTCTTTAATTTTCCGTGACAATGTCTGAAGTAAAAATAGCTCCTACACAATTAGTGTGCCAACACTTCAGTGATAATCAGTTTAATAAAAATTAACAAAAATTTGTCCCCAATAGCACAAACCATCAGGTAAAATGTTGTTTATTTTTAATTAATAAAATCAACACAACCATAAAAATTATTAACATAATAAACAAAACATTCGTTCAAAAGTTAAATGAACTCAATTTTACATATGCTGTGTTGGAGGTTTTATTCAAAAACCTACACTGGAATGATTAGAGTTAAGTTAAACATTATTACAACTACTTCTGAAAATTTTGTTGCTAAATGTAAAACAAAATAAAGTCAGAATAGTCAAGTTTAATAAACAACTTTGTTGATGGACAAAAAAACTAAATACTAAGCAGGTAGGATGTATATAAAATAAGACTGATAACATTATTTTCTGAAATGTGTTGCCTGTATTAAATGACTGAACATTAAATCCAAATCATTCAAAAACAAACAGACAGGCATTTAAATCATATGAAGCAAATAATTAAAAGCCTGAATATAAGGGACTGAAGATGATTAAATATAATCACAGTTATATTACAGTACTAATTTTTAAAAAATAATGTTTTCCAGAAAACAAAAATAACACCTAACTCTATAAACATCATTTAGTACTTATTTTTAATAAATAATAAAATCATGTACAATAATTTGTAATAGCAAAGGATAAATCGCTATTAATGGTAAAAAGAAATTTCTGGCCAATGCTGTTAAAATGCTAATAACTCTTATTTTATGCAAGGCATTTAATGCCATAATTAACATGTTTAATATGAAAAGTAAATAGGACATTAAGAATAGAATGTAATGACATTCCTTAGTAAAGGAACATGAAAAACACATTAATAACTATATAAATATTGATTATAGATATAAGGTTGAGATCAATTTTAATACTTTAATGCATATTTCATGTTGGGAACATGAAACTGACAGCAACTAGCATGTCATAAAAAACTGGCAAATATCTTATCAGGTCTAGTGCAGCAAGCAGTAAACAGGGGTAGATAAAGATCAATTAAAACAATAAGTAACTTGAAGATATTGCACAATATTGTTCAAAATTCCACTCATATCATTTTTATAACAATCAACATTAACACTAACAATTATCACACAAAAAACTACAAGAAAGTGAGTGGAGAAAAACTAAATAACCATCTAAAGGCCTTAGCTTTATGAATGAATTAAAATATGTACTATTATTAAATAACTTTAATAGAACTACTTAATAAAAATGATTCTTTATGGTATAATAAAATATAATATATTAGATAATAGAATTGTTCCCTAAATATTAATACTTTGACAAAATATGTATTTTTATTTAAGGATAAACTAAAGAACATTCATACCTGAATCGATACAACATTACGAAATATGGGATTTTCAAGTAAAGAAATTAGAAGATTTAAATCATCACTAGTTTGAGCTTGCAATTTTGCATCATCACTTTGATTTATAGTCAACTGTATGTGTTCCAACAGCTGAAGTGCACTTGAAATATCTGAAAAAAAAATTGTATAATAAGCATCTGTTGAGAAGCCGAAAAAGTAAACAATGTCTCAAAGAAATAAATCACATCAAATCCAATAACTCCTCAAGCTTACCTGCATTTAATGGCATGTTGAAATAGGACCAGCATTTATTTTTGTAAAGAATCTGAAATAAATTTGAAAACAAAAATTATCAATTTTTTGATTCTGTTAAATGATTCACAGCATTTTATTTGCAGTACAGAACAAAAAAATGTTGTAATTCAAATAATAAATTTAAGATAATTTATGATCTGGGGATCAGTTGGTAGTTTGAATTTCATCACTCTTGTGATTTTCTTTCTTCACTTGCTGATTTAGTCCTAGAGCAGTTGGTTCTCACAAGAGTGATGTTCAAAACACAACCTCAATTTACTCAATACAATATTACAATTTCAATAATTAAGAGTTCCACAGATGTGTTCTGTATGCATAATGAATCAACTATTAAAAAAATAAGTTATTTTTGGATCTTAAGTGCAAACAACAAGGGCATAAATTAAACAAAGTGTGTTACGTGCCATCCTTCAAAGTCATTTTCAAATGCACCAAACACAAACTTTCTGATCTTACTTAGTCCGAAATTGAAGTAACCAAATATGATACATATACATAGGAAGAAGTTTCACTTAAACACTACAAAATACAGTTTTTCAATGAAAAAGTAAATGAAATGCAATAAATATGTATTTGAAAAATACGTAGTAACGTTGAAAACATTAATTTGTAATCGCATCACCTTAAAATTTTGTCAGGAACGTACCTTATTATTTAACTCCGTTACCTTCTTCTGAAGAGCACTTGTAGACCTTTAAATACTAAAAATTATTTGTCATTTTATTTCAAACCACTAGCTAACAGCGATTTTAAACCCGTATTCGATGAGAACGTGTAAAAATCAACCTTACAAAAAAAAAACTTCAACAACTACAATTTACATTACTAACGAGCGAACCTTGGAGCAGACTGACAGGCACGATACAAATACGCGTACAGATGCACTCACACATGCACACATACAAAATCAAACAGTGTGTTAGCCCGTAAACTATTTAGTCTTAGACGGTAAATTCACTAACTAACCGTCGTTATCATCCTAAATTATTTTTTACAAAGAAAATGAAATATATTATATGAGAATGAGCTTTATAAAAAATGCTTTAATATAAAAGAAATTAATAAAGTCTCCCATGCTATGGTTTATGTGCCTTTCTTTATACTTTTCCCAATGAAATGGACGTCAGTATATTTAAAATGAATTTGTTTTTATATAATCATAAACTACTAAATTAAAACCAAAACGGAGATGAAATAACATCCTATAACATGATGGAATGTATTCAATGTTGTTCATGCTAATGAACGATCGTTATTATAACTACTAGATTTCGTTTAAATATTACATTTTTGTAATAGAAACGCGTTATTTTAATTTGTGAATTTACTTATATAATTTAGAAAATGTAGAAACTTTGAATGCCAATGCCTCTTATATTTACGTTTTGACAATACTGCTTCTGATTGATTGCCGGTTTTACAACCTCCGGGGCATCTAAACGTCAATATTCGCAGTGTTTCATATGTACTGGCGCGGTTATTACTTTATTACATTCAGTTCAATTTGACTTGTTGATCTGTTAAATAAAAAATGAGTGGCGGTTTGGTACCAAGTAGAAGCACAGTTTACGTATCCAATTTACCGTTCAACCTGACAAACAATGATTTACACAAAGTATTCGAAAGGTTCGGTAGAGTTATTAAGTAGGTATACAGAAATTTTTAATTGAATAAAGTCAATTAATGAAATTGTATGTTGCAATTTCGGTGATTTTTATTTTGTTCACTTACCAAAAGTTCATCACTACCAATAGAAGCCATGTTTATGTTATGCATGTTAGTATTTTCAATATTATTGGTTCAAATAAACAAATATTACCCTTAACCTTGTGTATGATTAGAATTTAACTTCAAGAAGGATAAAAATAAACAAATCAATTCACTCATAAAAATGTTATAGGACTGACATAGCTCTAATTATACAACAAAGTAATATTTTCAATGCACAATAACACAACTGAAAAGTTGACTTAATCTTTGACAGTATAATTCATTTAAGAACTGTCAATAAAAAAAAATCATAATGTAAATCTTAATTTAATAACTATAATACGTGCAATATAGCCCGAGATGCTAGCTGCACTTTAAACATTTAAAAAAAAAAATCAATTACTACATGATATTTTATTGAAGTTAATAAAAAATACAGTTCCTTATTATTAATAAAACACTAGTGTTAATGTTTAAATTATCAATTGTGATACTACTTCTTTATAGGATTACAATACTTAAGGACAAATTAACAAGAAACAGTAAAGGAGTGGCATTTGTTCTTTATTTAACAAGGAATGACGCACTTGAATGTGCTGGTGCAATGAATGGAAAACAGGTTTGTACAATTTGCAGGTTGTCAGTTAGAAATTTCAACTGATTAATTTGGATTTTGTATACTTCAGTGTACTCATTATAAACATTAGTGCAATATGCCTATTACCGTTGCTGAAGTATTTTAAAGCATGTAACACCTGATAACTTTACAACAAGATCAGCCTTAAATTTTTCACTAATCTGTGTACATGTGTTGAGTCAAACCCTGTTGAATTGCCACATAAATATCCTGAACGTTTGCAGATCTTCGGCCGAACATTGAATGCAAGCATGGCCAAAGACAATGGTAGGAGCTCAGAATTTATCAGGAAGAAAATATATTCGGACAAAACCTTTTGTTACGAGTGTGGGGAAAGAGGCCATCTAAGTTATAATTGCCCAATGAATTCATTTGGTGAACGTGAGCAACCAGTTAAGACGCTACGTAAAAAAAGGCAGAAGAGATTTCAGGTTATTAAAAAAATAATCAGGCTTCAATTGTTTTCTTATACATAATTGGGCAAAAACATTTTTATTTTCTTCAATCTCGTGTACTTATAATGGATTTGTATTCTGTCCTCACTTCATTTTTTCTTTTAGGAACCTAGAACATTTTCAGATAATGATGGAGACTCAGAAGAAGATCTTTCACCAGATTTAGAGACACTGAGTGCTGCTATAGCATTAGAGGTTAGTAATTTATTATTGATGCTTTTCTCACACATAATTAACAACCTATATAATAAATAACTTTTTCTTAAAATTATCAGTTCTTAGATTCCCCAGAATTATTAATTTATGAGGAACATATACAATTTAACACTTCTGCATTGTACAAGAAGTTTAAATTTGTACAGTCCAAGATTAGTTCAATCTACTGATTGATAATTAATTTTAATTTGTATTTCGGGGAAAAGTTTAATAGAAATGGACAGAACCCTCAATTTTGTGCACACTATACAAAACTATAACAAATTCTTCTTGTTTCAATTACAGTACAGAAAACGAAATGAAACATTTGGTCAAGACATTGAATACGTGCAAGGTAAAAGGAAGCGAATAAAACAGGATTCTTATTTTACCGATGAAGATGACTCAACTGAATAGTTATCTTTGTTTTTATGTGTGTAAGATATGTGAATATGTATATGTTTTGAGTAAAAATATATTATTTTTATTTTACCAACAGGTTTATAATATATTGCATGACTAAATATTTTTAAAAATGTTCATATTATTTTTATCTATTTCATTATAAGAATATGGATGATTGAATATTTTATAATTCATATTGCATGCAATGTGAAATAAATGTGAAACATAAATAAAAAATATATATATATAAATATATATCAATATTACTATTTTTATTTAACCTTACAATAAATATCACAAGTGTACAAACATATTAATTTAGTGATTTTTAAATGTAAAAAAAAATGTAATTGAAATTTTACAACTTTACAGAAAAAAGGTTAACCAAAATACCTCAGCGATGTAACAAAATTTATCTTGTAAACTAATTTACTCATAAAAAACTTAACTATTTAAACTAAATTAACAACAGTTACAATACATAAGTAATAACTAAATGTCTAAAAACAAATTAACCATTATAAACATAAATTGGACAAAAGATGAAAATTTGTTCACAACATAATTATTTATCCATGTGGATATTCAAAAAAATTGATGAATCAATTTTGAAGTGAACAATTTAAAAACACCTCTCTGATTATGAGAAAGGAGTTGATTGTTTCCATACAATTATCTTAATAACTGAGATTCATTATAAAAACTGTGATGATGCTTAAAGGTATATAAAAATCATCAACTTCATATCACAGAAAGTTAACCGTACCAGATAGTGAACCTATTTCTGGTCCAAATCGTCTCCCATTTTGTCTGATATAATTTTAAATTGATTTACCAACTGAGTATTACCATTCAACAAAGTGCAGATCTCTTCTTGAACTGAATGAATTTCCCTAATGTTCGTACGGATCGATCGCATGTCCTGCCCTTTTATTCTACCACCATGCCTGGTGACAGGTTTTATCAGACCGACGTTAACAAGTTCATCATGAAATGTAACATCAGATTCATCCATATTTCTCATAAATGTCTCAAGCCTCTGTAAATAGACATCAGCGTCCCTGTCAAGTATTTTACCTTGAAGATAAATAGTTTGTGCCATTTTATACCAGTCAGCGAGATAATCTGCTATCTGTGTGATAGAACTGATGACCTCTCTTTCTAATAATGTTTTTATTAAACCAGTACCCATAACATCCATCTAAAAACCAAAAAACATTCTTATTGACAGATTAAAGTTTAAACCAAATTATTTTTTGGACATTTAAGATATAAATCAACTGTCTATAAATCATATATTATATATTAGCACTGAATAGAAGTTTCTGTCAGGTTACTATTCCGTTATTTTATCTGTATTAATTGCACGAACAATACTGTTTATTTTAATTATAATGGAACTAAAGTAAATGGGAAAAAATATAAATTAAAACATAAAAAATGAATTAAAACAAAATGCTGAGTATGTGTTTGTTTAAAAAAGAAATAATATCAGTGCAAAATATTAAATCATTTAACACTAAGATATATGAATTTTACTAATACCTTCATCCTCTCAAGGACATGGAACTGGTTATCATTGTATGTTAAATTTCTAGTGGCTCTATCACGAATCATGTGTTGCCAGGATTCTCTCAATCTCTGAATCGCAGAACGAGCACGCTGAGGCGCTTTCATTTGCCAACAGCATTTGCATCCGCTTGTATTTTTTTCCCATTCCTTCATGAGGGTGTTGTGTGTCACATACCGAAAGCATAACTGTTTAATGGCGGGACTGAGCCCGTGAAAAAGTTCCTGGCTCACATTTTCCATTTCATCCTGAGAACAAAACAAAACCTTAAAACGGCAGAAAGAGCATATTGAATTACATGTACTGGGCAATACATAATAGCTATCAATTTATTAACAATACTTGCAAATTAGACAGCTAATACAGAAATTATAAAAATAAAATACAAAGGTTATGTCTATACTTCGTGTCTACACTATTTATAAGTCTGCAAGTAACATACCTTCCAGTTATTGCTGCTCGAAGTTGTTTTCACCCCCAACATGCTATGAACAGTTTTCTGACTTCGCATCACAGCGTTGACTGTTTTTTCTACGTACTTAGTCATTTCAATCAGTTTGCTAGTTTTGTCCAAGACATGCGACAATTCATCTTTAACTACTAAAGTGAACATGTGGACACTGTCGTGAGTCAATTTGCTGGAGAGTGATAATTTTTCAACACGCCTCTTACAAGCGTGGCCGATACTACAAATTGTTTTCGCTACGCTAGCATCATTTTCTACATCTACGAGGCTAGAAAATGGAGGCAACTTAGGAATATCATTTTCTACCGAGATTGTGACATTATTATTTTCATTGCTAAACAGCATAATTGGGCCGCTTTCTTCAGTCTGAGGGTAATCCTTACTCGGTGTTTGCTCGCTGACTGTTTCCAACAGATGCTTATTGGCGTACAGAAGTATCTGATTGCCAGGAGGAACTTCACACTGTTCATGAATTAAGCTTTGTAAACTTTGATATTTGTCATCCGGGTGAAGATAAATACGTATACTCTGGACTTTATGTATGTTATAAATGTGTATCAGTTTTCGTGACAGGGTGTCTGTGACTTCATTGAAGAATTTCTCAAAGCTCCAAATCTTCTGGGGGTCTACCTCCAACAAACCAGCCAACAAGGGTGTAACAAACTTTTTAAGCCCGTTACTCAACTGACAACTCTTCGGAAGTGTACGACACCAATCTATCGGTCCATTTTCGGTCGACTGGGAACCTGAAATGACTCCTGACGCCTTCTTTGTTGTTATGTAATACATAGTTTCTTTATTTCGGCGCCCTCCAAAAGGGCGAAATGGAAGGTTACCAGTAGCGACGTGATATAATGTCACACCAATTGACCACAAATCAACGGTCGCTCCAAACGTTTTACCGACAGGCTTCCTCAGGACTGCTCTTTCGTACATATCTGGATGCAAATATTCTTCGGTCCCGTACAATGACATGAACTGCTGGTCCTCTTCCAATTCTCTTGCGGCGCCGAAATCAGTTAATTTATAAACTGTACTACCGTCATCACAAATAAATTTCATTATATTTCCCGGTTTCAAATCCCTGTGGACCAAATTATTATCCCGCAAATGCTTCATGCCGGCCGTCAGGTGTTCTAAAACCAACAGGAATTCTTCTTCCTGGAGCCCGTAAGTGTTCTCTGGATCATCGAGTATGTTGAAAAGGCTCCCGCCTGTGCACAATTCCATGACAATCACCTTTCCCCTACCTTCCTGTTCCTCTTCGATGGCTAAAAGTTTAACTATGTTTTCATGCTTTACCTTCTTCAAGACTTCGAACTCTCTCAGCTGAACGTCGTGAGGCCTCATGTGGCTGAGCTGATTGAACGTTTTGACCGCCACTTGCTCGCCAGTGTTTTTATTAACACCCTGAAACACGGCTCCCGTAGCACCCTTTCCGAGAACACTTGTAGTGCACCAAACATAGTTCGTGGATCCCCTCAGGAAAGACATTTTCGTCACGATAAGGCACAACTGACAAGTCTGCTACAGTTTTTACGGTTCGTTAACTGCGGTATGCGATGAAATGTGTGGCCAATTTGGATAACAGATCCATAAGCGATCGGATCAAGAAGTGATCGTTTAAATGTCTCGCACAATTTAAAGGAGTTCCACAGATCGTCATAAATAAAATTGATTTGACAAGTTCAAAATAAGAATTAATTTAAACCGGTGGATAAATTGCTCTGAGGTTAACTGCTTAGAGGTAGACAAGTATACCGCCGGTGTGCCAATCGTGCCAATATATCCGTGTCTGTTGCATTCGAAGGTGGTTCTATTTTTTTTTAGTGCATATTAAACACATGCCTGAGTTGCAGAGTACGATTACGAAATAAACCACTGATTATGTGTAATCTGATAACGGCATGATAAAATATCAGTTTTTCTTTTACCATTGTTTCGTTCAGTTGTCGTATTCATTGTCATTAAAATTATGAATATAAAAATATGCAAGTTGTGTTCTTTTTTGTATATTTTGTATATATATTTTTGAAAAATTCTATTTTGTATTTAAATATCAAATGCGGGGTATTAAACATTTTATAAAAAGAAGCGATTTGATTCTTTTTAACTTTTTAAAGTTAATAATTTTCACTATTATGTATTCTACGAGCAAATTTTTAAGGTACATTCTCTTTAAGAGCAATTTTGGAACGTTTTCTAATGCATCATTTCATCTAGTTTACACTGGAATGTATGTACTGGTATATTTTGGATAGTAGAAATAAATTTAAAATGATGTATAAGTACACATATTTTATTAGGCTGATAGAATGTGCATTTTGAACCCTATTTTGTTTATATATTCAGAATTGTGATAATTTAAAAACCAATAAGGTTAATTGATAATTTATCTCAATATGTTTACCGGTTATATGCAAACAGTATGTTTACCTTCTGTAATTTAATATACATAATCCGTATATAATATCGTTCTATTTTAATTCATTGTTTATTATTTTTGGTTCCCATCAATTTTTTGGGACAAGTAATTCTATTTTAAACGTGCTCAACTGTACAATAGCAGTCAGAGTATTTACCCAAAACAGAAACTAAATATCTATATTAGAGTTCAAAAGCTCGTTTATTCTAATTCAAATTAAACAATTGCCTATTTGAGAGTCGACATATAGAAATTTGAGTTGCGCATAATCATTTAAATCGGATTGCGTAAAGAGGAAAAAAAATGAACATTTAGTTCAAAGCGCGGCTAAGAGATGGCGAGCGGGTCGAGGGCCAATGATGCAGTAGACGGGAAACGATTGGTTAGAACCGACCAATGGGCTGCCGGCCCCAGTTGTCACCCACAATAATGATTGGCAAACAGTGAGAGGATCTCATACCATTTCTCGCTCCTTTATAAACTTATTCAGTGTGTTAATCGCCGCTTCGTTTATTCCGTCTGTAAGCCAGCCGTCTTGTATATAAACCGGCTCTCGTGGATATGGCCCTAGAGCGCGATTTCCGATTCGAGACGAGGTCGTGCCCGTTGTGAAGGGCCAGCCGAAGCCAGGGGGATACTCTGTCCAACTGCTATGTTGTGATACTCTATTTCTTACCGGTACCGTTCGCGCTTTTGAAAAAATCGCGATATGCCCTGAAACGCGTTTTTCTTCCGGAAGATTCGCCCGTCTTTTTCTTTTGTTTTCTAGTTCAGCCGCCGGGACCCGCGACCCATCCGCGAGAACTGTTGGGACCCCAGCGACTTAACTTTTTCCTTTTTTGACGTGTTTTAGTTTTCTTCCCGACAGTTAAGTTTTTCCGGACCCGGAGGAATCGATACGATGGAGGAGAACAACGAACGCGAGTGTAGTGCACTCGGTGGTCTTTTCCACCAGATCGTCACTGACATGAAGGTAATAATACAAATTACGTTATTTAATTACGCGATTTTTAATTCGCGTAAACGTTGTGAGATGTTTGTTTAAAAAACAGAGGTAATCCATCAAATTTTGGACTCTGCAGAATTCGAGCCAAATATTTTATTTATACCCCCACAAAAAGTAGCTTTAAGGCTCTGCTATTTAGGACAATTCTGTTTCTATCTTGCATGTGTACAGTTTTAAGATTTACGGTATTTTGATTCAATTTGGCGAGCGTGTGATCTGTATTAATAAACAGATAAGTTAATATTGTTATGTTTTGCTAATATATTAGAAAATTGAACATTACCTATATTAATATGTTTTATGTATTAACATATTGTAATTATATTTTAACCTACCGAGCCACCAACATTGTACATTGTTAAACATTTATGTATGTTCTATGTATTATTTATGTGTGGTTATGTATTTATTTATTTTTTTAATTATTCTTATTTTGTTTGAATGCGCAAAAGTACGCAACAACTGTATAAATTCTTACTGGCATTGTCACTGAGTTGGTTCATTCTTTGGTAGTTGCAGTCGATCATTGGAGTCATCATTCAATAGATTTGCATATTTCCCATTTGTCCTTTCTTATCTTGTTACTGCTCCATCATTCACACTGGGCAGAAGCTTAAATTATCTTCAAATTGAATTGAAACTGTGATATACACAGGGAACAATCTTGTTTAGATGATTGCCAAGTAGTGATCCAAAGAATTATTTAACCAATAAAACTGAATATAATTCATAGTATCCTGAATATGTTATTTCTTTTATAAGGTACAGAAGTATTATTAACCAGTTATTCAAAATTACAGCGAATTTTAGTATATACTTTTACATCGATATTATTTTTCAATTAAATTTGGTGTATTCTAGATTTGTATATGTGTTTATGCCATGGATATTTCTTATTTAACTAGAGATTATTGAAATAGAATAAGAGAAGGGATTCCATGGATGTATTTAAATACCAGTTTAAAGTCTGAAAAGGGGCCATCTCCAATAAATATTGCTTGGTGATCATTCAAAACACATAACCATAACAAAATTAACGTTCATGCAAATTTATTATTATATACATTATATTTACAAACGTCATCTGTATTTAGAGGGGACAGTAAAATCAAATTTTCCATCTAGTACTGACAAATATCCAGAGGTTTAGTATTAAATGACTGAGTTCTAGATTAAATCTAATAATTTACTTTTCCTATTAAATATACTATAACACATTATGAATTTCCCCACGTATATATAAAATTTATATACATAAAAGTGACTGTAGGAGGAGTGTCATATTTTATTAGAAAATATAACTTTCGATAAATATATTTTTATTAGATATGGTCGTCCAGGGAACAATGTTTATATGTCCTCTTTAATCTGTAGATTCCAGCTGCCGTATGGTCAAATTTAATTTGAACTTAACGATCCTGAAAAAAAATGAATTACATTTGGAAAAAAAGATTGAACCGAAATCCATTTATCGAGCATCGAATATTTTACTGGAAGCGTGTTTGTAAAGAGTGTGTACACCCCAGGGGTAAGTTGGTACCGAACCAAGTTTTCAGTTGTAATCGCCCTCCCCCGGAAACCGTTGTTTTCTCCCTATCGATTTTTCGATTAACTGTTGATTTCAGATTTAATCGCTTCGAAACTACAAAATTCCGGGGTTTCCAAAACAGTCTACTTGGAAACATCGCCGGTTCAAAGGGTGTTAGAAGGGGGCGAGCGTACCGGAAATTCGGAAGAGGTCTCTTGATCGATTCCCCCCCTCCTCCACCCGCCGTGAGCTCGTTTCGCTTAGTCTCCCGTAGGATTAATTCGTCCGTCTTTCCCCCCCAGCCCCCCGGTCATGATATTTCGGTTTTTGAGAACGGGCTTTAGGACTACCCCTTCGTTGCGACCGAAGTCAAAGGGGATGGGAGAGAATGGTTGGTGAGGGGGGGGGGGAGAAACGTAATAGCCTCGAAAAGGGCCTAAGTCAGCGCTCCGTTTTTTGTTAGGTGTGCCCCTCCGGCGGCGGTCGGCCCCCAAAAAACTTATCTAACGGCGTTTTTGAAGCCCCGTTTCTTAAATTTTCCAATTCATTACAGGCCGCGCGATGGCACAGTAAAAAAAAACCCCGGTATCGATAAGCAACGAGAATCGCACGGGAATTCATTTTAAGTCCGTCGTGAATGATGTGAACTCGAAGTTACAACGGGTAAAGAAAGAGGCGGCTCCGGAAATTTCACGCCCCCACCAACCCCCGTTAGAACGGTTTGTGATATCAGAAATCAGTTTGGACCAAATCTGCTTGACTTTCGTTCGGCCACTTCCTGGAAATAAAAACACGGATTATCTGTCTCGCAGTGGACCGGAAGTGACCGAACACAGAATTGACGTTTTTCCGAGACATATTTTGTTCCGGGGGGAGAGGGGGGGCTCATCGACGAGAAAAATCGAATTTCCGAGCTATCGATATGAAAATCGCTAGTTAAGCCTCTATCAATCCGCGCCTTTCAGTCTTGCTTCTGAGTGGCAAAGTATGAACTTTATGGATAGTACTATAAATAATAAATAAATACGCACATAAATAATAACGAGGCCTTTTCCAACACGAGACTAAGACTGCAAGTGTAGTAGTAATCATAATAATAACGCTAGTAGGCAATATTGAAAGATAGTTTGTACGTCAATCAATATTTGGAACGTTGTTTATTTTCTTTTTAATTTTAATCCCGTACGATTCTACCGCTATTCAGATTTCAGTATGCCGCTCAAAATGAATTATGAGTGCACTATTACGCACATAGTGTATCCTTTCTTTTTTTTTAAATAAAGCGACCGCCAATGCAATAAGAAAATGTCCTCATATTGATCTATGGAATGGATAGCAAAATTCTATGAATTATGGGATTAAACATTTGGAAGGGGAACTTTTTTCAGGACCGCAAATAAGTGCGGTGAACCCATTCGCCCGGATAAAAAGAAGTCAACGACTTGTCGTCGCTCAGCGCATTCTTTATCAGTCCAAAGTATACCGTTATTTTCGTTATTTTTCACCTTACTTTTATGTACTTCCGTACCTCGAGGCATCTTATTTACTGTTACATCGTGCGTCAGCGGTAATCAGTATTCGTGTTGTCCGATCGTGCGATTTCCAACATTGAACAGCATCGTATCGAGCTCAAATTAACGCCGATTATATACATATATATAACACTATACGACAGGATCGATAGAATGATATATAAAGGGAATGCTACTGACAATACCGAGACGCAGGAGCTAGATCCACCACGTACATCGCATTATCAGTAACGCTTGTTTTAATTTTCCCGTTTAGATTTAGAAAATATCTTCTTTCTTTAATCTGCTTTATTGCCACAACTGTAGAATAAAATAAAGGACATTTTTGCAAAGTAGCACTAGTTACAAATAGAGGATAACGGACAACACTACTGGCCTTCCCGATTATTTTTTAATTTATTTTATTGACTTTTTCTATTTATCTGGTATGTTTGAATGACTGTATGTTTGAGGAGTCTGTAAGGAACATTTGGGATGTCAGGAGCATAGGGTAAATAATACATCGACGGTAATATCCCTTTGGCTTCGGTCATTCCAGGCGATAAATAAAATTATTAAAACATAATAATAACAATTTTGGTTCACGGTAGGGAAAAGCTTGGGTGGAAACCGTTAAGGGAGCACGGGTTATCTGCCTCTAGACCGTCCGTCTACGTACCGTTAGTCGGGTTGGAAACCCGTTTAAATTCGTTGGGTCCGCGGCTCCCGCGATCCCAGTCAGGTACGGCTTTTCCCCCAAGGCTTTTACCCCTTTCCGGGCATATTTTGTCCGGTTAACGGTTCTAGGAGCCGTTCACACTTTTTGTGAGCCGCCGGAAACTGTCGCCTAGTCGGTCTCATATCTCATGGACGGATAGGAGGAGCGAATTAGAATAGAATATATTTATTATTAAAAGCGGATCGTCAGACGTCGGTGGTGAAAATCAGAGACAGGACGTTATTCGTCGTTCTTACGATCTTCCGTCCGAGCTCGATCGTTCGGTTTTGACGGTAGGCCAGTTTCGGCTCCTCGACTATCTCCAGTAGCGCTCCGTCGGTAGATCGCAGTTCCGAAAAAATAACGAAATTAAATTATTTCCCTTTGGCCTGTTGAATTCTTTAAGATCATCACCCCGGTCGCGACCTCATTCGGTACATGGAAATTCGAATTGATTGCGACAACAGCTCTTACAACTCATTGTAATTTAGTTCGGTGCTCCCCTAATCGCCCCTTGACGGCTGTTCCTCTTTGAAAGTGCAAATATAATCGGGACGCTCTCGATACAAGTGGCGAGATACAGAGACGTAATGAGACCCGAAGTCGGAATTTGAATGTTTTAAACGCTACCGCATCTGCCGCGGGTTGTCGGGAGTGTTGATTTTTCTTTGTGCCGGTTGGATCTAAAGGAGGGAATAGAAGTAGAGTATATTTATTATAAAAAGAGGATGTTCCGATAGATATAAATACTCCGACGTCAGTCAACAAAAAATAATTTAGTTTTGAGTGGGGCACTTTCTATAAAAAATTACCCAAAAACATGGACCTGATTAGAAATTTATAATTACGGATTTGTTAAAATCTAAAAAAAACTGAGTTTACAATCGCAATATATCCTGCTGTACAGAATGACCATCGAGATCTAAGGCTTTTTCTTGGATAGTGCAGACCATACCGAAGTTAATTTTTGGGGTAATTTTATGTTGAAAATGCCCCCCCCAACTCGTATTTTAAAATTTATTGAGGGTCTGTTCCCATCACTATTAGAAAATGACCGTTGCGCATTTTGCGACCAGCTTTGTACCCTCGTTGTAATTCAAAGGCGGGGCTTGTTATGGGAGGGACTGTACAGTTTGAAGGGGCGTCTGTACCCGGGGTAAATTCGAGGGCAAAATTACCCTTAAACAGGCAGGGGACCTTTTCGAAAGCTTTCCCGAGGCTGGTTTTTCTTTTTAGTTTCCTTTTCTTTATTAGAAAATCCGCCCATTAAAAAATTGAAAGATAACCACTCAAATTTGTGTTACTGGAAGAGGAACTGAAAGAAAGTGTAGAGATATTTCTTTGAAGAAAATGAAGGCACAAAATCCATAGAGAATCCGCTGTTAAAATTAGCGTCGACGCTAATTATTTCCATATAATTGTATTATATATCTGGAAAACATCGTAGGGATAAAATATTTCGTTCCAGTTAATTATCAGGTGTTAATTTTCAAGAATGTCGGTCTTCAGTATCTTATTTACGTATAAATAAGATGGAGATAGCTTTAGGGGGTTGTTCCGGTACGGTTCGTCCAGTTCTCGATCCCCTCTCAGCTCCTTTTGTGTTTAGAGCCAAACCGGTTTCGGCTTCTCACTATTGTCAGGAACCTTCCGTTGGTAATACAATAGGGGTACTTACACCGTGGGTCGCAATTGATTTTATTTGACTGTACGCTAAAATCTAGACCACCGACTTACGTTGAATCCCCGACTGAAAAGAATCTATTTAAACCACAACAAAATTGACCTTAGGTAACAAACTCACCGTCTACAACCCCATATTGAAACCAACATGGACGTACGGCAAAAAAATAAGGGGTTTCACCGAGACATCAGACGCGCTCGCATCCAGAGATTCCAATCAAAAGTCCTGTGAGCGATCCTTAATTCTACCCGGTATGTTTCAAACCACACCACAACCTCAACATTAAAACAGTTGACGAATTTATAAAATCCCGGTTCCTAAAGTTACTTTCGTCCTATTTCACTCGTAGAATCCCTCTCCTCTGTTACCCATCCATTAAAAATGGCATAAACGCCATAGACCTAGAGATCTTCTCGGTCTGCAGCTTGGATACACCTCGTACGTTCCATCACCGGGAAACAAACGACAAAATAACATTCCGCGATTGTACTTATAACGATAAAGGTTTATTATACAATAAATAAAAAAGAAACTAAAACCCGGAATTTGCATATATGGAAAGAGTATTTTCAATGTCACGCGACCACATATATAACATAAAATGTTAGTTTGGCTGCAGCCTTCGAGCCAAGAAGGCTCGAGACCCTTTCCCGGGTCTCGGCGGTAAGTGATCCCCAGGATAATGAAAGTCATTTAACGTTATATATTTTCTAAAAAACAGTGATATTATACGGAAATTGCAGGAAAACAAATTTTTAGGCCGACCCAAACCTTAAGATTTGTACCGTAAAATTGAGGCGTCGTCTGTAAAAAAAAAGCGGTAATAAAGCGGTTTTTCAATTTTTCGCCAACTTGGAAAAGCTATTTTTTTTTTATTAATTTCCGCCGCGAGTTCAAACGGCTGAAATTTCTGAGAAACGGTTCGCGGCGCGGGGAAGTGGCGAACCCTTATCACAAAATGTCAACTCGTCAAGTCAATAAATAAAAAAATGAAACGTACGCAGTACGCGAACTTAAAATACATGTATACAATATTAGTATTGATGTATTCACGGGATTTAAAAATTCATAGTTTTCTTTATTGGTTACGTTCAACTGAAATAAGACCGCGAGCGTTTTTTTTCCGATTTTAATCACAAGATAATATCTAATCGCCCAATTTTATCGCAGAAAGTTGTGGTTTCGATCGCCACTGCTGGCACGCACTTTTGCGTCTTCTTCGATTGAATATCCGACCGTCTTAATTATTATGTTACAAAACATTTTGAATTAATAGATTCTATTTATTTTCATGAAATACTCGAGTCCCGAATAGTTTTAATTTTTATATTCCAACAGCCAATATCTAGCCCTTAACGTCATTGCTGTTATGTTTGCAGTCCTGATAAAAGCGTCGATTGCATTGTCTGGGTTCTGTGCCTCGGCCTTGACACCCTTATGTGCCGCTGAATATTTATGGTATATGTTTATCGCAATTTTTTTTTAATTGCGTCCTTATTTTATTTCTGACCGAATTCCATAATCGTCGAATAATTTTACTTACGAGTCCTACGGAGTTCTAAGAAATCCAACGCCGAAATTTGTCAGTTCTATTCATTATATACATTTTAGTTGTTCTTGGCCTTAATTTATGTCCAGTTATTTTTAGCGTACATATTTGCTCTGTCATCCGTGGTGGACACAAATAAATGCAAATGATCTTCGAATGCCCTTTTAATCGCGAAAACAGCTCGGTTTTAGTACATCCAGAGAGTTTTATAACTCTAAACCATTAGTGAAATTTTCTGTTTCCACTAGCTGATTTGGTCTAACGCAAGACTGGTTTGGCTTCTCGACATATTTAGTAGTGTTGGCACAGTAAATCATTGAGGTACTAAAGCATGTCGGTTGCTGATGGGGTATTTTTCCTATTTTTCACAAATAAAAAATTATAATCGCTGCGGCACATTTTACATTACACATAAATAATGTAAAATTTGTTACACGTATTATGTAAAATTAATTATATATATAATGTAAAATGTGCTGTAGCGATTACAATTATTTATTTGTGATAGGCATTTTTTCAACGATGTTTATCACCGGAAAGAGATTTTTATATCAAATTTTGTTAGTCGTTTTTAAATAATGCTAAAATTCGCCGACAATAAAATGGCAGAAATCTAATGTTGGCCAGCGTTGTTTCGCGGCCCGTTTATCAACATGTCCCCGACCAGTCGTGTCAACCTTCGACCGACCGTAAATATTGAACGATTTCAGAATTATTATATACAGTTATTCCCATAGCAGCTTATCGTAAACTGTCCAGCAATTAACCGGATTTGTGCAAAATTCAGCCATACTTTCAGCGCGAGTACTTGAGCATTATTTCCTCCTTTAGGTTGAATAATTCCACCATGGTGCAATTTTGAAATGTGAACCACTTTTCGGAGTTCAAACTCGAATACAGTCAAATCAATCTGAAGGATTGTCGACTAAAGGAATCGGCCTGGGAGTATTTACTGTACTATTTTTCCTAGGCGAAATAAAGCGTTATTATTGAAAATTAATCGATTCCGATTTTCAGTCCCCATTAGGGTAGAACGGTTTTAGTGTCTAGCCACCGTCGTCGGTAACAGTTCAGACGGGACATTGTTAAATGAAGAAGGAATCGGTCTAACCTCATGGTGAGAAACCGGTCTAGAATATGAATTTCAACATTTCATAAAAAACGCGATGCGAAATCGCGGGCGCGCCTTCCTCGCGTCCCAGATTTGATTTTCTCGGACCGAGTTATTGCGCAACGCTGGCAGATTAGCGTCGGCCTCCCTATCTCTCCGTCCTCTTATCCTCGGCAGACATAGGGCGACCGCCTATCAGAACTGGGGAAAATTATTTAAAAAAAACATATTGCACTTCCCGCCTAGATATAACTAAGAGACTGGGCTTGAGTCACTCTCTGTGGCGGATGATAAAAGTGATAAAAGTCCGCTCCAACTGGCAATCGCGCTTTTATATGATCTCCGCCTCTTATTTTCCGACGATTGTTCTAAAGTTATTTGGATAAATAAAATTATCATGTAAATAAAGTTTAAGAATAAAACTATAAACAGAATGCCCTCGGAATTGAATATATTGATGATTTGCTCTCTACTGCTTGCTTGATGCGCGACGTTTTAGCCCAGAGGTTTTTCCCGGGTCAATTTACAGCGCTCAAATGCCCTAGAGGATATTCCCGTTTGGGAAATCGTATCGCACGCGCAGCACTGTCGAAACGATAAAAAAAATAAAATGTGAGCTGCGCCCCGGGCCCGGGATTGGAACCGACGTGTCCACTCTTCAATCGATTGGCTCCTCACGAACTCAGTCGCTGACTCGACTCCGAACGCGCTTCAAACAACTCCATAATAATAAATAGTTATCCTCCCCCGCCCTTAATTCGTTCTGGCTCATCTAGACCCGGATTTCCAATTTTTGCTAGACACGGCTGAACAATTTTCCAACGACACCGGTTTCGTCCTTTCGCCATTGTACAGCGATACTAGAGAGGTACTAAAACCGCGAGGCGCCGTCTATTTTTCTAGACCGTATACAAATCCGAAAATGCGTGTACGCGCTGTACGCTTATCGACCTGTCTGCTTAGGCGTTCACAATTACGGGCCGAATTCATTTTAGTGCTAGAGAAATAACGAGGCGTAAGAACTCGTTCGCTGTAAACGCGGTCGCGTCGAAACAGGGTTCGAACGAAAGCTTCTGTGAGACGCCAAACAGAATGGAATGATATAAAAAAACGAAAAAAGAACGGAGCTTGTTGGTCCTAGAGGCCAAACCCCGTTATGGCACTCGCCTTCATCAGCAGCATTCTTTCATTAATATAGTTAGTTTTTACTGTGTTTATAGCGCTCAGTCAGCGTACACGGTAGCGTTCCCCGAGATTTAAAAATTAACGACCCAAACGCGGCGGGTTGTTATCACGGGTCCCGTTTTTATATGTCAGTACAATTGGAAAGATTACTTAGGACAAAGGGGTCGTTAGAGTCTCGGGCCCTAGTTTCGAAACACAACGCGTAAGATAACATTTCAGATAATTTATGAGAAATAGTTGAAAAAACGTATACATACATACATCATGAATTCAAATCATGAATTCTGTATGTTTCTTGGCATCCATTTTTTTAGAAAAATGACGTTAAAGGAACCCGATCTCCGTTCAGAACCCCCATCCCCTCGGTCGCGTTTCGGTTTAAAGTCGAACCCCTTACGGAGACGTTTATTTTCAGAGTTCTCCCCGTTTATATATATTCACGTATCGGTGTCGTTGATTAGTACGTGTCGCGGAAGGCAATGAACCCCGACAATTTCAGAACACAATAGGTTGTTTTACACCGTGTAGCATTGATCGGTGTTTCCGGTCGTACTAACGACTCGTTTCGTTTCTCCGTGTCCGGAACCCTCCTCCACCCGACCGAGAGAGAACTATTTACGGGCAGTACGGGGAAAATGCATTATTCTATACAAAATAGAAGTCGTAAAAGTGAGCCGGGTTATTCACTCCGGCCCATTGTGCCGCCATGTATTCCCGAGTTTTCCTTTTGTGTCCGTACTGAAATATTTCATTGTATTTCAAAACGACTCCCCCGTCCGCCCGCGATTATCGGAATCGGCCGATTCTCTAAAAGTAAATCAATTTTTTTCTTATCTGTTCTTAATTCTAACTCGACAATTGAACGGGAATATTCGGCATGTTTGAATTATCACCAATTAACTTTCGAGAACGCCCCGTAAGGAAAAGGCAAAAACTAGTGGAGCTTGCTTGGGTTATTTCCTAACAGGAAAATCCCCGGAATACCAGGAGGGTCAACCCCCGCTAACCGAGGTTCTTAACACAGCGTTACGGGATCCGACCGAAGTTAGTGATAATTCAAGTTCTGGTCGCAGAAACTTTCAGTCATTTATCCGCTATATTTGTTCGGCTGTAAAAGAAAACTCGGATTCATACCTCATACCTTGGTTAAATACCATAATAATGGAATTACTTTTTACTTCCTGTGGTAAACTTATCTGGGAGGTGTCTTAATTTGGAAGTGGGCCTACATTTTAAAATTCTTATTCGTATTGTTGGGCATAAAAATTAACTGAGGATCGCATTAGTGGAGGAAGGCAAAGAATCGCGTGATAAAAATTAGCTTACAGGAGGACCGCAGGATTCCCCCTATATCGCCAGTCAAAAACTACGAGAGAGCATAGCGGCAGTGCACGGTTACGCCGTATAAACTAACTTTATCTTAGTTTACTTTCGCTACTTTAGATGTATAACTTTATTATCGTAAAAGAATAGTTATTATTTAATGTTATTATTTGTTATTTATAATGAATTTATATGTATTATTTGTTATTTAATGTTTATTCATTAATATCCATCGTCACTCTCGCCATATTTTTTATTCTAACTCAACACGTTCTGTCGGTAGTATGCTAGCGTCGGTGGCGAAAATCAGTTACATGATGTTATTCATCATTCTTACGATCCTCCGTCCGAACTCGATCATTCTGTCTTACACTGGTTCCGGTTTCGCTCCGTCGGTAATGCTGGAAAAATGACGAAATAAAATTGGTGTCGCCCGTTGAATCCTTTAAAGTTGTGTCCCGGTCGCGACGTCATAGTGCTTAATTGAAATTTGAATTGATCGCGACAGCAGCTCATACAACTGATTGTAATTTAGTTCGGCGGTCCCCTAATCGTTCCTTGAAGACTGATCCTCTTTGAGAGTGGAAATATAATCGGGGCGCACTCGATACAAGTGGCGAGATACCCATACGTAATGAGGATTTAAATCTTTACGGTTCCACATTATGCTAACATCCCAAAGATTCTTTACGGATACCTGAAAAAGAATGGGCTACGTGATTTAAGCGTGCCAGAAAAATAGAAAAGGTAATTAAAATAAATCTAAAAAGAGGGGGAAAGCCAGTGGGATTCTCCTCCATGTCTCCATTGCTATTGTAACATCAATGTCGCCGATTGTATTGTACAGTTGTGGCAAGAAAATAGGTAGAAGAAGGCGGTACAGCATTTTCCGTAGGCTGTCAGGAGTGTACATGTTATAAACAAATAACATTTGAAATTTATTTAGTTCGAGTCGCATCGGAAATGCTGATTAATGCGCGCTTTGCTCCAAATTCCGAGGATACAGTACGAGAAAAAAACAGTCGGAAAAATTACTGCGTTTGTCTCGAAGCATCGCCGTTAAAATTCCGATAGCGCATTATCGAGTAGAAGGGACATAGAATCCAATTAGCCAGATTAAAAAAATCTGATACAAACAAATGCGAGTCTTTTTTCTCCGGGATAAAAAAAGCGCTCCCCGCTCCATCGATCGTTTCATTATTTATTTATCTATTTCAATTAAAATTTGGTCTGAGAAATCCAATTATAAAAAATGTTGTCGGAAAAAATGATACGTGCTTCGAAGAAAATGTAGAATAAAAGAGTTGAACGTTATCGTTTCCTGGAAGCTCTTGACGAATTGAAGTGCTGTCGGCTTGGGCCTATAAAATCTGTTGGTTTTGATTAAAAATTATATCAGCGGCTCATTTGATATATCGGAAAGGCACGAGAGATGCTGTTAAGTTCTCTTGTCATTCGCCGCCACTACTTTATAGTTGACAAGATGATTTAAGAATTTCAATATTTAGGACATTTCTTTATTTATTTATTCTGTCGTGGCAAGTATAATATCACTATTATATCATCGATCCCCAGTCTCCACCCGGCTATTTGGTCCAGAGCAGAGATAAACCGTAAACATTGTTTCATTTGTATTGCATTTTTTATTTAACGTCCCAATAAATGTCCACTAATTCCGCTTTTGGTAAAGTACATGAAAATACCTACATTTGGGCGGATGTAAGGATGATAAATAGTGCATACATCATACATTAATACACGTATATAATTATAAATTAGCATAATTATATATGTATAATAATACTATTACAGAATATTATCAATCCTTTGATCTATGTCCGACATAGAGACATTCATTCAGTGTAGCATTCCTTCAATAAGGTGGCGAGGTATTTAACACACATCAAATTTCACTCTGAGCTTAATACGCGCTGTATCAGCGTCTGGACACTAAACGCACAAATTTTGAGTATACAGGTCTGCATACAATTCATTAGTGCGGGTCCACTTCTTATTTGTAAAACGGATCATTAATTTCTCCTAAAGGAGAAAGTATACACGAACTTCTTCTTTAGGTTTACAAAAGAGAAAGGGATATGTGGGAAAATTACAGTTCGAGATTGCAGGACGTGACATTTAGTTTGGATAATTGTAACAAGGAGACTTGTTAAAAAAAATTGAAATATAATTATTAAAACTCAACTGATCTACAAATTGTTTTAATTTTGCTCCTTTTCGTTTTTAATGACCAGTTTTAAAACGCTTTACATATAAACGCAGAACCGAAATCGTAATTCTCCGTGTATTTTAGTACATATAATAATACCGGTTTATTTTGCCGGTAAAACAAACGGCCAATTGCATAATGGTGAAAATAAAACCGTATAAAAGAGAAAGGGGATGTAAGAAAGTATCATGCTCAATGGCGATGTTAACCGCGATGTACTAAAAAGATTAACTTAACACTTTCATTTTTCTTTTAATATAATTTAATGCATTATTCGAGAGCCGTTCTGGATTATGATAGTCGAGTGAAAAGTACTCCTTGTGTGAAATATTGTAAGTAATACTTAGTACTTAACAAGGAGTAATCGGCCTTCGGAATTAGTTATTAATTCAATTTCCTTTACAACTTTTTTGTTTTAAGGGTTCTGGTAAAAAATATAATATCTTATTGCCATGAGTCAACAAATTTAATGTGTTTCTACTTATATTTTTCTCTTGTCGAAGTATGCTTAGGATTTAACATAATTTTGTATAGGAGGAGAAAACTCATTAGTTTTTAAGAAATAACATTATAAAAGCTTTCATATACATGTTATTTTTTTATCATTTAATAAAAAAAATTGATAAATAAAAATTTAAATTTTAATAAGTATTCTCCTAAATTTACCCGGAATTGAGTACATTATATTGTTTGTCGGAAAACATCTTAATTTAATTTCTCAACCGATTCCGTATTTGATTGTTTTCCGTTACTGTGGGTTAGTATACGGATGCTTAACTTTCTACCGTACAGCACCGTAACGGGAGTCCGCGTACCGTTAACCCCCACCCCCTACCAATTGCAATTTATCTCGTCTGTAAAACGAACAAGGGACGCGCCAAAGGTGAAAATAAAATTTGATCTATCGGCATCCGAAGGGAAAGGGGACGTACCAAAGTAGTACCATGCACAAAGCTCTTAGTAAATCCTGACGAGCCAAAGAGACCGTTTTCAGAAAGCGACGCGTTTTTTTTTGCAATTTGTGTGTTTATACAATAACATTATTTTACAAGCTGTGAAAACGCACTGGATAAAATTTGGTAACTCGATGGACCGAGTGCATCTCCCTAAATGAAGATTAAGTTGAAGAATAAAATTAATCTTGTTAAAAAAACTATTTTCATACCACACTTATAAAACCACGGTTGTATATCGAAGTTGAAAGTAAATAATGAGTCCTCCTCTGTAAAAGCGAAAAGAGCATTAAAAAAAGCACAATTCTCATTTGTTAAAAGAAATTATTAATATACAAATACAACACTAAATAAATAAATACTATATTAGTATAGTTTATTAATACATTCAATCTCAAATTCGAATCGATCACGAGTCTCTCGCATACAAACGAGCCTCAGTTAACTCCTTCATTTAAATATATAAAAATGTTCGCTTCTCCCGTATACTTTCAGCGTACGTCGTCTCCATTTTAAATACAACGCGTCTAACAATTGTTTTATCTCCGACACATAGAATACCTTTTTTGTTTAAGCCCTTTCATTCGTGTCCGTCCGTCGGACTGCGAATTTTGTCCTGTAATTCGATTTCGAAGACTCGAGGAAGAGATTTCGCGCGCTCTTAATTCACCACCAGAATTTTTTTCTCGAATTTCAATTTCAGCCGTCGACCAAACCGATTCGGGGCACCCCCTTTTTTTTAATCCCGGAGGTGGACTGAATTTCAATGAAAATACAAATCCGTATCGACCGATCCGGGCAATTCCGGAATTTCCCTTCGGTTATTAATTTTGAAATTCGGAAAGTTCGTTTTATCCCCGTCTGCTTTGGGCCCTCCCGCCCACCAGTTTCTCAATTGTCGCACCGACAAACGCTCACTGGAAGGTAGAAATCGATTTAGTCCAGCGAGGGCTCTCGGGAAGGGGGTTGGTATATAGTGTTGGGTTTGTAATGGACAATATTTTCCGTATTTATCTAAAACTTTCTGGATTATGATAGTCGATTATGATGAAAATGACTACTGTACAGCGCTGGTAAGTAATAATTTGTAATTAACAAGCTGTACTCGGTCCTAGGTATTTATTATTGAGAAATATATTGATTCGATTTTCCTTGCACCTTTTTTGTTTTAAGAGTTCAGGTCAAAAAATAATACCTGGAGAATTTAATATTTCTACTAACATATGCTGTTGGAGGATTTAATATAATGTTTTACAGGAGCAGAAACCTCATCAGTTTTGAATAAAAAATATTCCTGAAACAACACTGTAAAAGAGAGCAGAGGACTTTAAAGCAATATAAATTTTTGCTCTCCTATACATTTTACTTTTTAGCATTTAATAACAAAATAAATTGATACATAAAAATCAAAATTATAATAAATATTCTCGCTTTAGTCGAGAGGGAGCTCACAGAATAAGGAGGGAGGAGGTTACTATATTGTGTGGGGTTCGTATTGGACAATATTTTTTCCCAATGAAATTTCACGTGACCTATCCGATATGTATAATTTATGCCGCGGAATACAGTCAAAAAATCTAACTTACTACCGGGTTAACACTTAGACCGATAACTTATCTCGAAGAGATAGATAGCATTATATAAATATGGAATATCGGAGATGGATAGATAAAGATGGAATAAAAAAAAAAGAAAAACGCGACAAACTCTCCCGAATTAAATAAAATTCCAGAATTACAATCTAAGTGTACAATAACAGGAAAAGTACGTTGTTTTCCCCGACTTCATCTTTATCGCAATTTCCTACGTCTTTGATTACGATGTTGGTTTTGAAAATAAAAAGTCGTTTAGCGGACAGCAGCGCATTTTTAGAAAACGGTGGGAATGATTTTAGAGAATATTGGTGATTCTCGACATTTTTTGTCAATAATTTTTAAAAAACTCTTTAAAAGCGACTTCTTTAATAGTCGGGACTGCCCGATATCAAATTAATGTGGACATGTGTTGTGTATCTCTGGATGGTGGAAAAAATGTTGAGCGTGACCCATTTTTCAGTTGAATCGTCCAGTTAAGATATGTATTATCAGTGTGTCTTATGATTTAATATAAGGGAGTTCATAGCATTGCTGGGTTTCGATTTTAAAAACACTGTTCGTGCCTTAGCTTTACGTTTTTTTCACTCCCAAGGGATTTTTTCCTTTGTTTTCTGTTAAGTAACCGAGGGAAATAGATTCTGATTTCCCGGATATAATGTTCGATGAAATTTTCGTGGATGCTAACGTCTTTGCCCAGTGTTAATGTCTAAGTTTTCAGATATATATATATATATATATATATATATATATATATATATATATATATATATAATTCAAATATTCTGGATTATATTCTTCATATTTATATTATTATAATTTTACATTTGTGATATATTCGCATCACATTTTTTAGAAGTACCTTCACGTTATTTGTTATAAATAAATTACGTCAGAAATCGGAATGTTGTTAGTGTATATTAAGCAAAGCGTCGATAAAAAGTGGTCCTAAACTAGACAGTTTCGACTTTCTGTCTTCGTCAATAGCCTTAATAACAGGGTCACAGTTCAGATGGGATTCTTCATGGGTATTCAGTCTCCATTCGCTTATTTGGTCTTCGGTTAGACCAGTTTCAGCTTTTTGCCATCTCCATAAATATAATTATTCAAATAGATCTTGTCCAAAATTTGCCTGTATAAATGTGAGATCATGGGACGCTGAAATCGTAATCACAGGTTTATATCGAATATTTAAATTTATATTGGCAGTTGAAGGAACCCATCGCCCAGACAAATATAAAACTCATTTTATGTAATTGGCGCTGTTTGCGGAAGCACATTTCGGCAGGTAAGGACGCTCGACTTCCACTCACTTTCCAAAGTCGGGGGTCCGTTAAGAAAACACGGCGTAGAAATCGGACTTGTTCCGAACCCGAAAATCGGATTACGCAAACACTTTTTCTTGCCGCGCAAAACGCGTTTTCCGCAGCAGTCAACATTCCATATGCGGAGCGCGTGAAATTGCAAGTTAGCTATCCCGGAAACGCATCGATCTCTTGTCCAACTTCGAAATCGAGTACGGAAACTGACTAGAAATTCTATTTACTTTAGAAGTGAGATACAAACGCAATGCGTGTTTCGTAACACGTTGCTAACGGCCGTAACGAGAGGCTTGATTTATTGTGTTAATTACAAAATATAATGAGTTATCAATTAGAATGCAACTTCGACCAGCTACCAGGCCGGTAATAGATTACTTAACAATTTCGTCCAATACTGCTACTTTCAATACAAGTGGTGATATGAGAATACGTTTTGAGAAAAGGAGCACTTAAAAGGGATTCAAATTCCCGTATGGGGGACCGAATGTTTCTTTGATTGTAAATTGAATTGTTAATTTAATTGGAACGAAATTATACTACAGTCAGATCTCGTATATTCCACTAAACTATTTTGAGTTAATAAAACCTATTTAATAATAATTTCTAGTTTTAAACATTTTGACAATACTTTTCGTATTAGTTTTAAGCTTGATATTTATTTAGCAAAAGAAAAGTCCCGGAGCTCGAACACTAATTGTTTAGATAAAAAATGTAATTTATCGATTTGTTTGGGGGTCAGTGAAGGTTTGGAATACCGCCTCTCGTGCCGTCTCCCTTATTTGGTCCAGAGCTAGATCTTTTTTGGCTTTTCTCCTTCCACTGGGACTTTACGGTAGTAATAATAGCTAAAATCGGTATAGTAGAATAGGTCGTAAGATTGATGCGACAATTATTTTTCTTTTCCGTAATAATTTTATCTCCTTGCTGCAACAAATTTCACATTTAATGATGTTACCGATGAAATAGTAAGTTCGTTTTATGCAGCGTAAGAGACTCCAAGTTAGGCTTCGAAAGCTAGGAGTTTCATTGTGTTCTGAGCTTCGAGATTAGGTGGTACTTAGTGAAAGTAATAAATAAACACAGTCTTATTAAGAAACTGGCTTCTTCGCGCTTTAAAGTTAACTCTTTGTGGTTAACAAAACTGACTATTGGTGTTCAAGAGCAAGTACCTAGATTTTCTGAGGAAGATTATTTTGTTTACATTACGAAAAGGAAATTGAATCTAATTTCATGTCTAAATAAAATTATTTTATTCCACAAATATTCTACAGCATGGTAAATGTTATTGAAACATTAAATATTATTGGAATATAATTTTAATGACGCAGTCTTCTCCGTTGCTATTATATTGCCTCAAGTTTTATTGTATTTAGAACGTGATAAGTTTATCCTGAAGCAAACGTTCCAAAGAGGACTCACTGAGGTTGTGAAAATTGTCGACGGGTTTACAGGTTGCCTTATTTGGCAGCAGGTTGCCTTCTGTCGTCCGCAGGTAGAAGTGCACTATTGGGCATTATCGAAGAGGAATACTATGGGAAAGTTTTGCTTCGTGATTATAAATGCTTATTATGCAAGTTAATATACAGCTCATAGTGCACTCTTTATGTAAAATGAAACTTTAGTTGGCTTAAAATTGAGTGTGTGGAAAAATCAATAAAATCCTTAATACTGGGTTAAAAAAAAAACTGAAATTACAGTTATCATTCTATTGCACATTCTGTAGGCTGTTAAAATTGAGTTTACAGTTTTTAAAAAAATATGTTAATGAATTCCTCTGACAAGACATTTAAAATGTTTTATTTGATGTTTCAGAATGGGACACCTCTGTGGGAAGACCTAGTCGTGAAAGCTACAAAGCTTCACACCTGTCTACGGTAAGTAATTAGTTATTGTCAGGTTTTATTTTACTGCTACATGTACTATTTTTTTATTTTAAGTATAAGACTACTTAAAACTGAAATTGAAAAATATCTATAATTTATTTGTAAGTTTATTTAAAATCAGAATTGTTGCTGCGTAATGGCCTACATTTTTTAAAAATATTGAGAACTTTTTACCTTGTGAAATCAGTGTACTTTTATGGCTTATTACAAAGCCCATTGCGGTCATTTAATACATTTTGGTTTCTGTCTTTACCAGACAGAAAAATAATGACTGGTGGTTTAACCACCAGTTAAATAATAATCTGTGGTTTAATAACATGATCACACTTCATTTTGTTACATCAAGGTGAAGTAATTTGGAGTTATTCCTTCTTACTTTGTAATAAAGTTTTTAATTCAGGGATTTCCTTTCTTTTCCCCATTTCATTTCTATAATTTATTGGGCCTATAATAAGTTTATTAGGAAGGTGGATTATTTGATCTTGATTATGCATATTCTAGTTTAAAGTTTTGAGCAGTTCTGTTCTGGTGGCGCCCTGTGGTATTCATATTTGTGTTTTTGAGGCTGACTAAATGAAACCCAAATTATTCCTTGCAGATCAAATAGGCTGTCTGCCTGAGAGCTGAGATAGGTCCTATTTCTGAAACTTTGCAATATCTTCCTTTGAATTAATTGGAGGGTCTGTTTACTTTTATCAATGGCTGTTAGTTATCTGCAACTTATTATCCCTGAGGATTGTTGAGAAACGCTTTATAATGAATTAAATTTTCCACGCCTCTATGTATCAATGTTATCTTCTTTTGAACCTTTCTGCCAGCCTTGATAACCTTCAATTAAGTCTATGAATGCATTCCTAGAGGATATTATCATACAATTTATGAGCCCTGTCAAATTGTATCAAATTTGGAATTAATTATTTTTTTACATGTTTACCTTAATCTTTTTTTAATGATTTATTAACAACAATATTCTTTTACAGGGCAACATTAAATGCTATCACAGCATATTTGGATGCCTTCCAAAAAATTGCAGATGCTGCTACAAACACACGAGGTCTGTATTAAGCATAGTTTATTTATCCTTTTAACTATTAAAATAATTAAAATATATTTTTTTACTTTTACCAGAGATTAATACTAAGCCTGAGACATTTTATTTACTACATTATTTATAATTAGATATAATTATTTTAAAATATTAAATTATGATTCAAATTATTGAAGGAGAATTATAAAATATGTGGGTTTAAACTGTTTCTTGCAGGAGCAACAAAAGAAATTGGGACTGCTCTAACAAGGATTTGCCTAAGACATAAAGCAGTAGAAGCCAGAATGAGATCATTTACGAGGTAATATTTTTATATTTTAAGAATATATATATATTCTCATTGCCATTTATTTTGGTTTTCACTTCTTAATCATTGTGAAATACTGCAATATTATATAAGATAAAAAGGAATTATACCAAAAAAATTTATTAATACGCGTCTGATACTACTTGTTTTTAATTACTTATAAAGTGTACCTCTATGTTGTAATGATTTAAATTATATATTATAGTGCAATAATGGATTGTTTGGTTATACCACTACAAGAAAAAATAGAGGATTGGAAAAAGGCACTAATAAATTTGGACAAGGAACATGCAAGAGGTAACATGCATTTAACATCCTTAGTGTATTAGTGTAAACATCTTTTTTATACAAATTTGTTTCTAGCATTCCATATTATTATATTCATTTTACTCATGATAGTGTGACCTTTCAATGACACTTTCTACCTTTCATGTATCATATGACAATTGTGTATATTAAGGATTTATTCTTGCTTCTGTGTATAGATGAATCAGTTTTTGTTATAAACGAAATAACTATGTCTGTCATGTACTTATAATATTACAGATTATAAAAGAGCCAGAACAGAATTGAAAAAGCGATCTACAGATACTTTGCGTTTACAAAAGAAAGCTCGAAAGTGTAACAAAAGCAGTGATCTTCAGCGGCGTGTTGAATGTTCCTTACAAGATGTATCAGAAAGGAAGCAAGTGCTTGAAGAAATTGAGAAAAAAGCTGTCAGATCTGCGCTTGTTGAGGAACGTAGCAGATTCTGTTTACTAGTTGCCTTTTTAAAACCTGTTGTGGTGAGTATTATAACATTTCTTTGTTTTAAATCCTTGATTAGTGATTATTTTCATATGCACCTGTATCAAACTTAGTGATTTGCTAATATATGATTTGTTTTCTTAGAATGAAGAGGTAGCCATGTTGTCTGAACTATCCCATCTACAGGAAGTAGTAGACCAATTAGAAAAGCATACCGCAGAACCACATTCACTTCCCCCAGCTAGTGAACAGGTACAAATATTAAATGGATCCATATATGTATTCTTTGAACTTTTTGAATCTTAAGCTTTTGTTAGAACTTATGTTCTTTTCCATCATCCAAGGATATTACTGGTGGTGTTGCTTGCCATATTTTACTTTTGAAATAAATTTTACATCAATTCTAAACCTAAAAATTATAATAATATTCTGAAATACATGTTTAGAAGAGTATATTTTTGTCCATATATTGTCTAGAAACAATAATGCCATTGCCATGGAACAGTAGTGCTACCAGAATGTAACTTATGTAGGAAATATATTTAGCATAAGGATTTTCTTACTTGTCTTAATGTTTTTTTCAGGTCATCACCGAATTGAAAAACAGCGAGGGTTGGAATTTTCAAACTCCACCCAGTAGTCCTGGATCACTAGGTTCCAGGAAGTCCAGTATGTGCAGTATTTCATCATTAAACAGCTCTTCTAGTGGTAGTTCCAAGTCTCACCATTCTCCAAATCATCACTACTGGCACCGTTCTCTTTCCCAGGTAATAATGACTGTTACTTATAAGTACTATTTATTATTAAGTAAATGCATTTCCCTATTAATGACTTGTTTGATATTGTAAAAAAATGGAATGTCTATTGAATGGTGTCCTCTATTTGAATTTATTATTTTGGCATAGTGATTATAGAAATGAAATTTTGTTTTTTTAATATTAGCAATAGATAAAACTCAGAATGAAGCATTAATTTAAATGTCATGAAAGTATTTGTTATATTGATCATATCTTTATTTATAGATATGTGATTTATCGCATTCTTCTTTATCACTACATGATAGTTGTAGCAGTTTCATTTTTGATTTGTGAAATCTTCTAATTTAAATTATCATATCATTATATTACGATTTATAAGATATCAAATTTGTCTTCGTTTGCCAATACTCTTTCTGCTTTCCAAAGTCCTAGTTTTACAAGTATAGTCATAATTATACAGACTTCAAGACCCTACTTTGGGTTAGTTAACAAGTAAGGAGATCATTTGAGAAGATGGGAAAAATGTTTGTATTTTGAAATAAGGTATGTAGCTTTCTTGCCTGATTTGTTTTTTCTTGCCACTTGTGGAAGTGAACAGTGCACTGTTTTTTACAAACCACCACCTACCTTTGGTAGGTGATTATATAACACAAATAATTCATGAACTTAATATCATTCTTGTAATGAATCACATACAAATAAATTTACTACAAATGAAAATTTATTAATCTATTCTTTCTTGTTAATAATCATCCATTTACTGCATCACAAATACTTGAATCCCAATGAAAGTAATATTTTGTATCTATATACAAAATACATTTATATTCTTGAAAATTAATGCCGGGAAATTATAATTATTAAATCTTCATATATCCAAAATCAGGAGATTTGTTTATTGTAGGGTACCTGTTATATCAGTAATTTTTCAGTTTCAAATTTGAAAATGTTCTAATTCTTACCTCTTGGGAACAGTGCATGATTGAGTGCCATTTTTTCCTTAACAGGGGAAAGTATATATTTCTCTTATATAAATATGATTAAAAAAATCTCATATTTGTGCAAGATAATTGCTAGTTGCATTTGATTAATGTTGGCTGAGGAATGTTTACATGTTGATAAATGCATTATTTTAATAAGAACATGTGTGCTTATTAATATATATATATATATATATATATATATATATATATATATATATATATGCACATACATATGTATAAGCACTTTTATGAGTAGAATTTTCTGATCTTTTGTGAATAAGTAATTAGTAAGTACTATTTACACATTACATGCACGTTTAAGGCTTTTGAATGAGCAATTCTGCTTGCGTTCACAGTGAAATATAATTGTTGACACATTTACAATAATAGTTTTTTGTATCCAGATGTGAAAACATGTAAACGTGGGCTCATTTTTTCTTTTTAAAGAAATGGCAGTGTGGCAGTATCATATAAAATCTGTAGGAAAAAACTTATTATTGGATGGAACATCACATTAAGTGTCTTTCTTGCTAATTTCTAGAATGTGTAACATTATTATATGTGAATTTAGCTTACCTAATTATTATTTTTTTAAAATTAATTAGTTTGGATTAAATAGTGAAAGAAGATTGGTATAATTAACTTTTTTTTATTAACTAGAGATTAAAAATTACTTTTGCATATATATTTTTATTATTAAGAATCAATATCTTGTGGACTGCGTAGCCTTTGTAAAGTTTGTTGTGTTTTGTGCATTGGTGTAGTGTTGTTGTTGTATTAGCATCCTGTTAAGACGCATGGACTGGTGAGCACTCGTGGTTTAAGCAGTCTTTCTTCCCAGGACTCGGGCTTTACTTCTCAGGATACTTTGTTCACCAAGAATGCTAGCATGAAGGTAGGTTTTTTCCTTGATTTTATTGAATTTACTTTTATATAAACATGTTTATAATATTATACATATAAAAAACATATGTTTAAATATTTTATTATATTCATCACATTTATAATATTATTAATATGTATATAATATATTTTTTCTTATATTCCAACTTTAAAACACTTAAAATAGTGTTCTTAAAGTCTGCTAAATTATTTATGTGAAATACTTTCAAATTTGTATTTTTGTATATGCTTTTTAAACATTCCTTTTTATCTATTCTTTGTGTTTATATTCAGTGAGTCATGTAGTGATTGGTTTTATATGTTTGATCCTTTTCATTTAGCTGTAAATTACGAACTTTCTAGATTGTTGGCCACATTGGAAATTTTATAATGTTTGCACTAATTAAAATTTGTTTACTCCATTATTTGACTATGATTTATGTGTGTCTAGGTTTCAAATATGTGTGAACAGAGTGTAGACAGCAGTGCCAGTACGCCGTGCGGAAGCAGTGCAACCGGTTCTGTCACCAATCCGACAGCAACATGGCCAAATCTTCAAGAAACATTACAGTTCGAAAGGGCAGCTTCTGCCATCATGAATGAACGTCCACACACTATTTCTTCAGGTGTAGTAAACGACTCAATTAAACAAGGTTTTCTCACAGTGACAGACTTCTAATACTAATTGTATAAATTTGATGATATTTATAAATTGTTTTAACATTAGGTTTACGGACATTTCTTACATGTCAATTTGATGCATACTGTAGGGATAGGTACACCACTCATGGAATTTCAAAATTACAAAACTTCTGAAAAAATAAACTTCGATATATATATTTCCCTCGTAAACTGGATGAAAGTTGGAGCACGTAAAAAAATTGCAAACTGTTTTTGTAATTTTCCTACTGAAAATTGAAAAGCATCATTTTGATCCATCCTCTAAACCTAGTGTTAAGAAATAATTATGTGTCTATGATTGGACAAAATTGGTAAAGAAAAACAAATTGCTATATCTGATATAAACAAAATTTGATTTTAGTAAAAAATCTAACTTAGAGCTGATCATTGAAATAAATTATATATTATTCGTGATTAATATAAATAGAATTAAATATTGAAATTTTTTTTGGATGGCAGATATATTATTTACTTCTTTCTTTTAGATTTCACTGTTTTATTCTTTTGTAGGAGAAGCTCACCCCTCTTTCGCATAATAAGTGTCATGGTTATTTATTTTATTCAGCATACGAACGTGGTCATCAAAGGCCTGCACTGACCGTTTACACATTCCACGCTCCTGAGGGCTCTCTGTCTCAACCTGTCAGTCCCGTCCCAACCGATGTTAATGGCGGCGCTGCACCGGCCGCTCTGCCCCAACCGTCCACACTTACCACTCGCCCACCGATCCCACACAGATGTTCGTCTTTAGAAAGGCCCAGTGTACCTTCCAGTAAAGCCAGAGCTCATCATACCGTTGTCTCTCAAGCAATTTATCAAAAAGCAGGTCTGTTATATCATGTTTCTAAAATTTATTTACGTTAGTTTCACAAATAATTCTTATTTATCTAAACATTAGAACATTTTGTTATGAACTTTCTAGTGATCCTAAACTGAACCCCTTGGAGCCTCAAGACATTTTTTTTATATTAAATACCATTTTATTATTTCATTGTGTACATAATAGTTTAATATTTACATAATTCTCAATTTGTTGAACAGGAATTGAATTAACACAACCGATGTATGTTAACATGCATGAATTAGCAAATTTAGCAGCTAACAAAGCTCAGGAGCTGAATTTTCCACCGCCACCTCCAGAAATAGTATCCAAAGACCAGCTTCCAAATGAAAAGGTTGGAATTTCAATTTAAATGTCCATAATATTTTAAAATATAAAATATGAGAATTAACTATGTTATATTATAAAGATGTGTTAATGAAACATTGAGCAAAACAGGAATGAAAGTTATAGTAATTATGATAATGTAAAAATAATAAAAGTACTCGAGTAAACAAAATTCAACTTACAGATTGCTTAGGTCATAGTGCTAACGAGGTGCAACATAACTCCAATAATACTATGTAAAATATATTAAAAGTGGTGTTGAATAAAAATCCTATAATAATTGGACCTTGGAACAGTATTACTGTTGAATATGTGCCAAGAATAAGGCTTTAAGGTTTAGCCTGTACCTACCAAGAGGTTTAGCCTGTACCAAGAGTTGTCAACTCTTGGAATTTGTAACAGTTTAGCTTATTCTGTTGGTGTCAAGAATGATTCATTGCTTGATTATATTCTTTAAATCTATAGGCAGAAGGTAGTGAAAGAGATGGTAGTACATCAGAGAGTTCATTGGAATCTTCTAGTGGATATGGAAGCCAAATTATACAACCACCACCAGAAGAAAATACTACTGAAGGTAATTTGATTACATTTTCAAAGTGTAACTTAATAGTCATTTGTATTTTCAAGTATATTTTGTTAACTTAAATAGTTTGTACTAATGTTTATCTTTTTTTGTGCCATCAGCAGTCACAGGATCATTTTCATCCTCTGTAATGTGATTTTTCATCACTCAACTTTTATTCCTTTTTGCAAACAAACATTAATTATTACTTATTAGAAGATTCGGGTTATCTGACTGCTGCAGTCGGTAACTTTTTTTTCAGTATTTAGTGCATGACGCATGGTATAATTTTGTGTTGTATTTCTCAGATGTAATGTTGAGTAATTCTCCTTGCATTAAATGCTCTTTATCCCGACGGAATAATGGTGCTACTATTTACCAGAGGCCATGTTCTACATCAGGTAATGACGATGTAATATATTTAATATATTAGTTAGTTATAAAGGTTTATTATAATAGTTTGAGTTGAATAAACCTCGACTGCTCAGAGCGAACCAGTATGCTCGTGAAATGAAAGCATCAAAATCAGGTTTGTATCAAGAGAATTTACGTTAAATAAATTATTTTGCTTCAGGTTGAAATTCCTTTTAGACTTGAAAATAACAAGTGGTATTTAGCCCTGGTACAGTCGTAAAATATTTACAGGTTATCCTGCAGGGGGTATGCGTGGAACTCTGCTTCGGCGTGGATCCATGCAAGGTCATAAGCCTCCACCTCCTATCCGACGCACGTCATCCATTTCCATGTCTGGTCGACCTACTTTAGCACCAGCAATAAATCATCCGACCGGTGAAAACACAGAATGTCTTCCTCCACCGCCTGCTTTCCTTTTGGAAAACGCGTCTAATGAACCTGTGAAAAGTCACGCTGCCAATGATGTATCACAGAAGAACATAAGTGAATATCAGCGCACGGCGGCATTGGATATCGCTGCCGAATTACAGAGGAAAGCTGCTCAGCTGTCAATTAAAGAAAAGAAAACCTGTATAGATGTAAAGCATCAGGGTAGTAGTGTGAGTGTTGCAGAGACTGTTAGGACACTTACAGAACTGAAACATACACCCGCCAGCCCAGTTTCGGTTAGACGCACGCATAGTTTAAGGTCCCAGTCCGCCGATAGAAAGGTTGAACCCGGCTTGATAGCAACACTCAGTGCCAAACTTGCGCCAACAAGGAGATATTCTCAAGACATACCTCAGTGCGCCAAGGCAAACAGGGTAAGACAGTGGATAGCCGTTCGAACTTCGCCCGACCCTGCCCTTTGCCACGATTCTCTGATGGAACAGATTAAAAGAGGAACGGCTTTAAGGAAAACCGCTTCTGTAAACGATAGATCAGGTCCTAGAATCCACTAGCCGATGGTGTATAATATTGTATTGAAAGTATGCATATTTGGTCGTGACATACCTGCCTTCATATTTGTGGGGTAATTTTTTGTTTAATTGTATAAATAGTGTTGTGCTTTATTTGTAGGACTGTTCTTGGGATATACCAATATAATTTTACATTGATGCCTGCTTTGAATTATATAGGTATTGTTGTATTAATAAATACTAAATATTCTTGCAAAAAATATTTCAATTAGTGTAAATTTATTTAAATACACGTTAATCTTACTACTTACATTTGAATATATAATTGGAAGTGACATATTGAGTGTACTGTATCACTTTAAGTACTTATGAGTTTTGTAAGCATGGTGAATTTTTATATATTGATAACGGGATATGATTTGGTATTCTATTAATTAAAACCAATTTACTGCATTCTATTTTCATTCTACAAATACATTCATATATGTATTTATGAATGTATGTATCTGTGTTTATATATATATCAGAACAGTATATACTTTTTCCAAGATAATGTATTTTATTTGCTTACCCTGTAGTGGTAGAGAGAGGCCATTATTATATATTTTGTATTTTATCGAGTTATGGTTTAATTGAATATAATAATAAAGTATAATTAATATTTTTTCCGTAATAAAATTAATATTAGATAGAATGCTGTATCATTATTTGATCATTGCCTAATTTAATACATCTCATTATCAGTGCCTAGCAGTAATAGCTAATAGCATTGTCCTACTATAATTTAAGAATAAATGATGAATTGTGCCTTCATTAAACCTGTATATTTTCAACAGTCTATTAAATGGACCAAGGCACATTTATCAGCATTAGCATTTTATGCTGGATTCTTATTTTGTATAATGTGAAAATTTATTTTATTAGTATTATTCAAATACACCAATCCTATTTTTCTAGAGTATATATGGACTAATTTTTCTGTAGTAAATAAAATATTTAATTTCAAATAATTAATCATTTCACTTACTTGAAATAATTTGTTATGTATATCACCAGTTGTTCCTTTTGAAATAAATTTAGAGTAGTGTAATAATTATCATATAATATGTTATTGTGCACGATAAATGTGCCAGCATATTGAGTTGTTTAAAGGCCTTATGATTTAGTTGTCGCTACCCATATACATTAACTTTCATCAAAATAATGCGTTGTTTATAGCAATTTATTGAAGAGCAATATTGTCCTCTCATTTTTACAGGGTAAGCTTTTTTCCTGAGGTAAGAGAAGTGGTCCTTAATTATTAATTATACCATAAACTATTATCATTAATAATGACATAATAAATAAGTCAAGTATGATTTTCATGATTTTTTGTGATAAAGAAGTATTATTTAAGTGTATAAATTGTAATTATTTAAAATATTTCAAAGCACTGGTTTTTTGTTGTATTTTTTGACAATATATAAAAAATAGTGTACAAATATTTACTAAATAGACAAATATTTCCTAATATAGGTCCAGAGTTACTATTTAAGTAAGTTTCAGAGATTTAAGTGCATTGGTTCCCAAGTGTTTTTGAGATATAAGTTGAATTATTTATGAAGTATATTCACAAGTCCATGTATATTTTATGTGTATATGTGGTGTTTGTGTGATAACCATAAAAAGTGTGACTATTATGAATATTTCATTTTCTGCATTTATTTCCAAATATTTACAATATGAATTTCCACAAATGAATGAAATTAAATTTATAAAAATTTATAATACTATATTCATACCATGTTCTTGTCAGCATCTGATTTACTATTTTAGTAGGTGTATCTGTAATAATAAAAAGTTCAAAAACATTGTAGTAAGTTATGAATAAATAATTCCCACATGAGGAAATAATTCGATATGGTGTGGAAATAGTACTTATCAGCAGAATGTAATGAATAAATGCAAACATATTTATAAATGAATTAGTTATTAATTGGATTAGGAAAGGCAAAAATTGAATGATGAATAAAAAAAATTAGCATTTATTTTATTGCCTTTCATCAGTAAACGTTTGGTATTATACATTTCAAATGACCTTTGTTAATTTAATAATTATTTACAATTAATTATTGTACTTATATGTTGAAATTTGTAAGGTAAATAAATCATCATCTTTTCCCATTTAATTAAATTTGTAATATTATTTTGTTCCAATGTTTTTTAAAGAAACCCCTTTCATACTTTTAGGAATTAATATTGTGAGAAAATCTTGAGTTATATAACACACAGCGCTACCTCTGGCCAGCCTTGTCTGGCCATTTTTTAATTTTTAAAAATGATACATTCAAATTATTCAATAATTCGGAACCTTCCAAAATTCGATGGATGGGGTGGTGAATAACAGTATATAAACTCAGTCTCCCACTGTTTCATTATCTATGGAGTTTTTAAAGTTTGAGTCCTATTTCAAAGAGGTCCTGATGTCAAGGATGAGTCATTAATCACAGGCTCATAACGTTCTGCCATCGGCGAATCGATTTGCGCTCGTATCAAAATTCTCCGTTCAGTGCTGCCCTCTGGCGGATTTACAATTGTTTGAAATTACAAAGTATTTTATTCGATTATTTTAATATTTTTTTCAAAGACTTTAATTTGGATTTGGCATTTTCTTCATTTAACCAAAGAAAAAAGAAGAAAAGAAGGTCATTTTCTCCTTCAATGTCAACCGTTTCATTAAACACCTTCATTAACTTCTTGTTAATCGTAATAACGATTATAACGGTGTAACGCCAACATAAAAATCCGTGTGTGTTTCACGCGCTCATTTTTATTTATATTTTCGACGATTGATGTGATTGTTGTTGGTCTCGCGGTGTCTGAACAACCAAGCGATCGGCGCTCAGTTTGGTCGATAAACGAGACAGAATCAAACGTGGGAATGGCGAACGTGGTGTACATCGACGAGCCGGAAGACACAAGCGAAAACTCAAGCGCCCATGAAACCAGCGACGAAGGCGAGGACGAGGAAAGCAACAAGAAGTCCGATTTCCCTTCCGAGTATTGGAACATACAGAAATTGTTTAAATACATGAAGGTCGGTAATGACAATATTGGAGTTAGTGAGACACGCTCGTTTGATCGGTTGAAATTTGTAATTCGAGCTTAATAGAAGCGGCGAGATACTCGTATAAAATGGGAACGGGGGCAATGAAAAGGAGCAATTTGAAGGGAATTCCGCAAAAATGACGCATGGCACCTGGAGTCCGATCCTCCGGTAGCAGAATTTTCCCCGATTACAAATTTCAACCGAAATTCGATTCGAAAGTTACCAGTGCGTATTCTGACAGTGAAAACCTCTGAATTTTTCAATAAACAGGCTGGGAACCAGACGGCGACGGTTATCGCCTTGGCCTGTTTGAAAGATCAGAAATTCGATTCGGAAATATGCCTGGCGGCCATCAGAGATATAGGCGGATTGGAAATACTCGTTAATCTTCTCCAGACCGAGAATCACAAGTGTGTGGTAAGTGCAATTATTCCATAAATAACAATTTTTTAATAAAGTTAATTCGATATTTTTCTTTTAAACTTTATTTGTATAGCGTAATCGTGCATTGCGGCTACCCGCTCTCCTAAACGTTTACTAATAGTGGCGGTACGGAGTTAATTCTACGGTCTTTAGTTTTACTCGGCTATACGAATCTCATTTTTATCACGCGATTCCATGTCGTCCTCTAATGCGAACCGCGCATGGTTTACGAACACAGGAAAAAATATAGCGTTAATTCAAGTTTGCTCCTACAATTATTATAGTGTATTATTAGTTTTATTATAGCGCGAATCTCTTTTAACAAAAATCTCGTTTCGGGCGCCTTACGGCTGGTTTATCCAAGATTGTAGTGAAAACTGGTCCAGAGGACTGAATGTTTCATTCGTAAAGTTAAGTATAATGAACCTTCGTAATTTCCTTTCACAAGTATTCAAAAAAATATACCTCGAACACATTTCTCGATTTTCATGAAGCGTTCTTATCCTTCTTCTTCAGAACTCGTTCGGCACATTACAAAACAAAAGGTTTTTTTTATAATGTTCACGAGCGACAAACGGGTTTTAGCTGGGATCCCTGAGAGTGCTCTGCGACGTGTGTCACAGCCATGAAATGCAGAAGCAGTTGACTGACATGGGAACTGTTCAACTGCTGGTCGAACTGCTCAAAGGCCCAGAACTCTATTTGCAAAGCCTCGCCGCCAGCATCATATTCCACCTTGCCAAAACGAAGAAAGCCAGGTTCATAGTGAGGAAATCCGACGGGATACCAATCCTCGTAAGTGCTTTTACATGCAAAACGTGGAAAGCGTTTCACCTCTCATCTTTCTATTCTTTGAAACGGGCCTATTCTTAAAGGTGGACTTGCTGGACGTAAAGAAGTCCCTGTTGAACACTCCTCAAAACGCGATGAATCAGGAACAAATTCAGGTACGAACGTCCAAAAAACCATACACGCGCATTATGCGTACGCCCGAGGTATCTAGCTACGAACGTGGTATTCCTCGAGATTTGTCGATTTCAGATGCTGAACGTGTTGGTGGGAAGTGTGAAAGCGCTCTGGTCGCTGTCCGAGTCTAAGATGAACAAAGAGCACATGAGGAAGGCCGGTTGTGTCAAGCTGTTGGGCCGGCTGCTCACTTCGATCCACGAAGACGTGGTCGTATTTACAATGGGCATCATTGAAAGATGCGCGTCCGAAGTAAGTACCGACTCAGTCGCATCAGTTTAAAACGAGTGGTTTCTAAAAGCGGCGTCTAACGACGGATCGGTCTTCTGTTTCAGAGGAGTTATAGACTGGATATTCAATCGGAGGGCATGCTGAGCGATATGGTCCACTTTCTTTCGAGCGACAACCCCCAACTTAAAAAACACTGCGCTTCGGCGATATTCAAGGTAAAGTCGTCGAATTGAAAGTAGATTGGAATGCCCGTTTTGATTACCGTAGTTTTCTCGACCGGATTAGAGTAAAAACTTTATTCGTTAAATTGTATTATCTAGAAGGGATTAAAAATACGTATGTTTAACACGGATATTAATACTGTCGCGATTTTTGTCTATCCGGGACGAAATCGAGCTATTTCAGTCTGGAATAGACGTTACAAATTATTCATTCTTGCGGTCATCTTTACTTAGAATGAGGGAAGTTCTATGGGGGTTGTACCGTCGCCTCGCCTAGAAATGCTCGCGGATTAGACGGAAGTTGAGAAAGTTAGGGTTGAGGGGGTGGTGGGAGTGGGAAAGGTGGCGGGAGACGACTGGTGGTATGGGGTTTTCAGTGCGCGGAGGAGGAGAGGACGGGCCAGTCAGTGAGGGAGCACGGGGGACTGGACCCTCTGGTCGGACTGATCGGAGTCGGCGACGGGCAGCCGGCCAACGGCGAGCTCGTCGAGCCCGAACTGCTGGCCGCCGCCACCGGTGCCATATGGAAGTGCGCCTCTTTCCCGGACAACGTCAGGCGGCTCGAACAGCTCAACACCATCCAAATGCTAGTCGATCTCCTCTCTCACAAAAACCAACAGGTATTCTAGCTTTAAAAGCTAGGAAGTTCTATCTTTCCGACTATTCGAAAGTGTGCCCGATTTCCTAGCCCTTCTTCTTTCTCGTCTTCTTCCGTTTTGGGTATTAAATTACTCGCGTTTTTATTGGGATTGTAATAAATGCGCTAGCGACCAGTATTCGATCGGATACTGACGTTCGAGTCTTTTCTTCCGTCGATTTAAGGTCCTCAAGAATGTGGCCGGCGCGCTCGCCCAATGCGCCAAGGTCCCGCACAACCGTGAAGAAATCTGCAAAGCCGAGGGGATCGAAAAACTCGTGAACCTGTTGAGCTACGCCAACGAGGAGCTGCTCCAAAACGTGACCACGGTCCTGGGGGAGTGCGCCAACAACCCCAACTGCCTTGAAAAGATACGTGAGTTGGACGGCGTTCGGCACATCTGGTCTCTGCTGAAGAACAAGTCGCCTCGGGTCCAAGCGAGCGCCGCTTCGGCGCTGGTGCCTTGCATCAAAAATCCAAAGGTACGTGCGATCGCGCTTTTGTAAATTTCGCCCGGATTCAGGCCTTAATAGACTTCTTTCTCCTCTGGTGGCAGAGTTCGGCGGAAACAGTACGTAGCCTGGTGGGCGGGCTGGAACTGATAGTGAGCCTGTTGAAGAGCGAGGACACGAAGGTGCTGAGCAACGTTTGCTTGGCTCTGTCCCACATAGCGCGAGACAGGGACAATTTGGCCGTCATCACCGACCACGGCGTCGTACCATTACTCTGCAATCTTGTCGATACCGTAAGTAAGACATTGAAATTCCGTTCGACGATACTCCCGGTCCATCGTATCCTGAAGCCGGGAGAAGGATGGGTCGTATGTAAATTTTACATTACTGGTCGTGTGGGATATAATTAGTATTTCTTCATTTTTGATCTTCGCCAAATCACCACTCTTTTTCCGAAACATTTGGTTCATTACTCGAACCATTATCTCCATCGTAATATTTATGAATTGTATTAACACTACGTTCACGGAGGTTTCTTCGATATTTATTTCTATCGTTAAGTGGCGTGGAGTCGCGAACAGTGAGGACCGTTCTTTATACAAAATCCCCCAGCTTTCTCGATATAAAAGTTTTATAATATCCGGGGCGATATCTCGGGTGCGCTCACCAATAAGAGTGTGAGCTCGCGATAACTCGTCGCCTTCGTGACTTCGGTCAAAAGGAACATCGCGCTTTCCTCACCGGGAAGCGGGTGTGTCTAACGGCCAAACGAACAGTCCGTTCCATTTCCGGGAAACACTTTCGGATAACGGTGAATGATAATAACTTACTTCTTTAAACTGCGGAAGGAACCTTGACTTGAGTTGAATTTTGGGGCGACCAGGAAGAAGACGGACTGCGGGAGAACCTAGCTTTGGCGATAGCCCACTGCTGTGACTGGGGTGATAACTGTTTGGAGTTCGGCAGGCTTGGAGCGGTGCCGCCACTTGTTGGGTACATGGCAAGCACTCGCGGGCCCGTTCATAAATCGACAGCACTAGCACTCTACAAGATATCTCGACACCCGTTCAACTGTATCACCCTCCACCGCAGCGGAGTCGTCCCTGTCAGTCCATTTCAAACGTTTATCCATATAACAGTTTATTGGTGTCATTCCGCAAGTTTAGGCAGTTTTTTTGTTTTTGAAACTAGAACGTAATTAGATAGATAGATTCGGATGTACCTATCAAATGCATTTTGTTTTCTTAATATACGGGATAAATTATTAAAATCATTTTCTCACGTGACTCTGTAGCGTAGTATTCCCCAATTCAGTATATCGACCAAGACCATCACCAGAGGCCAAACGGCTACATAACAAATAAATAACTACCATGCATATAGTGTGTGTGTGTGTGTGTGTGTGTGTAATAAATTATTTATGTATTTCAAAAGGACTAAGCAGAGGATAATCGCTGCTGCTAAGTTCTTGGGAATACGAAACTGAGGGTCAAAATACAGTACTTTTTAAATTTCGCAACATGCGTAACTGTACTAAGTCATACTAAGGCCTCTCTATGATTTGTTTCAGTACCTGCTGGCAACGATTGCATCTGCGGACGAGGCAGTCCAGCAGGCGTCTGCTGGTTGTTTGAGCAACATTAGAAAACTTGCTTTAACCGCAGATTCTTTACTCTATCGTTAGAGCTTGCGCAAAGCGACTTTTCTCGGCCGTAGTAAGACACGTATGCCACAAGTATGCACGGTGTTCTGCTCGTTTTTATGTCATAACTTGTGCGAAACTAACAGAGTGAACAATACTTCATTCCTCCACTTATTAAACATGAAGGTTGACATTGCGGACTTTTATACCTGGATATTACTTCTTGCCTTCAAAATCGAATGACTGTAAGGCTTTATGATAGAAACATTTCTAAAAATAAAATTGTATTTAGTCTTCTGTTTAAACTACATGTTTATAGCGCAATGAGCGGAGGGGGCTGTTATACTCTTACTTTATTTATTTATGTCAATGTGATTTTTCAAAATTATCGATACTACGTTAAACAATCTAAACCAAAACAAGGTGTATGGCATGTTGTGCCCAGATATGGTGTATTATTCAATATATGTTCAGGGTTTAGAGTGGATCATCCAACAGTTTTATCTCTCTTCCTTCAGTATGGTTTGGTGCTTAGCAAGACTTTGCCTTTGAAAGAAGAGTGTCAGCCCATACCTCACAAATATTGTTTTCGGGCAATTAATGTATTGTTAAAGTAATTTTCGAGTAATTTTGTGTTAATAAACACAAAACGAAAGAAAATTTCATGTTTTAGTAACATGCATGTTAAGGTATAATAAATTATTATAATGTGTTCATAATTATTAAACCCATCTTTTAAAATGGATCATCGAGCTATCAGCAAGGAAGACAATCTGACCAGAAAAATAAAATTTTCATTATAAAAAAAACCCTCCACTATATTCACACTCATGAAAAACTCATTTCAAAAAACAAACCTATTAAATAATAGTCTTTTATTGTGTCATAAAATACAAATATAAATTATCAAACGAATATGGCAACTACCAAAAATAAGAGTCACAAAATATTAACAGCACAAAAACGCAATGTAAATGACATCTGACTCCCATGAATATGAATACTAAATCTTTTTTTCCATTATAATCCAAAACAAATTCTCCAAACCTAAACTCTCTTATTTAAAATTCCTTCCATTATACAAAGCTAATATAATCCTAAAATTGAATATGACATTATGCTTATGCTTTAACAAATAGATTAAAAAATGGACCACAATTGTTAATACAAAATTAAGTAAAAACTGAGCACACTTCATAATTAAATAATATGTACATTCAGAATTATAGCACATATTTGATATTCTTACCAGATCAATATGCTAAATCACATTAATTAAAACAAATATAGTTATCCCTCACCAATCTGTTAAGAGTAATAATCATAGTTATATCAACTTATGTTTAATAATCAAAATATGTCCTACATTGGGTCAAATTCATTTGTCAATTCAGTCTTCATTTCTTAATAAACTGTCCATTTTTATTTTTAAACGTTTTTTTTGTACCGCTGGGAAATGGTTTGAAATTCATTTTCTATTACATGCACAACTAATCATTGATTTTTGTCCTTTTCATTTAATAAACTACAACAGACAGTTTCTTTTGAGATACAGAATATAAGCAATTGATGAGGGATTGCTGTATTTGCAAATAACAATACATTACTTTATATATTAATCGGAAGATGTGGTTTATATTTCAATTTGAGACTGAAATCAAGAAGCCTCAAAAGGTCATCATAAAATAAAAGTATGTACAGTTTTTAATATGTAATTTATAAATCATTCTATTTACAACAAATTTTGTAATAGTTTAAAAATAATGAAAAAATAATACAAGATATTCACAATTACATACAGTTTTTGTGCATGCGTTAAGATCTAATTTTGTGTCATATAACATGCTTACATTAACATAATCTATTCCAAAATGAGCACATGAATTAATAAGAACAGATGTATACTGAACTATATTTAAAAAAACTAAATTCTAAATTTATAACCACATAAATTTATAATTCACAGACGTTGGATTAACATTTTGGAAGAAAAAATAAAGAGACCAACTAAAAAGTCAAATTTGAACATTTAATATTCTGTATCTGCAGTAGATATTGCACATTTAATATACTATGTTATATGTATACATATATACTTTAATATTACATACCAAAAAATCTTTCAATAAATCAAATACTTACGACAATATAGGTGAAAATACATTTATATAAATAAAATATCAATACCTTTTCAAAGTGATTTAATTGTAAATTAAATGTCTTAATATATAATAGTCTTCACAACATATCTCACATGCCATATTTACTGGCACCTCATAAAACGTTTTTCTTTATTAAAAGAAATTTCAACTTCAGAAAACATATTAAACTAAAAAAAAAGAAAGTATAACTAAAATATATGATTATACAGTCAAATGAAACAAACTGTGTCATAAAAAGTATGAAAAGAATTTTAATTCCAAAATTTTTTTGTAAATGTACTGAAAAGATACATTAGAGCTCTTAAATTATTAACATTAACTAAACTGGAAAACGCTAAGCTTTTTACAAACCCCAAGGTATTTGTAAGATTTTAGGATTTATTATTTTTCCCTTGTATAATTGGTACTATTGTAATTAGCATTTATTTAATTTTATTGATCCTGGTTATCATGAACCTGAATCATAAATTTTATTGTTTTATGAAACTCCAAAACTTTACATTGAGTAAAGTAATTTTGAAAGTAAATAAAATTGGGAAAAATCAAGTTTCATGAAAACTGATTTTTTATAGCTGATCAATAATTAACCATCATGCAGTTTTCTGTTGATACTGTTCCAAACCAATGTTGTATATTTATTAATTACATTCAGTACATATATATGGGAGAAAAAGGTATAAAATAATAATGTGGCAACAGGATCTTTGATGTATGATTTCTTTACTACTAGTATTCTAAAAGAACAATAGGTGCCTCCCTCCTCAGAAAAAAAAAGAAAAATGGTGATTCTCAATGAATGAAAAGAGTCGCACATAAAGACTTCTACCTGCCATTTTCGTGCTATAAATATCAGGAAAAAATGTCTTATTTGTCTTTTTTAGATTTGACAGAAAGTTTAGGTGTACCAGTTGTATTGCTACTTCCTCCTCCTTTCTTGTCTTCGTCCTTTTCACTAGGGTGGTCTTCATACCTAAAAAAATATTTAAATACAAGGGTATTTAATAGCAATATAACAACAAAACTGACTGCATCCCAACAAGAGAAAACTGAAATTTGTATTAGATCACATCTCGTATTAATCTCTGTAAATATTTAATTCATTTCAGTACTTACTGGAACATCGCAGATATGTCACCCTTCACAACAGCCAGAAATATTGGTGCTCCAATGCACAATGGAACTAGATACAACAATGCAGGTTGTGCGTGTTTAAATATGTGCATGAAAAGTATTGTGACCACTAATCCAACAAAGTAGGCTGCAAAAGTTGTATAGAAGTATATCCTTGTGTTCCTCTTCAAGCTGAAAAAAACATAAAATATACTTTTCATAAGAACTTTCAGAACCCAAAAAACCAATATGTATTTACCAATTGATCACTTATTAATAGAAATCAAAATATTAGTATTACATTTTATTTTGTGAAATTTCAGAATTGTTTAAAAATAACCAAAATGTTATTTTCACTATGTAAAATGTAAACTTATTACTCGGTATTAGAAATAAAAAAGTTAATATTAGTTTTATTTTCTGAAGTTATCACTTTGAATGTCTACAATGCACATACCTGTTGTCAAATCGAAGTAAAAGAGCAATGAATATACCAGGAATAATTATATCTCCAAGCCCCAACATGGCAAAATTATTTGCTTTCAGTCCCTGTTCTAATAAATCTTGTGGAAACACCACTGAAATAAACATTGTAAAAGTCAATATAACTCAATTTTCTATAAATAAGGACATTATATATAAATATATGTGCACATAGTATAATTAAAAATGTGTTACATTTTATTGGGGCTTCAAATGATCTTGCAACAGTGACCATTACATTCGTTCCAAACACCCAAAAGACATCATACAAAAAGAGGCCACACAGTAAAATACAGCCAGTTCCAACATTGTTTAGGTGAAGGAGTTCAACACCATTTATAGCAAATGCTATTCCAAATAGATTATTTACTATCCAATGCTACAAAAAGACGTATAACTTATAAGACAAGTTTATTCAATCTTGGTTAAAAGCCATATGAGTAAGCAAGCTGTAACTTAATTAATTTTGTCATGTTACTTCAATATCTTACCCTACTGTTAATTATATAACATATGATTACATTAGATAACATAACATATCTGTTATATATAATTATGACATGGCATCATATAATGTTAAAATATTAGTTTCAATATTTGTATGCTAAAATATATCTTAATACTAAAATTAACTTACTTTTTTAATTAAATACCATGTTCCAACTACAGAACAACAGATTAGGCAAACAATATCATGTGATGTAAATTTGTAATTGATCAGGTATTCTACTTGGTCATCCTTTCCTTTGATAAAATGTATTTTAAATGGAATGTTTGGAATTGCAGCAGGTACCAACGAACTGATGACAGGGCTAAAAAAAAAGATATATTCCATGAAAAGAAAGAAATCCAATACTTAATCGTAAATACAGCTCGACTATATACCCCTAGGAGTTGTTGGTTTTAGTTTAAATCACATGGTACCAATATCAGGAAAGTGTGAATATGTGTTTATATGGGAATAACATTTCTGTTAAATAATACTGTTGTGTTTTGATAAAACAACTGTTCAGTATTAAGTATGACAGGACTAACTGTTATTCAAAAAGAAGATCCCCCATGTTCCAAAAGGATCATACACTGAAAACTAAGCCATATTTTAGTTGAAAAACAAAATAAAATTAAAAAAAAACAAGATTGGATCATAAGAAGCATTTTTTGGTTTATAACACGCAATTGTAGTAATGTTATGCGATTATAAGCATTTCTGTCTCAATTGAATGTTCAAGGATTTTAATTTTTCAAGAATACAGAAATACAGAACAAAGTGACCAAAACTTTACAAAGACTACACCAAGTCTTGTAATAGTAGAAACCATTTTTAGTTACATACACAAACATACAAAAACATATACACATGTTCTTAAACAATCTAAATCTAAATTCAGAACTCTTATTTTACCTCAATAGGAATTCCAAAGTATAACTCTGGTTATTATTATGTAATTATTTGTGTACATGTGTACCAAACATTAGAGTCTCCATCAACAACTCAATAATGGTCTTTATTCTCTTGACAACACTAAGAATACTGAATGGAAAGAAACTATAAGTGGGCATTATCCAACCCTAAGTCAACATAACAATGGTATGGTAACAATAAAAAGAGTACTGTAAGCTTCAACAGCAGTGCCACTGCATTTACCTAACGAAAAGATATAGCAAAATAAGCAAGCTATGTCGGTTATGAAACAGATACCATAAATAAACCAGCAGAACTTCCTCTATTAATATGGGACCAGAGAACAAAATAATTGACTTTAAAGAAACTAGAAAGATTACAAGCTTGATTCAACAAAATATATTCCCCACATAACTAATCAATATGAAAAAAATTGCAGAATTATCAATAATATGACTAACTAATCGAATAATCGAAACTGAATAATGATGAGTTCAATATTGAAGTGACTGGTGTGCTCAACTGATAAATGAATTCAGATGCATCATCAAAATTTTTGTATAAACTGAATATCAAATGTGGAAATCTATATATGAGATTATTTGCCATCAGTGTTAATGATATATTTGAGAATTAAAATAATGATATATATATAAAAGAGAAAAGAAACAGACTTGATAGAAATGTGAACTAAATCAAATGCTTATAAAACAAAAATAGAATTTTATGACTATGTTGTATTCAGGTAATTAGAAATAAACTTTTTTTAAAAATATTATTAATATTTTTGTTTAAGATTGTAGTATTTTTTGCAATGAAAATGAATTCAGATCGTTTGTGTTTCTGAAGTATAAAATAATCTAATAATATGCAACATGGACAAAACTATGGATTGGCCTACATTCTAATCCTGACTCACTCCTTTCTTCTCACTACCCTCACAACTGGTCTCCCACCACCCTTTCACTCTAAAAAAGAAAATAGGAATCTTAAATTAGGTAATTTTTTTATTATCCAACATCAATCAAATTCTTAGTGAAGTTCATGAATAAATAATCGCTGCATTATTTTTTTTATTTTTGAGTGCCTAGAATCAAGTAAAGGAGACAGGCCGAAAAAAATTACACTGGGCAACGTGTACATGTTTTGAAACGTATTTGCCACACGTTTGCCAAACATTTTTTTTCAGGAACAGTCAAACCTCCATTGTCCAAAAATTGGGTATTGTTTGAACCAAGCTTTGAAATATATTATTACTTCGGGAGTTGCAATAACAGACAAAATTATAAATAAAAAATATAGCAGATTAACAGAACATATAAAACAACGAAGAAAACTGTACCTACCAGAACACTCACAATATTTTAAACTTATGTAGGAGTCAAGAAGTCAAACACTTATTAAATTTGTTCTCATGAAATACTAAATCTCATAATCTGAAAAATATAATATAATAATCTGATAAATGCTTCTAGAAGGAGCCAAGCACACATGCCATATACTCACAAACAAGACTTTTCAAGTAAACCGAAATAATTTATTTTATTATATTCTAAAATGATCAATACAAATTTTTACCTCGTATAAAGAACGTATATAAATAATAGTAATAGTCATTTTTTATTCACGATGGTGAGAATGAAAAATAAAAACAGGCAATGTTATAGTACCAAAACCGATGAGCTAGTTTCAAGCTTTGTGCAGCATGATCTGCATTCCAACTCAGTGAATGAAATAATGAATATAAATTACACATGGCGTAAGATTTTTAGGCCAAAACTATTTAATGAAAACGCAACACAATTAGAAAATCAGATCTAAAAGTATCTGTAATTAAAAGAAATAACCGTAGAAAGACAAAAGTGGACACGGAGGAACTATTTTTGAAGTTGCAATAAATAATATATTATACTTATGGAACACTAAAATTATTTGCAGATAACATTCAACAGTTATGAACATTAATGTGATTTATACAGTTTATGTATGTGATTTTGTTAAGTTCATGCATTGACCTTAATGCTGTATGAGCAATAATACTTATAAATGAAATTTCATATAATGATGAGTTACTTATATCGTGCAAGATTCCATACCTGGCTACGCATAATTCATACTCATTATATTGTCCCAAGTTTGCCAGATGATAGAGGTTTGACTGTAGTTAGCTACAGTTCACTACTTTAAAGAATTATCTAGTATTTCCCAAAGTTTATTCTAATACATATACAAATCCTCTTCAATTTTTTAAACTAGAGGTAAATTGCAATAAAAATAAATCCTGTAGTGAACATATTGCCGGCATTGTAGTATTGAATTTTATATTACCTTGTAAGGTTGCAGAGTGCCAGAACTCCAAGTACAAAAAAATATCCCGTCAACAAAAGATTTATATACTCCTTAGAAAAGATCTGAAATAATTCATTACTTTATTATATTAATTCAAAGTAATCCGTTTCAAAATTAATTTTAAGTAGGTCACAATATTCTTTAAGCAAATTAAAAATAAATACATAAAAATATATAACAGAAGTCATAGACGACAGTACTAGTTACTAATGTTTCACTGAATAATTAAATATGAAAAGATATACATATTGTCTTCTGTTTCAATACATCAAATATTTTGTGACTACAAAATATTGATGGATACGTAGGTATGTGATTATCATTTTTCATTAATACTACAAAAGTACAATCATTAAAATATATTTATATTAAACCAATATATTAATGCAGTATTCTGATACTAAATAGCATCATATTGAATATATATATTATTGCTGCAGTACCACTCAACCCCTATATAAAGATAATTATTGCAAAATCAACCTAAGATAACCTAGGCTTATTTAGGAAAGTAAATAAACTGGTATAAAATATAATTCCATCACTAAAATTTGATCTCATATATACTATAAAAGTAAACACACACATTTTTGGTTCACTTTTTTTGATAAATTCATATATTACCTTAAAAAATATGTACATGCCAAATAGTGCAGCGCTGGCGATGAATGGAAACATTGCTGCATCCTTTTGTGACATTGTTTCTGGTTTTTCACCCGATACCTAACAGAAGAAAAATGACTAACACGTTTCACAAATTGCAATATAAATTCAATCATACAACTTATTAAATATGGGGAGTAAATGGTTCTAAAAGAGAAATTATAGAAACTGTATTTCAATAATTGATCTTCTACTGAACAATATTTTTAATTATCTATTTTATTTTTCTCTAGGCATTACCATGCTAAAGGATACTATTTAAAGCTCAATCTTTTATATTTATTTGGGTATCGGGCATTTGTTGTCAGGCCCACCACGTGGTATTTTTTTGCGAAGAAGCTATGTGGCACATTTAAAAAAAAAAGTGCGATTTATTAGGCTATATGTAAAATTTTACATGGGAAATGAGGTAGGGAAATAAAAATTCTTTATTGTTTACAGCTTTTTTCTGAATTAATAAGAAATAAATTTTGTATATGAAAATTAACCATCTTTTCGGCCAAACATTTTGCACATGCCATGCACCGGCCCTGATGTGGTTATCAAAATTTAAATCGGACATGTGAGAAGTAGATTATTGCCAGCATGTCATGTTTAATCGTGAAAAAGGCTAGGTGCCCAAGTGTCGGAAACCTGATGTAGGTGGTTCAAAGCCACCCGTATGCCATGGATGTTAGTTATAAGTAGTGCCAGAGATCAGAGAGTATCACAAGTGCATAACTGGCGATAAGATGCCACAATTGCTCTATACAAGCAACGTAGACAATAAAAATTGTTGGAAAAACTTTAAGAAACGGTAATTACAAAGTAACCATATTATTTATTTAAGATAATCGGGTAGTCAGATTAAGAGACCGGGCTAACGTCGAGGAGCGATAAATCGTCAATGGGATATATGTGAAAACTCACTTCGTGCAACTGTTTCTGTTCCTTATGGTGCTTGACAGACCGAAGGGATCCAAAAAATATCGGCAGCACCGCCATAATAATAAGACTTCCGTATGCGACGGCCATCCCCTCCGGCGTTGCCGGTATCCTGGCCGTCGAATTCGTCCCATTCGTCGAACTCAATACTTCCCGGACGTTGGAGACGAATTTTTCCACGTATTCTGCCATCTTTGTAGAACTCCCCGACCAACTGGCAGACACTATAGTGGTGCCAACATTTCGCCTACGTAGACCGCTCCCTCCTCCATCCCCGGCCTTCTCAATATTTCCGTCCCTATTTTTTATTTTTTTTTTACCGTTCGAATAATTTTCACAGAAAATATCTACGGGATATCTATTTGACGGCTATTTTGGTCGCCGTATCTCGGCCGCGATGTTGTTTTTATTATACGGGGCCGCGGTTACAAGAATGATGTTGAAGTATCCCTTAAAGCGACAGTTTATATTAAGGAAACTATACTAACGCAAAGTATTTGTATACATTATATATTTACAAAATGATGGCTCACATAAATAGAGTTTATTAATACACGCGGTACGCATAATAGTAAACGAATTTTATATCTAACCCGCCCACTTTGGAATCGAGACCTTAATATTTTGTGGCCTTTCTCCTCGGGGTTTGAAATTACTCTGAATCTCAACTAATCGTGGTTCTGACATTTTTAAACCGCATTTACTGCATACGTAATATAGAATTTGTTATATTATTGCTCGTACATATTTGGATTTTCGAGTATTTTCGAATGTTTAATTTTTTTTTTTTATAATTTGATATAAACAAAGTAGAATCGCGATCAATTAAAAGAGCTCGTTAAAATTCGTACTGGGATTTTAATTGAATCTAACGCAAAAATGAACACGAATTTTCGTTATGTTGGGAGGGAAAGTAGTTTAAATTTCGTCATAAATGACTTTACGATTATTATTTATATCGCGTACATTATTTGTAACTTTCATTTCGCATCACTGCCTATTGAATTTTGCCTTTGAATTGAAGTGTACACCCTCGTAAAAAATGCATTCGGACAAGACATTCCACTTTGCAACCTTCCTCAATTTCATTTGAAAGTTCTTTCAAACGTCGTTCTTTCAGAACTATGTAAATTTTCTGGGGAGAATAAAGGAAATGAGAAAGTACCGTCAACTTTTTCTCATCGCCGCTGTCCTACTCAGTGTGTGCGTTTTACTTGTCTACCGTAACGAGTACATGAAACTCAGGCAGACGTTCGAAATCATAAGCGTTTTTAATGAACCGGTCAAACCGACGGACTGCATCGTTTTGAACGAAACCGTAGCAGATAGGTATATATATCGGAACTTGTTTTCGAATCCGTCCCCTCGATGGACGAACGTCGGAGAGAATCACGTTTACTCGGCTTTCTGGCAGTCTGAAGGAGAGAAAGGAAATGCCAAAGCCATCGGAGTCGGCCCGGCCGCGAGCAATAAAAATTACGACTGTTCAGTTTGGTTCGATCTTCAAGATTCGTTGACTTCCCAACCGGGAACGTTCAGTTATTCGAGCATTGCCAGAACCGAAAACTCTTCCCTGACGCTATACGAGTTTGTATGTGAGATTGAACTCAAACCGCAAGGGGTGCCTTATATGTTTGTGTTTTCCTCGTGGAGCCAGTCAAGTACAATAAAAGCTTTTATTCCGATATTTACTGCCGAACTGAACCAAAGTTGGTCCCCTGTTAATAGAACAGCGTTATGCATTCGACCGGACATGATAGGACGTACAAAAAATGAGATAATTGAGTTTGTTAATTTTCACCAAGTTGTAGGCTTAAGTGACATAATTATATACGATATCGGCATTCATTACGGTATATTATCCAAATTAAAAATGCTCCAAGGCCTGAACAGTTTCATACGTTCAGTCTCTGTTTTGACCTGGAATATTCCTTTTGACGACAGTTTAATTCTGAACAAAGCTTTGGAATTAGACTGTATCTATCGGACATCTGGAAAAGTACAGGTTGTCAGTATTTTAAATTGGAATCAGTACTTGGTGCCTAGAGTGGCTGGCACTATACTGAGCATGTTGAATGAGTACAGCCTAAACAGAAGTTTAACATTGAACGTGCCTATTCAGCTTTGTTGTTTCGATATGAAAAATGAGAAACACGCAGAATCATCTTGGCCGATTGCCTTGAGGAAAAGCCATTGCTTGATGCTGTCGCAGTTTGCTATTATGCTAATAAACCCTAAATTGACAGGCTATGCAGAAAAACAAATGTTAAAATTCAGTACTGGAAATGTGAATGAATACGATGTCTGCAATGAGGACCAGAAATTAAATTCCCGTTATGACTCGGGGACTTTACATTTTGCTTCTGATGTGTTAACTAATAACCTGTTACGTATATGGAGATCTGGAGTTCTCTTTACACAAGATTAATAAAGGCATTAAAGTAATGTTATCTGTTCAAATTAACTATTTTGTATTATTTTGTTGTAATAACATCTATTAAAATTAATATATTTTAAAGACTGAAGTAAGACCATAAATTATTATATATTTTTTAATGACAATGTTATTTTGATGTAACAACCAGCTTTATAATTAAGAATGTAAGTAATGCTGTGTTAATTAAAGTTTTAATTCACTTTGTTTTTAAAGAATGATTTCTTTTTAAAAAGTAATTTATTTATTTATTTTCTCAATCTTTATTAAATGGTATATTATACCATTGAATCATTTTTTTATTATTCCTTATGATTGTTGAGTAATGACAACAATAATATTTCAATCAGTTAAAATAAACATTCCCAAAATTATATATTAGTTCACCCATTTTGCAATCTAGTTTTATTATATATGTATAGCCAGTAAACGAGCAAGTTTAAAAACTAAGTAAGAGGTAAGATAGTCACTTTTATGGTAATTTGGTTTGAAGATCTAAAGTCATAGAAATAAATTCTTTAGTACGTTCTCAAGTTATTTGAGAGCTCCTTATCATTCAAATTAAATTCATTGACGAAATGGCCAACCGCAAAAGTCAGGACTCAGATAGCAGCTGAACAATGGGGCTTGCCACAGATTCAGTTTGCTAGTCAAAACTAGCTCAAGTGTAAAATACAAATATTTATAGTTCTTGATTTGCATTAGCTTAAACTAATTGAACAAAGTACCTCCATACTTCTGGTCTACATGAGTTAACTGGTTGGGTACTTGACTCCTTCAATAGTCTCTTGATCAATTTTTCAGCTAATGTTTATTTTATATTTCTGGGACAGACATAACTGAATATGTAGGCATTATCACTCTTAGGCAAATAAGTGCCTACTTTATTTCATCTTAAACAGCTGATACATTTCATAAATATAAACAATAAGTCAGTTAACAATAAAATATCAATTTAATTAGTAATTAAAAAGTACTTAGTTAAAATTATAAAATAACTGGCTTTAACATTTTTATAATGAATTACTGTTCATATTTAATTACAACAAACAAATATATTGAAATAAATATTTTTAATAATTAAAACTAATAAACAATTAATGTAGTCATGAACTGTTATTTAAACTCTAGCAAAGTAGTAGAAATGAATACCAGTTCTATACAAAAAGAAAAAACAATGTCTACTTAGTTAAAAATTATCAAAGAACTGGCTTTAACATTTAATAGTGAATTACTGGTCATATTTAAGTATGACAACAAAATATATTGAAATACATATTTTTAATAATTAAAAAGTAAACAATTAATGTAAACTCAACCATTCCTGTATGCAACTGGCTTTAACATTCTTATATTGACTTACTGTTAATTACGACACATATAACACTGAAATATCTAATTAAATCAATTTTGGAATTAAATATTGTGGAACTGCAAAAATTTGAGTAAAGTGACACTGATAAAGACAACATCAAGAAATATTTTTAAATTGTAATCTAATTATAAAATAACATTTTTAATGTGAATTAAAGTTCATATTTAATTACAAAAAAAATATTGAACCACATATTTTTAATAATTGAAAACAAAACAATCAGTGTAGTCATAAACTGATATTTTAACATGAGCAATCCTGTTGTATAAATAAATACCAATTTTACACCAAAATGAAAAGACGTATTAATGTATTCTTAATCAAAAATTGTCAAATAAAAGGATATAATATTCTTATAGTAAATAACGGTTCATATTACTTACGACAAATATATTGAAATACACATATCACATTGAGATATCTAATTAAGTCAATTTCAGAATTACATACACACAGTATGTTGTTTGCTGTTACACAAACAGCAAAAATGAGCAGAGCAACACTGATAAAGACAACATCAAGAAACATTTTTAAATGGTAATCTAATACCATTTTCTAAGGGGTATCAATTATTTCCTAAAATAAATATACATTCTTTCACACAGAAGCATAGTACATATTATGTTAGGAATTATGGAACTTGGTAAACTAAAAATTGCATTCTGGTTTCATTGTATGAAATGCTGTTTGTGTAGGTTACATCCGGATAAAATATCACTTAGTATGTGAAGGCTATATATGTATATATATGTATATATATATATATATATATATATATATATATATATATAATTATTTTTCTCACTATGTAATAAGGGAGACAGAATGTACCAGTTATTACATAATGAGAAAATGACTATGTAGACCAATTTTCCTCAAGTATGTATCATTCAATAACTTCAAATGTTCAGTTACACAATATAAACAAAATAAAATATAAAATTTCAATATTTTACATCCAATAAAATATATTTTTTATATGAGTATTATTTAAAAATGTAATCCTTAATTTACTTCTTCCAAAAGTAATTACTTTTCTGAAGTTATTCTCACTACCAAACTTGTTTAAGATCTGAAATATTATTTAAATTACCTGCAGGTACTAATTTGTGTAATAAAAAGTGTAAATTACCTCACTTTTTTACATATTTTTTTTAGTGTTGGTGCATATTAAAACTTGACAATACTTGTAGCAAATTCAAATGTCAATAATAAAAAATTGGTCGAAATACATTCTATCTCCAGGACTGTCTATGGGAAAGTAAGGTACAGTTGTTCTCATGGGGGAAGAGAAGATATCAATCATGCATACTGATTTCATTCTTAGATCCACATGTAATAGATGAAATACACATGTAACACCTAATTAATTCATTTTGAGAAATATTTAAGAGCAAACATTTTAGTAAGCAATACCAATAAAGACAACATCAAGAAATATTTTTAAATGCTGATCTAACCTTACTGGGAATTCTAAGAGCTGCCATTTATTTTCTAAAATAAATAAACATCCTTTTACACAATAAATATCAATAATATTTGTTATGTAGGGAATTATGATGATCATTTTTAAAAAATCGTGCCTTCTGGTTTCATTTTATGAAATGCAGTTTAATGTTCATTATTTTTAGTTTTTCTTTTTGTAATTTGTACTGCTTGTAGGTTATATCTGGAATAATATGGTTTTTTCTATGTATCTGTATGAATGTATATGTATATACATACATTCACATACACATAAAACGTTTTCTAATGTTACAAGGGAAAAGAAATGCAAGAGTCAACAAAACATGAAACATGATGAGAAATGAATATACAAACCAATTTTTTTTTTTAAATAAGAGTCATATAATAACCTAAAGTGTTCAATTACACATATAGGATGAAATTATATATACATTTTCAATATTTTATATCTACTAAAATATATTGTGTATATATTATTTAAAAATTTAATTCTTAATTTACTTCTTCCAAACATTACTACTTTTCTATCTCACTAACAAACTGGGTTGAATCCTAAAATAATTTAAAAACATCACATGGTACTAAAATGTTAAAGGAGAACTAAATGTTTTGTTTAATTATCTCATTCTTTAAATTTAAATTGTTACATATTTTTTTTGTTGGCTGTGTATTAGAAATTTGTAAATAAGCAGCAAATTGAAACGTTAGGAATAAAAATGTGGTCCAAAAATATTCTTTCTCTAGGACTGTCTGTAGGCAAGTAAATTACAGTTGTTCTCATTGACAACAAGAGGGAAGATCTGCATCTAATTAAATAAACTTCAGAAATATATGTAATAGCAAAACTTTTAGTAAAGCAACGCCAATAGACATCAAGAAATATTTTTAAATGTGTTTACAATTTCAAACAGGGTATTCTAAGAGCTCCATCAATTTCCTAACACAATAAGGTTTGATAATACATGTTGTTAGGAATTATGGATTTTCGGTAAAAAAATGTGTATTCTGGTTTCATTAGTTTTGATTTTTCTTTTTGGAATATGTAATTCTTGTAGGAGGTTACATATGAAAAATGTTTAATATGTTCTTATATATGTGAATATGGTTTTTCTCATTATGTATTAAGGGACAGAATATCTCAGACAGAACTATAGACCAATTTTTCTCAAGTATAAATCATCCAATAATCTGAAGTGTTTACCATACAATATAGGCTGGAATTAAATATAAAATTTCAATGTTTTTACAACTACTAAAATATATTCTTTATATATTATTTAGATATTTAATTATTAACGTACTTCTTCCAAAAGGTACTATTATTCTTAAGTTTTTCTCACTAGCAAACATAGTTGTCTGAAATATTTTTTTAAAGTATTTGCAGTTACTGATATATGTAATAAAAATAAAATGAGTAAATTACCTCACTTTTGTGGTGGGTTATATTTCAATTTGTTTTTACATATTTTGTTGGCGTGGCTGTGTATAACTTGACAATACTTGTAGCAAATTTAAATATCAATAATAAAAAATTGGTCCAAATACATTCTATCTCCAGGACTGTCTGTAGGCAAGTAAGTTACAGTGGTTCTCAAAGGCAAGAGGGGACATCTATCATGCATACTTAGTTCTAATCCACATAAATTAAATAGATGCAATACACATGTAACACATAATTCATTTTGAGAAATATATGTATTAGCAAAGATTAATAAAGCAACACCGATAAAGACAACATCAAGAAATATTATTAAATGGGTTTCTAATTTCAAACAGGTATTCTAAGGGCTGCCATCAATTTTCTAATACAATAAAATTCGATAATATGTGTCATGTTGGGAATTATGGCTGTACGGTAAAAAAAAAATGTGCATTCTGATTTCATTTTATGAAATACTATATTTGATGTTCATTAGTTCTAGTTTATATATGTGGAATATATAATAATTGTAGAAGGCTACATTTGAAAAAATGTTGTTTTGTGTATGTTTCTGAATATATGGTTTTTCTCATAATGTATTAAGAGACAGAATGTACCTATTATAATGTAATGGGAAAGAAAATGAATATGTAGACCAATTTTTCTCAAGTATGAATTATCCAATACCCTACCTAAACTGTCCAAATATACAATATAGGTTTAAATTAAATATAAAACTTATATTTTTATATACAAATTTAATTCTTAACTTACTTATCCCAAAAGTTACTACTTTTGTTAACTTTTTCTCACTAGCTCACTTGGTGAAGGTCTAAAATATTTTTTTAAATTATCCACAGGTACTAATATATATAATAAAATTTAAATATGTAAATTACCTTACCTTTTTAGAGGGCCATATTTCAATTAGTTGTTACATTTTTTTTTTTAGTGGGGCTATATAGTAAAACATTTTACAATACTTATAGTAAATTCATGTTAATAAGAATAAAAAAATTGGTCCAAATACATTCTTTCTCCAAGACAATCTGTAGGTAAGTAAATTACAGTGGTGCTCATGGAAGAAGGTATAGATAGTTTTTGTTCAGCTCTGCAAATAAAGGAAATGGATATATGCTTAGGGCATCAATAATATTGCCATGTTTGTTTCATAAAAATAAGAGTGAAAACATATTTTTAATGGAATCTCCTGGAAACTAATGTGACTGAATTTTGGAATGTACACAAATGCCTGTAATAAGGCATTTTATTATAATAAAAAATTTAACACCACACTTTTTATAAACAACAATGAAAAGGAGGTAATTTATGAGATCTTAGATTTTAGACCATTTAATCTGTGTGTATATATGTTTATATGTATATGTGCGTGTGTATATTTGTAGTTAAACCTTTTTCTCTTATTAATCTTTCAGTTATATATTTTCTAACCACTGTTGTGCAATTTTAATATATGAATTAATAAAAAAAAACTTTGTGACACACAATTATAAATATGCATGCAACATTTAATTTTCTGTGATTTTCCACAGATCATTTGAAAGATAACCTCAACAGGACATCAATACACAGAATAGTATAGAGTAGTAAGGATTCTCTGCATAGTATAGATTCTCTTCCTTTAGTAAGTCGCAATGCATATTTGATATTTAATCATGGTGTCTTCTGTCATCTGTTCTCCTTTTGGTCCTTTCCCTTTTGCTTTTGCTTTTATTATTTTTCACATTCTTGGTTGACCTTTTCTTATCTCTCTTTTGTTTTTGACGACTTCTTTCATGTTCATCCTGGAAATTCAGAAATACAAGTAATTATTATGTACAAAATAAAATGCACAAACTAATATTACTACTACCCACAGATCAAAATACTCGAATATATTAATAATGTAAATTTGATTAAATACTCATAGTCAGTGTATATAATTAATACTAACTTTTAGTTTCTTCTGTAACTCAGCCATCGCTTTCTTGTATCTACGTAATTTGTCTCTGTCAGGATGAACTTTAATTTCTTGCAAATCATCTCGTCCAATACTTTGCAACATATCCTTAAAGGTCTTCACCTGTAAAAATGAGCGGTATTTGAGTTGTCTTTCCATTCGGTTAAACGCAGATATATTAATAATCTATAAGTTATTATACAAATATTCAGGTATACAAAAGGAACATTTTAAGCTTGTGGATAATAAATGTACCTGGTGAGAGTTTAACAGTGTTAGAGCTGTTCCTTTTCGGCCAGCCCTTCCAGTTCTTCCAGCTCGATGAATGTAATTTTCACAATAAGTAGAAACCGTATACAAAATTACATAGTCTATATTGACAATGTCAATACCACGGGCCATCCTGTCCGTAGTAATAATCCTTCAAACAAAAAAATTAACAAGTTACACATGCGAAGGAAGGAATATTAGTTGGAATAAATCTATAATAGACATTAATTCAAAACTTGAATTACTCCTTCCTTCCTCTGAATGAAGGGGAACAGATCAATGGTTATAGTAACAAGATATAAACTAAACCTGGATTTCAATTCTCCAGTTACAGACCAACTTTTCCTTATACTGCAAATTTGAATTAATTAAAAATTTTGTATTAAAGTACACTTACATATCAACACGTCCAGCAGCAAAATCTCTAATGGTCTTTTCACGGTCACGGCTATCTATGTAGGAACTAAACTCTTTTATGGTTAATTTAGGATGTACAAGCTTCAGTATATAGGCAAGCCTGTGCGCTTCCTTATTGGATTTAATAAAGCACAAAACACGTCTCCACCCCATTGATAAAAGCTCGCTGACATACAATGGTTTATTAGCAGTATCGCAAAGAGCATACCTATTACCGACACTTCCTTGCAAGAAAATCTGTCTTTCTGAAAAGAAATACAATAGACATGCATACCATCTGAAAATGTCCAATAAAAACAATGAATATGATCCAAACAAATTAAATACCTGTTGGCCTTTCAGATGCTGAGAAACCAAATACTTTAGGGCAGTACAATGTATTAACTTGTTGAAGGAATTCCTCATTTTCTAATAATGTAGCTGAGAATAATAGTATTTGTGGCTTGTTGATATACTTTTCTTGCATAAATATACTGACTGGATTATCGAGATCTGGAACCATAAATAACGTATATTTATTCTCTTCTCATTATTAGGAAGGTTATGAATGGTCAAGATAAAGAATTGGAAAATTTAAAATTTATTATTAATAAATAATATCTAGTAACATTAATAATACCATCCTAATTATAAATACCATGATATAATTGTCTATGAACAATATTTTTTAACACTACATAATACTGACTTTGCATGGAAAATATTTAGAAACACAAAAAAATGTTAATTTACAATCTATGGCTCTGAAAGGGTAATGAAAATGCAACCTAATTACTATTGTTATTTTTAGAAATAACAATATAATCAGTGTATACTCACCTGCTGTTACATATTTATTCACATCGGCTAGAAATGTGCTGTTATCTCGAAGTACTCGGTCTGCTTCATCAATCACTAGGAATTGTAAATCTGAGATGGAGAATCTATAAAGAATTTTTAAACAAAACAAAATATTTTATAATATGGATCAAATTTTCACAAATACAACACTCAAACATCAATATTTGATACAAATAATATTATTATACTATAAGCACTCAGAGAGCAATGATGTTGTTGCCTAATATTCACTGTTAATTACATGTAAAAAAAGGAAAAGTTGTTACTGATGAACAGCTTTTAAATTGATACGGGCCACTTGAAAATTCAGGTTACAATATTACGATATCAAATATTGTTGGTCCCTCAAATACTATTTATGAGTAGTTAACCTGTTAATTTATTATGTAAGAACAATAAAACCTGATTATAGGGCTCAGAAACAATGAAATAGAAAAATGAGGTGGCATTGGTGCATACTATAATCTGACTGCAAAAAATTGTTTGTGATTAATAGTATTCCACTGCTTTCCCTCTGGTAAATCTTAAGAACACATAGTACTAGCACTGAATGGATAATCACAGTAATACTTTTGTTAAATTGTTACTTAAGTTTTGAAAAATGTCTTAAAAAAGAAGCTTCGAAACTCCTTTTATTTCCTATTGAGTAATTCAAACAATTGGACACAACAGGTTTCTTGCCCTAATGATAAACCATTCAAAATTATTGATGAGCAAACTGGATTTGAAGGTAGTGCATTTAAACTTTCTAAAGGTAAACCACCTATACCAGCTATATCGCACAAGGTTCCCCAAATTAAACAATTTAATACAATTAATTATTCTTATCAATAGCTATCATTCAGTAATTTGTGGGGGGTATTTTGTGTCCAAAAATATAGCAGTCAAACAGAAACAGTAAAACAAGAATAATTGTAGATATTTTAGTAACATGTAATTTCCAGACTAACCAGAGAAGTTATGAAGTAAGGGTAAAGATAAAAATTATAATTAGAATATTATAATTAACGAACCCTGGAGTAGAAGCCAAATGATCCAGAAGGTGTCCAGGAGTAGTGATAAGAATATCAAACAGACTTTCGTATGTTGTATTTACCACTGAAAAATATAACCTCATTCAACAGAAATATGGTTTACACAACATGATATGTGCCCAATTGTTTAAATATATATCTTCATATAAATATAAGGAAAGGATTATTTTCAAAAAGTAAAGTACAATACAATCATATTGATCCACTTACATTCATTGGTGAACAGATGACGTTCATGTTTTGCAGTTTTCTTCGTAAGGAGAACTCTTAGATTTGTACCTTTGCACAATTGTTTCATCAATACATTTACCTGCAGTCCTAATTCATACACAGGAACAACGATAATAGCCCTTACTCGAGGAGCTAATCGAGTAGAGAGCGCCTAAAAGTAAATAATGTGATAATGTTAATAAGATTTTGTAGTTCCATTGGGGTAAGCACAATAAAGCCATAGTTGTTTAAATTATTCTACTTGTTCAGTTTTCCTTAAATCATACCATCTAAGGGAGTATAAGAGTTTATCTTATACTTCATCATTTGAAACTAAAAGTGGGTTTCAAAATTCTATATTTCATTAATCCTTACAATATCAAATACACTAGAATATGTGTTTTTATTTATGAATAAATATTATTAAAAGTTAATTGTGAAGTATGAACAGTTTAGAAAGGAAAAACCAAAAATATCAGCCTACATGCAGAATTGGCAACATATAACTCAGAGTTTTGCCACTTCCTGGGGGAGCCTGGACGCACAAATCTTGACGCACTGTGAACTTACTTTTAATAGACCGAAGCAACCATGGAACTACGTGTTTCTGAACTGAAAATAACAATACACTCTTATAACACACATAAAACATCATATCAGAAATAAATGCATACATTAAGTATATATTCAGTAAAAAAAACATCTAAATGAGATAACAAATTAAAATATGTGCATATAATTTATAATATACTAAAACATAACAAGAACCTTTGTTTTTAAAGTTTACAACAGTCTTAATGAAAGTATCATTACCCTTAAACAAATACTCATAACCACAGCGAAGAAGATTTTTCAATACAAATTTATTTTTTATGCCAGATTCACATATCTTCATGGTAGTTTGAAATCCTTCTTGAATAAATGTTACTTTACTCTTCAACTTATCATAGTACATATTGACCTAAAAGAATAAGAATAATGACAATTTGAATGAAGTACGTTATTATAATAAAAGATTTTTTTAAACCTAAATGCCTAATGCCTACATTAAATATTTTATAATGCAAATGATCTGAGTTTTAATACTGAATTATTTGTTTCATTAAATAAATATCGGCACAATCATCAAGCAAGATCTTTTTCTAGTCAGAGACGAATACCACACCAAACATTTATTGAAAGCAGCACTAACAGAAATGAAATTATGATTACAAGGAACAAGTTTCCTACTTGTTATTGCCTTGTTATACTTAAACATAAATGCTTAATACCTATGCCTAAATTAAATGTATTATAATACAAATGGTTTGAGTTATAATATTGAATTATAATTTGTTCCATTAAATAGATATCAGCACAATCATTAAGCAAGATTTTTCTGTAGTAGAGACAAACACCGCTCCCAAACATGTATTTAAGCACTAACAGAAATGAACTTATTGAAGTTTGTTATTGAAAGCAGCACCAACAGAAATGAAACAATGATTACAAGGGACCAGATTTTTACTTTTTATTGTTTTTATACTTGAATAAACACACTAAATAACCATGTTAAATAAATTTCTAAGGAAAAACAGAACCTTGTTTTTGCCAATTTTATTGATAATGGTAGGCCGATATTCGTATAGCACAGGAATGAATCAGCAAGTGGAGAGAGAGAACATTGCAAAGGTCATTTCAAATATTCCAAGAAAAAAATATTGTCTCTGTTGTTGTTTTGAATACACTTTTTTGATTTAAAAGTCTACGTTTGGTTGACTCAGAGCCGTTATTCTTCAAAGAGCCAATTTAAAATAGTTAAAGAAAGGGTTCAGAATTATTACCACCATGCAATGTTCTGTCTCTCCTCCGTTGTTTAGATAAGGGTCGGTTTGATTTAGTAAATACAACCGAATGACACACCTCAATAAAATCTTACTAACTGAGAAGCTTAGTGAGATGTTTTTACACTGACTTACATAAATAAAGTAGATGCTATATACCACTCGCACGAGGATATAATCGAATGACAATTTCAACCACCAATTAAAATGAGAATATGATATTCAGACATAATTTATTAGTCATTTCTTTCATTGTAATCATACTATGCAATCAAGTGATTACATCTCATGCAATTCTATGATAACATAATTTATTTGTTCAGAAATTAGAATAATGATCAACAAATTGACACACAGTATGGATTTAAGTACTTTAAGTGCCTGCAGCAATTTTGAAACAAGTTTCAACTACCAAATGACAAGATATTTTACAAGTACTCATTTCACAAATGTTAAAAAAGCGAGAAACAACCTACAATTCTAATATCACTATCTTCATCCTTATATTGAATTTCATCACGAGGTTCTTCCTCAGCAGTCCTTTCCATAACTGTTTCCTTCTTCTTCTTCTTTTTCTTCTTCTTCTTTTTTTTCTTCTCGGTAGATTCACTCGCTTCATCATCACTTCCATTTTCAACTGCTTCTGTAGACTCGTCATTATCATTTCTATTTTTGTCAATATTGCCAGGCTCAACCAATCCATTTCCTGCCTTCTTCAACATTCTAAAATACTGGCTTTCTTCTTCGGGCCACTGCGAGTCATCTTCTTCGACAAGTTGCCCCAGTGAAAACGAACAGCTCGGTTCATCCTCGTCTGAGGATTTGGTCTTTACCTTTTTAGTGACACACTCCTCCTCATCTGAATCAGGTGGGAACACCCTCTTACTGACGGGCCTTCCTTTTTTTGTCAATCTATCCAAATAGCAATCCAAAGTCAATTTGCTCGGTTCCTCATCACTATCCCCAGTGTACCTGAAGATTGATGGTAAATGCAACATTATTAGGCAATAAACAAACAAATTTCCCACTATTCAAAATGAGAGAGAACACACAACTCTACATCAGAGTAATTACCGGCCCTTCCACTGGACAGGGCAGGGGATACCTTTTAATCAATAAAACAAAGTTGCACACACTTGTGAAATATGCTAATTTAGCGCTGATATTATGAAATTTAAATCTTAAACTCGTTACTCAAACACCATAATAGCGAGCTGTTCATTTGTTTCGTTTAGAAATGATAACTGTAATACAGAAACGTAAGAAAATACCTGGACACAGTGAAAAGGGCCATTTTTGCGAGCACCGCAATGCAGTCGATGATGATACCCGAACCTGTGCGATGCAACCTCCTAGAAACATGCGTCTTACAGAATCATGGCCCGCTAAAATAGAATTTGATGTATCTCTGCGATAATCGCAAAACCACCATTTTTCCATCGTCCGTGCATTAATTAATTCGATGACATCATGCAAATTCAAGTTTTTAGAGCAAATAAGAGGCCGCAACACACGATTCCAGTGTATGATGGAAATTGAGCAGAAATGCTAGCGTAAAAAAAAATATCGAGTATTAAAGTATTAAACGACGAGTTTTAAAGGAACAATAAACATCTCCGGAACAAAACTATACATAAATGTAATAATTCTAGGACTATTATTACTAACTTACTGATCAAAAGTGTAAACAACTGAAACTATTTTTTTTCTATACAGCTACTCAAAAAGCTTAACATGAAACAAAATTTAATAGAAATTTGCCTAAATATTTTACATTAGATGTTTGTAGAAATCACTTAAATGGAAATAATACATATATTTGATGCAGTTTAACAATGAAAAGAAAAATATACAGATATATTTTAATGTCTATTGAGAACTTTTAAAGCAAACTTTCTTGCTCACCAAGAAATTGATTTAAAACTTTATCAAGATTGTGCTACACAGATCTTTTCACTATTTAGCACCAACATGATTTATAACAGAAAACCTAATTTTTTTTAATTGCTCAGATATTATTTTATAACTTTCGTTAAAATTTTCATAGTATATACTAAGTTTTCTTTATAATCAAAGATATCATATAATACTGTTGTTTTACATTTTACATGACCCAAGCAGTGATCAAGCAGTTACCATTTATCAAATGATACATGTAAAAATACCAAAATGGATGGAGAAACCATAATTGTGCCTCAAAATAAATATGGGGAAAAACCAGACAAATATTTGCAGTTTAGGTACTATCATAAGAAAGAAAAACTGTACTTTTATTTTTTCCATACATTAATAGATTAGTTAGTGAAATTTTACCTTAAAGGTATCTTGTAATTCACAATTTTAATTCCCACTAAATAATTTTTTTTGTATTATTTATATGGTGCAATGAGGATCAAAAGCTGTTATGCACTATAAATGATTATCATTTGTTTATGTGTTTTAATTAACACAAAAAACAGCTGTTTTAGGGTTTTGTAATACTTGCATAGTGAGTTATGTGCATGTGACTAAACTGATATATTCAACAACATAACAAAAGCAACAGAGAAAGTTAGTTAACCCATAATTATACAGCTTATTGACTTCAATATATACCTAAAAAAATAAGGGCATGATTTATAACCCCTATTGAACAATGTTTTATATAGTGCAATGAGCATCAAACGCTGTTATGCACAATCAAAGATTATCATTTGTTTGTGTTTTAATTTAAACAAAAAAAAGATCAGAGTTTTGTAACATTTCTGGTTTGGTGTTATGTGCATGTACTAAAGTGATAATTATAATGCCTAATTATATGCAGCGCATTGACAATATGCAGATAAAAAAATAAAAGAATGATGTAAAACCTCCCCTGAAGAACAAATAATTCAATTTTTAACTGATAAGAAAATAGAAGGTGAGGTCTCCTTGATTTTAAACCCCTCTGTTGATATGACTTTTCATATCTTACTTATGTAAGAAAAGATGGCCTGCATGTTGTCATTCAGCAACAACTACTGACACAGTTTAGGTATACTGCAATTACCATAGAATAATTTTAATACATTCAGTAACTACATACACCATACTCATATTCATTTATTTTATACTTCTTGGTTTCATACTCAAACCAGGGCATGGAATTAATAATGAACTGCTTTAACTACTCAGTGGTTTTGAGCATTGAATGGTAAAACCAATTAAATTTGTATAGAGGGTTTTAAAACAAATGTTGAACAAAGCCAAAATATTCAGGGAGAAGTATATTATGTGCAACCACGATTAAAATTAAAACAGGCAGGAAAAAGGGCAAAATTTAATTCAATTATAATAATTAAATAAAGTTTTTTAAGTTGATCTTAAATTAAAGTTGTATTAAAATATTAAAATACAAATGCCAGCAATTTAATTTACAATGTGACATTTATTTAGAACTGTATAATGAGTTTTTCCTGGTTATGTACTGATCCAACTGAAGAATCATATCAAATCGGCCACTGAAAAAATAAAAAAGAACAGTTATAAATACAATAAAAAACATACTGAAGGAACTTTAAATTAATTAAAATTAATTTGTAACAGAAGCCAAAAGTATTTTATTTTACTTAATTAATGTTTTACTGAATTGTGCTTGGTTGATGTGTTCTCACTTGGGACATGGAAATCTTTTAGAATTTCTCTAGTAATTGTGCATTTTTTAGAAATTCAATAGTGTTTTCTACTGTTTCAAAACAATTTCCTAGTATGTGTTCTAGTGTTTTTTCCTTAAGCGTTTGTCTTTGTTCTTTTTATTTTTTACATGTTGTCCCTAAAAGATGTGTGGTTATTGAGATATTAGATTGGTTGGATATTGGTCTTGGTTGGTTGAGAATTACATAGGAGTGTATTAGCCTGGTGTGACCTGTTCTCAGTTTGTTTATTGTTATTATTGTGTTGTGATCTTGTCGTCCATTGTCCACAGTGCTGTCTTGTTATACCATATATAGTTTATTGGTGATTTGTTTTTCCCATTCATCTAATTTGTAAGTTTTTGCATGTCTGTATTGTTTGTAATTTGTAAGTTTTTCTTTTCTTTTGTCATCTTTGGTTTCCAGTTATTTCCGCTATTATTGGTAGTGATTCAGCCTGTTTGGTGAGTCTGTCTACTTCCTCATTTCCTTTTATTTGGGAGTGTGAGGGACACTATACACTAATATTGTTGTTGTTTTTGTTTTGTAGACCTATGTTATCTCCTTAAAAGCATTTATCAATATGAACTGCATACCATTCATAGGCATTTCATCTATTTGTGTACTGTAGTACTGCTCAATGTCTCTAAGGATCCTTATGTCATCACTTTTCACAAAATTAATTGCTACACCTTTCCTTCCAAATCGTCCTGATCTGCCTATCCTGAAAGGCAGTTTAAAATAAAATTAGCATCAACAGAGTTTATGCATAACCAGTTTCACAATTTGTTACAATATAATACCTGTGAATATATAATTCACGGTTGTTGGGTAGGTCATAATTGATTACTAGCGAAACTTGCTGGACATCAATTCCTCTTGCCCATACATCAGTGGTTATTAAAACTCGGCTGAAAATGATATATATATTATTTAGATAAATTCAACTTTTATAACAATATATATTTTAATTAATTAGAATAAAATATTAAAATTACATGAATTATAAAATGATATTACCTTTGCCCACCCCTGAATTCTTTCATAATAGCATCCCTTTCTTTCTGAGGCATGTCACCATGCATTGAACTTACTGTAAAATTAGCTTCTCGCATTTTTTCTGTTAACCAATCCACCTAGAAAAAATGTGGATGTAGGATTACTAAAGTAATTCAATAATTTAGTTTAAAAGTTATTTTTTCATCATTTATAAAGTTTCCTTCAATAAGAATAAGATATAAATTTCTTATAATATGTAAAATTAAAATATAATGAATATATATTAATAAAAGTAGAAGTACTAAATAAATTAATAAAATAAAATAACCCACATATATTGTGTGAAGTTGCCATGTTTTAAAACGTAGTATGTATTTTAGTATTCATAACATTTTTGAGTGTGAACATAAAATAACTAATATGAACAATAATGAAATTACTATGCAACACAAAAAAGAATCACCTTCCGACGTGTATTGCAAAAGATGACAGCTTGTGTTATTGTCAATGTGTCATACAGATCACACAATGTGTCAAATTTCCACTCTTCTCTCTCCACAGCAACAAAAAACTGTTTGATTCCTTCCAATGTCAATTCATCTCTGACAACAAACAAAATCACAAATACATTCATTTTTTTATTTATACATAAATATTTTATTATCCATAATTTATATATGTAACTCAGAAAATGAGTCAAATAAAAAAATACAATATGAAACTTCAAAAAGCAGACTACTGCCAGAAATAAAAACATTTCAACATATATTATTTGTTTTTATTGTATCCACCATAAGAGTTGCCTCACTCATCTGAAGGAATACCCAGCTGAAAGTATACAACATATAAGTATGTAAACAAATATATCAAGGACTATTTCCAGATAAATGCATTCAATACAATCAATTGAAGTTTACTTTAAATATGGTAATGTCGTTGGGTTTACCTCTTCACAAGAATCCTAACAGGATCTGTCATAAATTTACTGGTCATTTCTAATATCTCATGTGGCAAAGTAGCAGATATTAACACCACCTAAAAATTCAGAAACAGATGTCGAATTAAAATAATATGTTAAATCCAACTGCTTGTATGATATTTCTGAATAATTTGAATAAATAAATAGTGAAAAACTAATTGTCCGGGTACCTGAGTAGCTGGAGGAAGATAACGATACACATCATAAATTTGTTGCTTGAATCCTTTGTTTAACATCTCATCAGCCTCATCAAGAACTAATATTTTGATCGAACGTGTCCTCAATACTCTACGTCGAATCATATCTACATGGGAAAACGAAGTTGTCAATAAAATTAGCTTTATTTATTAATATGTTTATTTATTGAACATGTAATACCAAAAACTCGTCCAGGTGTTCCTGAAACTACGTGCTGTCCATAATCCAACTTTCTTGTATCTTCTCCTAAACTAGTTCCTCCAATACAAGCGTGACACTGAACATTAATAAAATCGCCCAATGCAAGCATCACCTGAAACATTTATTTTTAAAAATAAACAAGACAGTGATCAAAGCTGATAAACAATAACTATGAACTTTTTATAAATTCATTAAAAGAAACAAAAATATTGGTGAAAGAGTACAACATTGCCAAGGTTAAATTAAGATCCAGTATTTTATTTAATTCTGCAGGCTGGCAAAAATGTCTTCAAATTGCTTGCAGATCTAAAATACTAATCAAGGTAGAATGAAAAAAAATGTAAAGTGGCTAAAGACATTTCGGATAAATTTTGTTTTTGATATTGAAAATATTTTTTAAATACCTTTTGTATTTGAACTGCCAATTCTCTTGTTGGAGACAAACAGAGAACTTGGGTCTCTCTTGTTTGGATGTCAATAGTTTGAAGTACTGCTATTGAAAATGTAGCAGTTTTCCCTGTCCCTGATTGCGCTTGTGCAATTACATCCCTCCCAAGCATTATTGGTTTGATTGCTCTCTGCTGAATCGCAGATGGTCTCTCAAAGCCTGATTTCACAGTAGATATTAATAAGTATTGTTCAAATTAAATTAATTATTGGTTCAAAACTAACTTATAACTCCTTATCTAACCATTTCTACATTGGGAGATATCTTGACGCATTCATCATCGTAAAATAGGCATAAAGCAAAATTTAAATTAAAATCTAGCAATAAAATATCGTAAAATATAAGTTACTGCATACTTATTACATTTAAATTTGCCTTCTTTAAAAAACTAATGTTATTACAATATATAACAACCATGGGTGCCAAGGATATTTTAGAATAAAAATTCTAAAATCTGTATAAATAAAAATATATTTCATTTTTTTGAACTTTTGCAACAAAAAAATTTCGAACTAAAATTGAAATTTACAAAATACTATTTATGTTTCAATTGTCGTACATTTATAACCTAACTGCAATTAATACTCAACAGAATGTTGTTTGAGACAGTCATATATTGTTCGATATAGTAAGATGCATATAAAACCGATTCGGACGGTTTACCATTTTGATTAATGCGTCATATATTTCGACATAATTATGGACTAACTGTAGAACAATGCTTTGAAGTGCCAATAAAGTTTCAAAAAGTTGAACCTCTTCAAAATACCATCGGAGTTATTACTATAACCTATATGCGATACGATAAACAAACTCGAACTCACCGTAGGAGTAGATACCCCTGAGCAAATCTTCCCTGAGACCCATGATATCAAACGAGGCGATGACTTCGACATTTTCGCTCGTCTCAAACTCGACATTGGACAAGTCTTCTTTGATGACCCGCCTTGAATTCGTCGGCTGAGACATCCTGATAGTTCACGAAATGGATAAGAAAACAGAAGCGCACGAGGACTAACAGACGCACTCTTGAATCGAGACTGTTACGTTAACTGCAATCGATTATTTAATCGATTGACATTATCTATAATCAGTTCAAATCGATTATAACCTCAATCCGACTACCATCCAGAATCGACCATTATCTGGAATCAACTATCACCTAAAATCGATTATAACCTTAATTCGACTATAACTTAACTTCGACTATCATTTGGAATCTTCACCCTGTTCCAGCAGGTTAAAGTCATAACAGAAGGACGGGATTTTCACAAAACGCAGATTTACGGAAATAAATAATAACCGACGAACACTATGAAATCAATGATGCAAATAATACAGTGGAGACGTTTTCCCCGATTTGTCTCATACTTGGTCAACAGTAGTCGCATAGTGAGATACATACACTTGCCCTATAAAGGAAAGTTGAAAAATTTGAAATGTTCGCGGGTTGGCCCATACTCCGTCAACAGCGGTCCCATTTTCGTCATTTCCTTTTTTAGCCTCCCCCATAGACTTGAGGTATAAGAGTACTGCCGGTTTTCATGATCAGAATGAAATTTAGCACGGTACTTAGGACAAAACTTCGATAGACTTCATTCAAAACCCAAACGTACAGAAACGAAACGCTGTTACACATTGCTGCTTAAATTCCTCGACAAAAGATCACAACTATCATTAATGAACAAATTTATAATTTACAACTACATTTTGAAAAAGAACTGAGCCTACGGAATCGAGTTGTGGTTATCCACCAAGCCGTGTATATTAAAATTGACCCGAAATCACGGCCATATTGTCGCTAGATGAGAAGAAGAAAGTTAAATGATTCATTTGTATTAAGTCAGGAGTTCTGGTATTGCAGGAGAATGTTTTTTATTTATTTGAAGCCAAATTCAACCATACAATCGGTTTCTCATTCTGATCTATCTAATTGGCGAAAAGCAAAATGAAACGAAGTTTTATCCGTTCAAAAATTTCGTTTAGAATTATCCAATATTTTCACATATGGAGACCTCTCAATTTTTATCTATTTTCTCATCATATCTCGTAACTAAAAGAGAATCAATCGTATTTTGTCTTCTGCGGGTTAAACCGTCAAGTTTGAACGGCGCCATTGCGATCATGGCCGTCAATATAAATTGCCGCTTCAATTGTAGGAAATCGGAAAATTGAAAATGATCGCTTGTAAATAATATATAGTTAACAATATACTACTGTTTTAAAACCATCGATACCCATAATCCTATTATTGCGTAAAACTACATTTACAAGCGTTTTGTATAGTCTCAACTTTCGCCGCTTATTACCAAGCGTTATCGGCATACCGCAGTTATAAATTGTTGAAAAAACTATCACTAATAGGTCGAGAGCTCATATTTGAAGAGAAGGGACAATATTAATACTATCGGAATGTCTGATGTCGATGAAATGTGGCTGTGATTACTTGGGCAGGTAAAACTCGGTGGCTAACCGCATTCGAGACGTTCTCTCCGCCTATCGCTCGTATTTTGACCGTTTATTTCAACCCGTAGATGTGATCGGGAACCCCAAAACTCAAGGAAAAGTTTACGACAGTGAAGTATGCAATTATGCAAGAGGGCATTTTAAATCGCGTCCACCCGATCCCCAGGGGCGATGTAACCCTAAAGTCTTCTCGCACTTAGGCCCACCACGAAGGATGGGATTGTCCCTTCTTTGGGCCAACGTTTATTGCGGTTTTCTGTATTTTTCAACGTGGCCTTTCAATTTTTTTTAAAAATGGACTGAAGAGATGCGCATAAAAGAAAAGACGACGTTCGCAACATGTGCCAAAATGTCAGAAGAAGACAGCATGAACAGGGACAAGAGGGGTTGTCAGAAGATTAAAAGGGAATTGGAGACAGAGGGAAGGAAAAGCGCTGAAAGCCCGGACACTGGCACCAACTACGAGGCAATTTCTCTTACTGGGGCTAAGTTAAAATGCTTCAAAGGTAAAATGTTCTAATAACTCATAAATACAGTGTGACATTTGTAAGTATGTGATGTTCTCAGTTCCAGTGCTAAGTTACATAATGGATTTGTACGAAATAATTGCTTGTGTTCAACATAGTTATCAGGGTTTGTGTTCTATGAGGATTGATAAAAAAAAGAATCTTATTAAGAATCTCGATAATCTTTTGCTCAGTTCTTATTACAGTTCTATATTTGTTATGAATTTTAAGCTATCAGTTTAAGTGAATCTTTGTGAACATCATCTAAATGATATTGGTTTTATAAAGATTATTGTGTATTATGAATCAAAAGAAAGTATAGTGGATGTTTTTACGAAACAGATACAGTGGCATTTCATTTGGCAGAATGTAGTGAAGATAAATGTACCATAACATAAATATGAATATTTTACAGACAATAATATTTCATTGACATGTAACTTTAGTATAATATTCGCTTACTGTTTTGAACGATATTGGAATAATAACATTTTAGTAACAAATACAGAAATCAGTCGTCACGTTCTGATTGTTTTATATATTTCATTGACGTTTGAGCAAAAATTCCTATATAAATATTCATCATTTTTCATCTGGGGTTTTTCATCATTTAAATTTTTGAATTTGTACGACTCTGGTTCTAGGAATCCTCAACTGTTAGAGAATTAAATTCATTAAAATATTTCTACTTCATATGTTTGTCATGTTCTCTTGAAGGCCACATCAGCTAGTCATGTCTCAGAATTTAATGTACACTACTTTTCACTTATTGAATGTGAATTATTTTATTTGCAAACAATCGCTTCATTTTAGTTATTACTTTGTAATATTTACCAAAAGAAACAGATTGTTTCATAACATAGGTTTGTGTTTTGGAATTTTATTAATCATATCGAGTTTCTTGTTTGATAAGAATAACTTAATAGTAGTAGGTATTCATTTTATAAATCTGAAACATATAACAATGTTTGTGTTGATTCAAAAATATTTTGTTTATGTCGCATTATTGATTAGACTGTTTATTTAATTTTACTCTCACTACTTTCTTGTGTAAATCATTTTTGAATAATGTCAACAATTAAATGTTTTGTAGGTTTCATTTTTATTTAAAGTTGTTTAAAAATGTTTATCTAGGTTATATTATGTTTACTTTTAATTTTAATTGTTTCACTTTTCATATTGGTTATAATACATTTAATACATACTGTAACATTAATAATTATTTAAATTTATAAGTATTAGACAATGTTTAAATTGTTTACATATTCCTATTTATTTATTAGTAATTCTAAATCCAAGTATTGATAACCGCTTAATCTGACAAGATATTTCATTTCATTGAGCCGTGAAGATTTGGTCAATAGCATAAATATTTGCTACACATTAAATATAAGTGAATGATTAATACTTCAGGAAGATTTAAAATGGAAAAATTTCATTACACACTTACATTCTTGAACTGTTTGTGCTCATAAGTATTTTCATCTTCCAGGGAGAAATTTAGACCATAACTTGGGAAAAGATGTGGAGAAAGATGATAACTCAATACATCAGAATGCGAATGTAATCAGACCGGAAAATGGAGGAAAATCTAGTGTCATCAGCGCCAGTAGTGGTGCAAATAGTACATCTGGAGGCAGGCTCAAATTTTTTAAAGGTTAGCAATCTTAGCAATAAATTAAAATTTTGTTATTTATTAATAACATCAATATTATTGAATGAATTTTATCAATCAATTTTTTAATCAGTCAAACAATAACTGAAGCATTTCAGCTAATTCAAAGCATTTACTTTGTGCTATCGTTATCTTTAACTAATATTATAAGTTTTCAGGGAATAGTTATTCCCATTATACCTGGGTAAGCAGGACCTTGGTATTTTAACTCATTCTTTCTATTTTAATGCTTTAAATTTAAGAACTCCTTCATTTTCCCATCATGTTTCTTTATGAAACTTCCTGGAAGAAAAATTTTAAAATCAGAGTGTGATGTGGAAGTGCGTATTTTCTGTTTGTTTTTGTTATAGATGGGAAGTTCATCCTTGAGCTTTCTCATAGGAAAGATGGTGAAAAGATGTGTTGGATCCCTGTTCCAAAAAAGACTTACTGGCCAGTTATAGGCACTCCTCGGTTAGAAAGTTCCGCTTCACTCAGTGGTATAAGAATTTTTACTATATAATTTTTATTTGTGTGTATATTTAAATCAAATATTTTCAATACAAGCATGATTTATTTTTCTCCCATTACAGTTCAATTAAAAACATTTATCGAAGTCTATATTAAGTAAGACTTGTACATTTCTTCAGTTTAAATATTGATTATATTAATGCCAAAAAAATTACCAACTACTGACTTCAGTAGCTATCAAAGGAACTATTACAAAACTATCATTACTATCAACATCATGATGGGGAATACAGATATTGTACTACCTTATGGTGAAATGTAAACGTATCTAGTTACTGAGTTCATTTTCATTCAGTGTTCACTCTTTGGGTTAATTAATATTAATTGTTGCTCTTAATCAAATAATCATTCATAATGTACTAGTATAGAAAATAAAAATATTGTACAGTATTCTTTTTGCTATATTTAATTTGCTTATTATAGTGTATATTTGATATTAAGATAGAAAATATTTGTATTTAGCATCAGATGATAACTCATCTGTTCAGTCTTCACCTTGGCAACGAGACCACTGCTGGAAACAAACTACTCCCAGGCATAATATTAGTCAAGAACTTGAATTTAGGCTCTTACGGTGTGGATCTCTGCGAAAGTTACGCTACACTTCACAGGCTGTTCGTTCTAAGAGGTGGAAACCTTCAGACTCATCAGTAGTTGATCAGAGCATATTGGTATATATTTTTTTTTATTACAGTATTGCTTAATTTATTAGCCTGATATCTAAAGTTTCAATATTTAATTGATTATTGATTAAGGGGCCTCGGTGGCTCATGTCATTGGGGCATGCGTCTGTAGAGGCTGAGAATGGTGGTTTGAATCCACCCAACTGAATGATGGCTAGCCTGACATTTGCCATGGATGTTAGCCTGTAAGCTAGTCTGTAAATAGGGACACAGTGATCTAAGTTACCCTGCAATCACAAACCGCATAATGGCGACAGGCCACTTTGAAAACTAACGGCGCTGAGAAAAAAAATTATCGATTAAATTATTTTTTTTGTGACGAAATATTTTCCTCCTAAGGAGTATATAGTCACAATGTGTGAGAGTTAAGGCTTAACTGTTGTATTATACTAAACAGATTGTGAAATTAGTTGCTGATTAGTTGAATGTTTGTGCCACTTGGGAGTTTTATTATTACAGTTTATAGTATGATCTTTTAGTAATGAATGTACTGGACATGAAGCCTGTCATATGACCAAAATATACGGAATGTATTATTGAAAATACTAGGGGAAGACTGACACATATGGTTCCTTTAATTTTATTTTATAGGTTTAATCTAACTAACACTTTTAAATACCTTTAAATAAGGTATTAAACGAAATATGTTAAACAAAACAAAATTTATGCAATGATTTATTTTGAACATATTGTCTTATAGGATGCAGTGGTGATATTTATGCTGGCATGAAAATGCGCAACTTTCTTTAAAGTAAAGGGAGAATAAACATTTCCGATACTCAGTAATATGCTACTGTCATATATTGCAGGATATCGTTGAATTATACGGAGGGTATCTAGCATTTTCCTGATCGCTGTTCGTCAGTCAGCTTGAAAATACCCTGGCTGACTCAATTGGAGAAGAACTTGACAGGCTGAGCAGATGGAGTTTAGTGTATTTAGATGGATTCACAAGATTGGGAAATAAGTTGGCCTTTGCTGCCCATGTACAACGAAAGGTTGTATTAAGGCTGGCGGGTAAAAGAAGAGCAAAAGATGAATCCATCTATTTGCTATTATTTCAAAGGAAAGAGTCCAATATGAACAATTTGTGCCAAGCTTGTCAAACACTCATTAAAAACCATAAAGAGAATTAAATATGGTGACTGTGGAGCAAAACCTAAAATTTCATAAATGTCAGAATTTAACTAGACCTTCGTGTGAAAATTGCAACTAATTTTGACCACTTGTAAACTTGAAAATAGAGAACATGTAACATGTGCACACATTTTACAAGTGTACAGCGGTAATAAGGAATGCAAAATATATCCATTTAATAATTTCACATGTTTCTAAAGAATTTTGAGAAATAATAAATGAAATGTATTTATACAAAATTATATGCAGCTGTGTATAAAAGCATGCGATATATTTAATGAAGGCAGGAATGTAAGGATGAATTGATTGTACTCATAGAACAATTGAGCCAAACATTCACTCCATCAAGAAATATGATAACAGTGTTATAATACATTTCATCATGGTACAAGATAAAAACAAATCGAGGATACTAGAAAACTCTTTTTGTCATATAATGCCATGCCGGAAGGAAACATGGACAATGAATACTTCTCCTGTGTTGGTATTTGCAGTGGAAGAAACCAACAACCTACACTCACTGTTCATCAAAACGTGTGACACTGTATCCACATTTGGTATATATATTGGTTGGTCTATAAATTGCCTTAATGATATTATGCGATATAAGTAAAATATATTTAATGCAATTATATGATCAAAAATATGTAAAATGTTCACGTCAACGATGCCTCTAGTGAAAGTTGGATTGAATACAGAACAACTGTTGGATTTATATCTCGGTTGGATGCTGTTGATTCCATTGACATTTGGGAATTGTGACAAAACTTATTTTATTTATTTATTAGGTCTTTAGTGACTTATTGACATCCCATCATAATCAACTTTTAGAAGAAGTAATGAAGTAACATTGCTGTATTGTTATATATTTAGTTCTGTCTTTATAAGTGTAGTAGAGACCAGATAACACTATTTCTTACCTGGATTTATGTTGCATTAGGCAATTTAACTATACAAAAGAATCCTGTTTTTAACCTTGTAAAAGCAAGTATTATGTATTGGTCTTCTGAGGTCCTGACAAGTCATTGTTCTTAATAATGCTTAACAACACTTGTTATATGACAAGATAAAAATAATAATATAAGAACATTCAGTTATTGCAGAAAATTAGGCTTCGATTTAAAATAAAATATGTCTGTTAGATTGAATTTTTTTTACTTTTTTGCTGCAATATTCTTATTTCTCAACATTATTATTTAGTTGTTATATTTATAATGCACTATTTTTGACCTAATATTAATATGCATTTGCACCTAATATTAATTTGCATGTGTGAGCAAGTGTGTTTTATGAATAAGTTAGTGGATTGGAAAAGTAGCCTTCAAGTTAATGTAATGGTTAGTGAAAGTTTCTTGCTTTCTAAAGAGTTGTCTCTTGGGTCTTGTTTTGTTTTTATATCCCAAAAGCCCCGATTTCATATTTAAGAAATAATATGTTCAGATCTAAGCATTTAAAATTATCATCAGTGTGCAGTTCGGTTTGCTACATTATTATTTGTTTCAGTTTTATCATTACCTTCGAAAAAATAATGTTAGCAAATGTAATTTATGCCAGCGATAATATCCATTGTGTCAGATCAATTGCACTTCTATTTCTATGTTTTTAGTAGTATCTAATCAATAAAGAGTTTTATATAAAAAAATGACAATAAAAGAATTTATAAAATAAGTAGCAGAAAAACCAAAAGAATATTGTCTTTATTGCAGTACGCATACATTTAAGACTAAATTCTTTGTAAATAAGGTGTCAAGTGTGCGCATTGTGACCCATAGGTCAGTGGTTCAAATCCGCACGTATCCATGGACGTTAGCATGTAAACTAGTTGTAAGTAGGGACAGTGATAGGAGACAAGTTAAGCCACTCACTCCATATCACAAAGCGCATAATGGTGTTAGCCACCAATCGCACTACATAAAAATTGAAAAGAAAACAATTCTGCATAAATTCGTAATCCTTTTTTTTTCAGGTTAGGGTTCGTGTAAAAATACGCAAAAGAGCTCCTTTAGATGGCATAATCCAGTCATTGTGGGAAAGAGTTATAAACTCTTGTAAAACAGAGCCCGGTATTGTGTCGCCAAGGAAAAGAATACTGAGGGAATTGGAAAGAGTAACGTTGGAAGAAGCGACTAAAAGGCAGAGGGCACGTCCTCCGACTAGGACAGTCGGTAGCCACTCGATATCGGCTATATTGGCGAAAGAAGATGAATCAGTGTTGAGGACGTTGCTGAGGTCGCCTTCGCCGTCAGCGGACGCCGTACGATCTCAAGCGACGCGCGTGCCTAATTCTCCCTACCTGGCTTCCTCGTCACATTCCTTGCAGGGTTCGTACTCATCATCTTCGTCATCGTCGTCATCTTGTTCGTCGTCGTCGTCATCGTCATCGTCGTCAGCAGGATCCGGATCAGGATCGGCGACATATTACGCGCAGGTTCCGCCTCCTTATAGAGCTTCTCATAGTTTATGGCCCGTTCATTATCCCGTTTCTAGTCCCTCCCTACCGCTCCCAATTTTCCCCGTACCGCCCTATCAAACATCACATTGGCCTCATAGTCACTGTTCTGCATCACAAGATACTTCATCAGGTATGTTGATCTATTTATATAATTATAAATATTGTTGCAATGATTTTTCTTAACCCTTGTGGTGCAGAACAATAAATATATTTTCTATAAATAATTATGCGCTTATTATGAAATGTCCATTCCACACGATCTAAGTAAATCGGAATGGAGCCAATAAAATTACTTCTTTCTTACTGTAAATTCTTAAAGAATAGCTGGAATGAGATTAAGTAGTTTTTCATAACCCAAATATAAGCGAATATATTTATTTGATTACTTTTGTCAACTGTATGTATTTGTTCGTATGGAACTGAATTATGTACATATACTGTACATTATCGATAATTTTCTGTTTAAAACTATAAATAAACGGCGATCTTGAAATAATAACATTTTAATGATTTGTTACCTTAGCTATATATTACACCCCATGTAGGAAATCCCTCACCTCACATTCCACTTAATTGTTGTAGATGTCAATTTCTATGTAACTTCTGTCAGTTTTCTTCAGTAGTGTGATTTTAAATGGAAGATACTTCCTTTACTTGTAAAGTTAAATTTATAGGTTCCTCTTGACTAATTACTTGGTAGAAGAAATTTTGCCCTTCTTAAATTTAATATTTATAAAGAAATTGTAGGATATCATAACAATTAAAAATTTATATTTTGATAATGTACCCCAGCTTTGAAAATGTGAGGGATTGCCAGACATGTTACTGATAAACAAATAATGAAAAATTATATTTTAAAAACTTTCTTTATCTAATTCTTACACTCAATAGGTTTTAGATATTAATTTTGAAAAAAATTATTTATCAATAAAACATATAATAATTGCACTATTATTTTGATAAAATAACTTGCTTAATTCATAGATATCTAATTAAAATAATCAATTTTTATTTTAATTTTTTGAATTATTCTGTTGCAGATGTGCCACTTAATTTATCAAAACATTCAGGTTAGGAGAACTACAGTAATATATTGGTGAATCGGGCTGCTTCTGATTCCTAACTGCCTCCTTTTAGACTGCGGAATGTACGAACATGTGTAAATGTAATATTTATAATGTTAAGAAATATAATGAATATAATTATGTGTATATTTAGTAAGTATGTATATATATATATATATATATATATATATATATATATATATATATATTCACCAAGTTATACACATCATAGCTAATAATTATGTGCCTTGTTATTCTAAATAGGCTGCTGGCTTGTTAAATATATAATTTAATTTTGTATAGTGTAAAATAATGGTGGAAATTATAGTTTTTAAAACTGTTAAATACATATTAATAAGGTATATTATTACAGATCAATTGTAATTAATAATTATACATGAAATTCAAAATATCACTGTATTATATAATGTTATGAAATATTTTACAAATTATATTTATTTTCTTCTTCCTTAAAACTATAAATAAAAAGAATGTCTTTTCTATATAAATGAACTATGTATTATTATTTTTATGAACAAATAATTTACTATTACTGGTTGGTTTTATTTCATCCAGGATAATTCAATACCTGTTTTATTTAATTCGACCTGTTAATCAACCAGTATTTATTTAGATTTAACATAGACATATTGTTATCGTACATACCTTCTTCATATATAAATCAGCTGTTTTATGTAGGACTCCATTCATTCCTGAATTAATGTTACTTTTCTCTTATCATACCATAATTAAATTTGTCTGTGTGAATTTTTAACACCTTTAAAAGAATTAAAAAATAACGTAATAACGTTCATGAGAACTGAATATAAAGAAATTATGAAACCTTTTTTTATCAATTTAGCCAGCATTGAAAATGATTATTAAGTAATTCATTGCATTTCCATTATTAATGAAGTGGGGCTGCTGTGGTTGAGAATTTCATTGCAATCACTGATTTAGTTCTAGCTCAATGGCTAATATTATGCCTTGGTTTGTGTTCTCATATATAATTATAGTTGGTGGCTTCAGCCACTGTTCATAATACCTGATAGGTATGTGGACAAAACATCCTCACTTTAGAGGACTACTGTTATTAATACCATTAATGATACAGTTATAAACTGCGAGTAGATTTTTTTAAATTATTTTTTGTATGAACTATTTTATAATTCATACTGGAGTTAAAAATAGTATGGTTATTGTTGTTGACGTTTTATTAAAAAAATTGTTCAAAATGGAGGCATTACTTTCTGTGATGTTCTGACACCTAAATGTGGAAACGTAGACCAATGTTTTTGTATTAATTAAAATGTAAATTCACTTCAATTAATTATAACAGGTTGAATCCTTATACATTACACTCTGTAAGTGAATAAAGTATTACAATGTTTTGATGACAGTTTTATTCACACCTAAATTGTAAATTACAGCTTTCTGCTCCTAAAATGAGATTTGTGAGAAGGGGAAACAATTCGAGGTAGGCCTATTTCTAGTTAAATTACAAACTTTACAAAAACTGGAGAAATATAAACTAACATTGTAGGAAACATGGTGTAATTAAATTTGATTTAATGTCAGAAATAAAACATGCTGCTAATTCTAACCCAAATTTCTCCTTCAAGGATATATATATATATATATATATATATATATATATATATATATATACACACACACACACACAATGTTAGTTAATTTTATTTTTATACTAATGACACGCTCAATGAATGCCTGATATTTTAAATTTAATGTATGTCCAAACACACACACACAGCATTTATTTTCTGCGCAATTTTTCCTGATGTCGATATGCGCAGATGTGTATATATATAGATTTATATTTATTTATTTATATATACAATAGTTCCATTTTGAAATGTTGTTATTTTATGGGGAATTGAAGCAGGCGTCATTTCTCTGAAGATCCATTTATACGTGTTTCATATTTTGCAATTAGACGGTTATACAGAAAAGCTATAGTTCATTTCTCTCTTTTTGTAATAACGAAAGGTGAAATTTTAGCTACCGGTCCATTTGAAGTGGTGGCTATATATTTTAAAAATCTTGAGTATGACTAGGGTGCATTTCGTATTTCAAAAATCTTCTTCCTCACTCAGAATCATTAGAAACGACACGGTTATTTTGGAAAGAATTACATCTAGGCATTAAATCTTAAACTTTAAATTTATATTAACGGTGTATTGAAGAAATATTTTTCTAAAAGCAAATAATTCGCGGCAAAATATGAAATCAATGTCGGGAATTTATTACAAATTTTTCGTTTTAATAACATTCTTGAAAATAGCATTTAATAGTCATTATACAGAACATTTTCTCTACATTGAAATTGTTTTATATTAAAAAGGGGGGCTTACAATTTGAACTTTATTGAAACTCTTAAATTGGAACGATGGGTCAAGAAACCAATTCAATATATTCAAATTAAACACGTAGGATATTTTGAAATTTATCCCTTATTTTAATAGAATTTTAATTTTGCGTCCTGCAATTCTTTTAATACTTGTCTCAGTCTGTGACGTCACTGGAAGGGAATAGAAACAGAGAAAATGGCGAGCGGTTTGTGTCTCGGATCAGTGTCGTGCTTTTTTCAACTTTGAACAATATTTTTACTTTAATGATACGCTGTGTTGTGATCGAGGTGCGTGTCAATGCCGAGTATTGTGGACAGTTAAAAAAGCGACGATGAACGCCAATATGTACAGGGTTGGAGGTATGTTTCCAGTTAGGCGAACGTTTCGTTGAAGCTTTTTAACCGGCTGTACCTTAAAGCTTAATTTTGTCTGGGCCGAGCGTTGAAAAAATATATCAACCGTTCCAACAGCCTTTCTCCCTGTTAGTGTACTCTTCGAATGCCCAATTTCAAAATTTGACGAGTAGTTTTCGATTTTTGTCGATTTGTGTACCGTTTTGGCTGTAAAATTACTACCTGAGGGTTGGATAACCTCTATCCCAATTGCGCTACTCACTTTTATATTCCGGTGCAAGGAATAGTGGTATTAATCGTTTTAATGCATTTATGAACAGCTCATTTCTTATATGATCAGCAGTTAATTTTGTGTCAACAAAATCTGTTTTATTAATTGACAGTTGGAAAATGCAGAGGTAATTTACAAATAGAATTACAACTACAAATACTATTATCAGTGAGATTGGAAGTATACTTGATTTGAGAACATGCGGAACATGTTTAGCTGGCTCAAAACTTAATTTTGTGGCATGTATACTGCCAGAATGTTCTCACCATTTGTTTCCTGCAGATACTGTTTTAAGTCATTTCTCCTTTATTCTTACTTTGCCTATTTTTATCTTCATTTATTATTTATTTTGGTAAAATACCTTTTCGCCAGATTGTGTTAAATTCTTATGTGAACTATAATTTATGATATTCTCAGCCATAATTCTTTCTGTTCATTTTATTGACTTAATTCTTTTAAATGAGATATTTTTTTATTTATTTGACAGTTGATCCAATATTCTAATGGATTTATAGCAACAGATTAATTTCATTCCCTAAGATTCAGTGTAAATATTTATGTTAATAAGGTGAACTTAAACTGCATTGGATATGTGTTAATTCAGGGTGTATCAATTTTTATTGAATTTACAATCTAAATAAATGAGTAGAAGGTGGCATGACACGTATATTTTTAATTAAAGCTTTGCTTGTGCTATATGTTGGGTTTCCTTATTGGTTGTTGATATTAGAATAGTCTAGCTGATCTCATTTTTTTAAATATATATTTATACTTAAAATATTTGTTATTCTAGAATTTTTGTTTCATACCCTTGTTGACTATATATAAGATACCACATGAAAAATTATATAAATATACTTTAATAGACGAGTAAAATTGCAAGCATCAGATCAATTTTGCTAACACAGGGAAATGCGTGATATTATATTAGGTTTGGAGATTAAACTATAGTAAAAAGGAAAATTTGTGCAAGTAGCAATTGTGTTGTCAGTATACATATTATTTTTAATATTTAAAAGAGCAGCATGTTCCGTGTATGATTCAAATAGTGTCGAACATTACAGCATTACCATAAGGTTGTAAACATTTCATTTATTTTCACGTTTCATCACTAAAATTATTTTGGTGTAAATGGTATTAAACTAGTCATAATAATAACTATCAGAGATGTCTTACTGTTTTAAATATGTTGGAAGTGAGAGAACCATGTTTAGATATCATAAAAGTTATCAGTTTTAAATGATAATTCAAATAGTGTTAGTGTTAAGAATATTTAAATATATCATGAGTCATTGGAATTGCATTGAATTCCCATTTTAATGGAATTTCACTGAAGATAACTTTTTAAAACAGTGAATGAAAATAATGTGGCAGTGTGTATAATAATTTAGTTATTCGTTGGTACATAATGCCATATTTGAAAATGTGTGTTTGTAAAGTGTAGTAATGAATATTTTGATTCCATTGAACTGTAAATATATATCAAACTGTTGATAGATAAGTGGTCATATTTCTAATCTTCATTTTGAGTATATATGTATTTTTATTTATAATTGATAGTGATTAATTATTTCAATCACAAATACCTGTTATGGATGTATTATCCTTCCTCTCTATGTGATTACATATTTTAATAGTACTACTCATTATGAACTTAGCTTATCATGTGCACAATTAAGACTGCTTTTTAATATTTTCCATACACATCTTATCTATAAGTCAAAAGAAAGCCTTCTGTGTAAAGTGAAAATATTAAGGGGAATGAGTAAATACATTTCTTCCAATCCTTTTTACTTTATGAAAATCAATTTGACACAATTGTTTTTTTGGAAATCTATATGTTGGCTAGAAACATTACTGATAGAAAGAAAAAAATTATTTTATAATTATTGTGATGAAATTATTTTATGTATTAAATTCAAATCTATTAACAGTTTGTATGTGACATCCTTATAGAGTGAAAAGGGAAAACACTATTCAGTGATTTAACTTGTAGGAATCAAGGATCATTCAAGATCTCTTAATCTATATCTGTTTAGTAGGTTCCTATAAGTGCCATAGCCATATAACCTAATAGCCATTCTGCATAAATTTACATGGTCACTTCTAAAAATGATGGTGAATAACTGATTAAATTACAAGCATTTTCTGAAATTTAATTTTACTTCTTTGATTTCTTCTAATTTGTAATGATTTATGTGTACATTTCTGCACCCATTTGAATTTGTAAAATTTGATAACAATACAATTCTTTAATCAAATATAGCCATACATTACCTATTTACTTATAATATGAAATAACTTGTTTCAAGAGCAAGTCTACTTAATAATGTGTCTACACTGTTCACTAATTAGACATGGAGAAAAAAGTTCATGAAAGTTTATAAAATTTCTTGCTTTCAGATTACGTCTACTTTGAGACAGCATCTACAACCCCATATCAGATAAGGAGGATTGAAGAACTAAATAAGGTTTTTATAATTTTCCATTTTCTCATAATTATATTTTAATATACTCGTTTCTACCTTATTATTAATATGCTTAAGTTTAAAAATTAAATATTATTTCAGACTTCAAGCGGGAATGTTGAAGCCAAAGTGATGTGTTTTTTTAGAAGGAGGGACCTGCCATCCTCCTTAATAACTCTAGCAGACAAACATCAGAGTAAGTAATGGAATCATTTTTACAAGTTATATATTTGAATCTCTCCAATCATACAACAAATAGTAATAAATTATATTTGTATATGTGGTGTGTGTATAGGTATTTATTATGATTATTTAACCATATCTACCGTTTCCTGAATTTTATTGGCACAATATTGATTATCTTCTTCACTGATGTCTGCAAATGCTTCTTATGTGGCTTGACCAAATAATTGAATTGTTAAATTTTCTAGGTGCCTTAGAAATGGAAGGTGAAGGAGATAAAGAAGATTTAAATACGAAACAATTACACCAACTGAAACATAGAGAATTGTTTTTGTCACGGCAGGTTGAAACACTAGCAGCTACTCATATTCGAGGAAAATGCTCTGTCACTTTGCTCAATGAAACCGAATCACTACTGAGCTACCTCAATAAAGATGTTAGTACAGATGAGCATAAGCATTTGTTATTTGTAGCATTTTAAGAGTCATAAGGCTATTTATATTCTGTAACAATACATAACAATTGTATCTGTTAGCTTTTCATTAAAATGATTTTAGAAATATTTTCAGATAGTACTGAATTGTGCTTGTAAGAATATATTTGAACTTTTCTATTTGCTAAGCTTTTTATTGTATTTGGATGTAATAAAACGAGTACTGTTATTTCTGCAATCTTTGATTAATTTGCTGTTCCTTATGATTCAGGATACGTTCTTTTATTGCCTGGTGTTTGACCCATCACAAAGAACATTATTAGCTGATAAAGGAGAGATTCGAGTTGGGAGTAGATACCAAGCCGACACCCCGCCAATGTTAAGAGAAGGTAAAGTTGCTATAGAAATTAATTTACCAAATTTTTTACATAATCCTTGGTTATGTTTGAATTTAAGTTTTAGCAATTTTTGCATAAATATATTATTGTATTTTCATTCATTTATCACACAGAATAGGATTTTAATTCTTAGTTATTTTGAATATATTTTTTAGTAATCCATGAATTTGTTTTCTTCAATGAAGAAGAGTTACAATAATTTTACAACTTTTTGCACTTCTCAACTGAAATTGAGAGTTAAGTTGAGAAAACTTTAGGTTAAAAATTAATTTGCTACTTTATATGGTGCATTGACATAATTAAAATGTAAAATACATTTTCATTATTTTGAAGGCTTCTAACAAACTTACTTGTTTTTCTAAGTACATAAAGATATTTTGCTTAATTGTTAAAGAAGGCATTATTATAGAAATTTATGACTTTAAATATCTTGTTTTGATTGGTTTTTGCTTTTCTTACGCTTAGTTGAATTTATAGTAGATGTTGATATTAAATTTGTTCTATTTTTTCGTTGGTTCTATGGTAGAGTACTAAATAATTCTGTATGTTTCTCAAAATACTTTGTCAGAGTTTTTAGTTGCTACAAAATACTTGTTCTGATACACATAATGGATAACAAAATTTACATAGTTGATATGTTGTAAAATTGTTGTGTCTATGTTACCAGACTTTAATTAATATGATTCATTTTATTACAATGAATAAATTTTGCTCCGAAGTAATTACTTTTGTCACTAATTGAATATCAACATAACACACGCTTAGACCAATATCTTGATGTTATTTTGCAACTGCATTATGTCTCATCAGTTCTGATTCTGGCACTGAATTTATATGAATTATTTTTATGAATATATATTCATAGAAATTAATCTTTTGTAGATGAAAAGGATTTTAGGAGATGTGAAGATTTAGAAACACTCCTTTGGACCCCTGAGCATAATTTAACTGATAGACAAATTGATCAGTTTTTAGTGACCTCAAGGTAATGATTTGATTTACAATAACTTTTTGGTAGCATAATTAACTTTGTGAAACTAATTTTAAAGGATAGTGTTCTTAACTCATACTAAACACTGTCAACATTTAAATGTTTGAAGGTTCTTCCTTCTGTCGCACCCTCATTTGTAGTCATTCAAAATATACATGTCTGTATAATAAACAGTATGTATGTAAATATACATGTAAGAATTTGAATTTTTAGTTTTTAATTATATTTTATTTTATGTTTATAGATCAGTAGGAACTTTTGCAAGGGCCCTAGATTGTTCTAGCTCAGTAAAGCAGCCAAGTCTTCATATGAGTGCTGCTGCAGCTTCTAGAGATATTACGCTAGTATGATATTATTAACAGGCCATATATACTATAATTTTAATTCATTAAAGTATTCGGGAATTATATTTATCTTGTATTTCTTCTTCTTTGTTCTCAGTTTCATGCAATGGACACATTGCACAAGCATAAGTATACCATGTCTGAAGCTGTGAGTTCACTAGTACCATCAACAGGGCCAGTTCTTTGTAGGGATGAAATGGAAGAATGGTCTGCTTCAGAAGCCAATTTGTTTGAAGAAGCTTTAGAGAAATATGGGAAAGATTTCTCTGACATTAGACAGGATTTTGTAAGTTTTGAATTCCTGTCCATTGGAAACTAGTACATACATAAGTTATCAAGATAGAAGATATTGTTCTTAAAGCATAAACATAGTATGGATAAGAGTATGAATAAATCAATAATAAAAATGCACCTAATTTTTTCTGGGTTAAGTTTTAATCAGTCAATTATTGGAGTCATAATTAAATTAAATATGACCCAATAAATTAAATCAATTCAGTTTTATAAATTAAGTTTGCGGAATTTATTGCCACTTTTAATCATCTGTATATGTTAATCTGTATATCATAGTTTAATCTGTAATATGTTACAGAATGAAAAAACCCATGAATGAACGAATATATTTATACTTAAATGAATATTCATATTTTAGCTTCCGTGGAAGTCGCTCAAAAATATTATTGAGTATTATTATATGTGGAAAACTACGGATCGTTATGTTCAGCAAAAAAGAGTTAAGGCAGTGGAAGCAGAGTCTAAGTTAAAGCAGGTGTACATTCCTAATTAGTAAGTAGTAAAATATTAAATACTTATTACCGGATACAAAACAGTTAAACTCAATTATTATAAGGTTATTCATATATCATTTTGATTTTCCTTTTAGCAATAAGCCCAACCCAGCTCTTATGCAACACAAAGGCATTGTCAACGGAACTTCCAACAGTGATATAGTTAGTAGTGGAAAACCCTGTGAATCATGCAATAGTAAGTATCGCTACTAGAATATCATTTTCATTTTTATTTATACCATTAAGACTTAAATAAAAATTAATCATTATGTTCATTTTAGCTTCTGTGTCGAACCAATGGTATGCTTGGGGCCCATCTCACATGCAGTGCAAATTATGCCATCCGTGCTGGACCTATTGGAAAAAGTATGGTGGATTAAAAATTCCATCCAAACTGGGTAAAAGTAAAATATCTTTTTTATATATTTTTTTCAAGTACTACGTAAGTTAATTAATACATTCATTGCCAGAGTCCATATATGCCGCAGGCAGCACATTATTTTCACCCTTCATTTTTTCTTCATTCGTCCCATCATCTTGAGTGTTGTTAAAAATAAAACAAGCTTATGCTGCAATCAACTTAAGCAAGCTCAGCAGTGAATGTGACTAGTAGCATTAAGAGTGCAAGTATTTATCATTTTATTTGAATATGTTTTTGAATCTCAATTAAAGTGAATGTTATCTCAGTTGAAATAAAAGTGCATCTAGGAGAAAATTACTTTTTTTGTGACATTTTCAATCTGTTGTATCACTTTGTAAAGGATTGTAAAAAGAAATTGCAATATGGATACAGTATGAAATCCTTAAAAAATTTTATATTACAGATGAATTCAATGGATAGTAAAGTTAACATTTTTTTAGGGGATGGCGAAGTCGATATAATTAAAAAGAAATCAGGCAGCATTTCTGATGAAGGTAAATCTTTTTTTCATTTATTATTTTTGACTAAAGTAATTTTAATAGTTTTGGTAAATTATTATATTAAATTAGAATGAATAAAAGGAAACTTAATTAAAATTTAAGAAACATATAATATTGTATTGTAGTTATTTAAATAAAAGTTTATATGAGTTCATCATTTGTATGATATTTTACAATCAATCAAACAACATTGTACTTGAATCATACAGTATAAATCAAGAATTTTAGACAGGCTTAGAAAAATAGTTTCCAAAATATATTGTTAGTACATTATTTTCATTAATGTACAAATAAATGTATTTTATATAAAGCTACAAAATGCAATTTATAAACAAATGTTTTTCATAAATTTTATTTTGTTATAGAAAAGCCACCATCTAATGCCACATCTCATCGGCCTCATCGTTGCAGTATAATTGGTTGTGCAAAGGTAAGCTTATAATTAATACATCATTTTGCAATATGATTATTTTCAGGGAATAGGGATAAATATAAAGATTTAGATTTTATAGATATCAAATGTCATGTTTATTTGGTTTCGGTCTTCCATTTTTTTAAATTGTGTAACAACCTTTAAAAAGGTTATAAAATAAATTTTTTTCTTTCAGGAATTCAAAGTGAAAGCACAATTGGCACGCCACTACGCGACTGCTCATGGACTGGCAGTAAGAGCTGGTTCACCGAGACCCATAATGAAAACTCGGACCGCCTTTTATTTAGCTACAACACCATTGACAAGACTTTCTAGGAGATTATGTAGAAGTTTGCTGCTTTCTCGTCATGCTGCTAGAGCACCGTTTTGGCCCATCAACGTACAGGCGATAAAACAGGACTGTAAGTAATCGTGCAGTTTACTTTTACATTATTGCCACTACTGTATGTTAATCATTGTGTAACACTAGTTTTTATGATTTCATTGTTCTCTTATTGTATAGGAAACAAAAAAAAAATTATTGTGATTGAATTTGATCCTTTTTGTAGGCCAACATCAAATGGCTGGAAAAAGCTGTTTAGAACTCAAAAGTCTTCTTCACGTTCGAAGAAAAGATAGAGGAAGTGTAACTCACATAGCTACTCGTTTGGGACTAGCTAGAAACCATGAATTAATTATTCCTGATTGGCTTGCACCAACAGACAAAGATAAATTACCAAAATCAGATAGAATCGTATTTCCAAAGCCTCCTAAAGCCCCAGGTAAATGTACACCATAAAATATGAATATAAAATAAGGACAAGATTGTCATAAAGGAAATTTGCTGTTTCTTTCATTTTAGTCCTGTAGGATAATTTTTCAGGCTATATCTTTTATATAATTCTTTAACGAAACTATTGTTTTTATTAATTTTCAGTTTTAACATAAAGTTAATGTGTACACGGTTTTTCTTTTCTTTAGATGGAAGTCTATTGTATGAGAGGATTCCGAATAAACCAGATGTAGACAAACTAACGTCGAACAATGTACCTTCAACCCTTAAACGTAAACCTTTTGATGAGGTCAATGGAGTAGATGGTAAGCTTGTCTTATTTGGAACAAATATTTTCCTTCCAATGGCTTTCATTTTGTGACAGTGTGAGGAAGTTATTGCATAATATCTTGTCAAAAGTAGTGTCTCTTTATGACACTTTTTAATAAATCACTTATTATATATACTGATAATAATTCGTAATATTTCTGTGCTCCTTTGTGAGTTGCAATAAAACTGAATTTTAATCAGAGCAGAGATTAGCGTCAGTTAATTATAACTGTGTAATGAAGTTTTCAGTAATTCAATTCATTTTTTCTCTTTATTTTATCGTATTTGTGTGTGTTTATTTTCTAATTTTGCAGGAGTTAGGGTTCACGAGGGGGTCGTGCCTGCTAAGAGAGTGCCAAGAGATATGGGTGGAGGAGGTGGCCCAGTCGGTCCTAGAACTGTAATTAACCACCTCAATGGTAAGGCTAGAGTTGCTGCGGTTACACGCTCAGGCCGTAAGCAAGTAATCTCTTGGATGGATGCACCGGATGATGTCTATTTCAAATCGACGGATTTAACGAAGTACGGTCTTATTTTGTTAAGCTTAAATTATACAGCAAAAGCATTAAGTTCCACATTAAATGATTACTTTTTTCCTCCCGCTAATGATGGATGGAGTCCTTTTTAAAATTGATTGACTCATGAAATTTGACAGATTCAACTAAGTACAATTTTATTTTGTTAATGTTATATTACATAACGAAGGCGTTGATTTGAGGGCATAACGGCGAAAGTCAAATTGCGCTATACAATTAGGGGGAAAAAAAGCATTTATTTAAGTTCCACAGCAAATGTTTCCTTTTTCCTATATAGTGATAATAAATTGTGCTACATTTTCAATAACCAAATTATAATAATGTTTAAACAACTTATCCGTGTTATATTTAAGTATTTAATGTAAAGAATCTATTTTTTTACACCTGATTTACTTGTGAAATTTGAATGGCAGGCGAGTGAGGAGGCATCTTACTGCTGTCGAATTAAGAAGAGCAGCAAGGAAACCTTGGCGGAAATTGTCCGTAAAAGGCATGGATGATATGATCGTGGTACTCGAATGACAGAGCGAGCTGTGGCGAGAATCTATGCGCCCGCCACATTGATTTCGAACTTTTAAGTAAAATTGAATGGAATGGTTTATGTGGATTAATGTTTGATATTATTCTTTGTATATATATATATTAATTTTGAATATTATTTATAAAAGCTAGGTAGGATTTCTAGGTTAAGTATATGTCTTAAGAAAAACTGTTGCCACAATTCTTTGTTTTGTATTGTGACATGTCAGATCTCAGGCCCGTCAAAAAATATAACCATACTTTATTATATTGCTGTTTTTTATCTTCTAAATTTTAATTCATTGAAATTAAATTTTGTCACTTTTCTTGAGTTCTATTTGTCATTCTCACTTAATGTGTTAATCTTCATTGTAATTATCCTTAAAGATCTTTAATATGGACTCTCATAATCGAATATTATTTTTCTTTTTTTATTATCGAATAAATAATTTTGTGAAGTGCATTTATTTGTGTGACAGTTAATTTTTGTTTTCCTAACATTGTAACAACACACTGCAAAATGTTGATCTAGATATAGTTTAATGGTGCCTCAGTTTTTGGCATAGTAGTTATATTTCCATTTGTACAAAGTTGGCCTAATTAGGCTAGGTAGAAAGTCATGTTTGAAATGTATGCCGTTGATGATTTTGAACTTTGTGAAAGTTTAATGCTCATAACCTAAACTCCTTAATGGAAAGACTATTTTATAAATAAGTCTGTTACCATGAAAGATTTTGTACAAAATGTTGAAAGCAATCTTATGTCTGTGAATACTGTGATTTAAGTTTATTCTTGTCCAGGAGCTCTTTGAAATCCTGCCTGTCAGAAAAAAGCATTGTCAGCAGTAAGTGTTCAGTGGTTGATTTTTTTTAAGCCCCATTTCTGATTGTCAATTAAATATTGGTTCCATCCATTCAATTTTACTTTAAGGGATACAGACTTTGAAACATAGGCAATAAAAGTTTTGGTACTAATTTACAATCCAAGTCGACAGGACTAAATTACAATTCCTCTAATATACGTAACGGGTTAGTGACCTATGTGTTACATTGAACTTTAGACGTGCACGTAGAATTCAAAAACAGTTGAATTATACTCTGTGTCTATGAACTCCTGGTTGGGCATGTGTAAAGTAAACAGACTGAATTTTTTGAGAAAATTATATTGTAGTGTGTACAGTTCCATTTACTTTTGTATAAGGCATGCTTCATCTCATTTTTTCATTTCTTAATCTATTGTAAATTTAATTTAATGTCATCATTAATACTAATTTGTACTATGTAAGATCTTAACTTATGGTAATGTTTACCGATATGAGATGCATTGTACAAAGTGCAAAATTGTGATTATTTTTATTGTTCAGCTATGTTTATATTCAATACTTTGAAATTGCACATCTTTAAATTGTAGCACAAATTGTAAAAAAACATCAAATTCAATTAATAGTTTTTTAAAGCAAAATAATTTGAATTGTTAATGTATGGTGCTCTAATGAGTATTTTTTACTGTATAATACATAATATAATCTGTTGGCAAGTGGTCATTTTGCCAATCTGATTTTATGTTACTCCTTTTTTATTTATGAAAAATGTTAAGTGTATGAAAACTTGTTTTGTAACATGTTTATTGTACAGCTTGACATGTACTTTGTTTGCACACTCCCTTAAACTATTAAATCTCATTAAAATAAAAAAAAATCCCAATATGAATATAACTAACCCTCCTAATATAAAAATACCTACCTCCACCTTCATTATGGATAACAGTTTTCTTACATTTCATTTTTTACTATTATAAGACAGGGAGTTATGAGCTAAACCAAGATAATTAAAGGATATTTAACTTGGTTATAGAATATAAGGAATGGGCTTAATGTAAAAAAAACTCAATGTATATAAATTGGAGGCTTTTTTTATACATCATTGGCTTTCCTAGATAAATTTCTCTATATAATTTATACTAATAAAGTTTCATGTGCATAATTTTATACATATATATTACACACATACAAATATTCAAGTAATAATATTACATCATTGCTCTCAATAAATCCTCTGGAAATCCCCAAACAAATGGGAATTATTGAATTAAGGTCATTGTAAAATCCATAGATTTCTAGGTCTATAATGTATAATGTATTGTTCTAAAAAAAATACTGATTTCTAGGTCTATAATGTATAATGTATTGTTCTAAAAAAAAAAATACTAACAAAAATTTTGATTCATTTAAGTCACAGGCCTTAAAAACAGGAACATTTAAAAACTACAATTTAAATATTTCATAAATTGTAATCAAATTAGGGAAAAATTAATACTAATAAATACATAAACAATTTTTAAGTCTTATACATTCTCCACAGAACTTTTAATACTGAAATTTCAATGACCTAGAGTTCACACTTAAACAATGAATTAAAACGTGTATTTAACATTAAATTACACTAAATATTGTACTTGTCATATACTGTCTCTTGAAGGAACATTATATAGATACAATAAATTACATTATTACTCGTAATACTAAAGAAATCAAAATAAAAGGAATAATGGCAAGATAAGAGGCTGAAAAATAATTATGGCATATTCCTGCCGTTTTAGTTAACAGAGTACTGAACACTGAATAATGGTGCACATTATTGGCAGGTCACATAACAAAGTCAGAGTATGTTGCTATTAATATATCATTGGTGGAATATCTAACTTGATTTCACTTCTGATACTCTAACAATATAAAATTGTTATTGAACATTTGGTGATCAACCTTCTCCAGACAATGAGTACAAATTTTTAAATCAACTGAACAATCATAAATACTGATAGATAACTAAATATAAAAAAGATATGACTTCATAACCATACAAAGCAATAAATGATAAAATCAAATCTACGTTTAATTAATTATACGAGAAAAAACAATGAACACAAATTTAAAAGATTTATCCAAGTTTTGAACAATATGTGAATAAACCAAATAAAATTGTTAAATCTGATAATAGCATAATACACCTTGAATGAACAATACATTGTATAATTTTGAAAATGTTTTGAACTAATTAATATGAATTGCACTTTTTAAAAAACATATTTGGCCTTAGGTATAATTATTACACCTAAATAAATAAATAAATAATACTCTCATAACCATTATCACATTTAAGTAAATTAATTTCGGAACTCAGAATATTTTTTTAATATGAACATATTGAGTTAGAAATTTACTCTTGGTACAATAGAATTAAATAATATCACTAGCTTAAAGAGATTCAATAAAGCATTATAATACTACCAATTCTATTCTTTACAATTCACCTTATCCAAAATAAAAACGTCTAATTTCCTCTTGAAGTAAGACGATTTTCTTTTTCCAAATTAGCTCTCTTCAGACAGGTGTATAATCACCTTTGGGGGTATAAATTATTTGACCCTTCATTAATCGCCTTTTGAGTTCAATTAGAAGAAGTTTCTTCTCTTTTTGAATCTTCTTAAGGACTCCTTTATTCTCCATTGCACGTCTTGACAGATACGGTAGGACCTCATTAACTGGACCATAAGGTATATATTTATAGGCTGAATATCCAGCTTGTCCTAAAAAAACAAACAAAATTCAAAAGTTCAATTGAAAAAATAGATACCGTTGTTAAAACTACAAATTAATCTATAAAACACAAATAATATAATTGTTCGGATAAAAATACCTAATGGGAAAGTAATGTAATCACACATGCCCAGAAGCTGACCAAAACATATGACTTTGTCTTCGGGTGATACTCCTATTTCCTTCATTCTGAAATATTTCATATATTTATACAAAAATTGCATTTTTCCAAAATAAAGATTAAAATGCCAGAATTACATTTAACCAAAATGCATATCACATACTTCTCTATTGCAAATCGAACAGTGTTTTCATTATGGGATGCTACCATAATGCCAATCCTATTGGACCTTCCTTTGTCTTTCAAATCTTTGATACGTCGCAAACATTCCGTCAAGGTCCTATGATACATCTCTGACGTTGCCTCGTAAGTTGGATTGATGGGATCGGGATAACCTAGAGCTGCTGCCCTGGCACGCTCCTGTAAGTAACAAACAGCAACCTAATGTTATACCGATATCCCTCATTTGAAGGTAGATCAATTTGCTAAGAACAATAATTCACCTGATCCATATATGCTCCCCGTACAAGTTTAGCACCAAAATAGAAGTTTTGCCTTTTGGCTTGTTCCAAATCAGTTGAAACTTCATTATAAGCTTCTTTCAAATAACATTGGTAAGTGTTGAATACTATCGCCTAGAACAAAAATAGAAACAGCTTTTGAACTGATTTGAAGAATAATCTTTTTAATATATCTTAACGATGTCTTAATATTAACAATGTTTATTTGTGTACACTTTATGCATCTATGCGAACTTTGTGCATGTGTGCACTTTTAATCTTTTCTAACTGATACTAATATTAGACTATAAATAGATATCTTTTAGTGTATTAAATGCTCTAAGTACTTTTCAGGCCACATTATATACCCAATTAATTTCAGGTATTAAAAATAACAACATTAAACTGAAATGCAAAAATTAAAAAATATATAGCTGAAATTTTAATTAAAATTTTTGTTTTTGTACATGACATAATATACGACTGTAGAATGCCTTATGAAAATACCAGAGTACTGGATAAACAAGATACCTTTTCTGTATTGTATTTCCTCATCATTTCCAATGTAATTCTAGAAATTGCAGGTTGAAAATATGACTGTTCGGCATCAATCATAATGCGTACATCCAATTCTTGGGCGGTCTAGAAAAGTTTTTAATATAAACACCAACTAATCGAATCAATAATATTAAGTAATGGACTTTACTTTCATAAAATGTATACATTAAATTGGCAAACAATTGTCATATACAATAGAGGCCAATTTACCCTGATTAATGAGTTCAATCGTCTAATCATATTTCGGAACATCTCTTCTTCTTTAGCTGATAACTGTGATATTAACCGGACCATTCTTCCTTCCTTGATACTTGGTACACGAAAGGTATCGCTAAGTTGAAAGTTTTCATCTACAATCCCACTCCAAGGGAACAAATGAATAACACTGAAAAGAAAGACATCTTGGAGTAGGTTTATTAACAAGATAATAATTGAGCTTTTTCTTTTTGTGGTTAGAAATAGATAAAAGAACAAAAGGCAAGAATACTATCAAATTCAAAATAGTCTAACAATAATGGCCTGGGTACTAAAAAAATACTTCCAAATCTAATTGATAAATTAATTAAAAATTCAGTATGAAGTTTTAATAATTGTTTAAGTAACTACACGATTAATATTACAATAATAATCTTATCTGGAATATTAAGGATTTTAAGGCCATCAAACAAAATAACAAACCATCAAAAATTAAAATGTTTAATTTATATTATAAGCCTGTGTTGATAATTTGTAACAGTAAAATGAATTAGGAAGATGAATAATCCATGCAAATGGGGAAAAGATGATTCATGGATCATTCCCTGGATCATCTATTTTACTAGGCATAACAACACTTGTTACATTCTGTTAAAAGTACTGTGTAATAACAAAACTACTCTATCAAATTTTGAGAACAGAAATGCTACTTAAAAATTAAATAAGCCACAATGAGACATACGGATGGAAACTGAGATTTTAAAAGAGCATATGTTTTTGTAGAGGACCAGAAAGTTAATTTTGTATTATGAAACTAGAATTCCATTAAACTTCTCTTTTTCCAACATTCAAATTAACCTGCAATTTTGATGATTTAATACAATGGAAGAAAATGACTAACTGTATATTTAAAAAAAATTGAAATGTTTAAATTCAATGGTAATAATGTTAATACAAAAAGAATTAAAATGTAACTTAAAGAGAACAATAGTTTATATTCCTCGATTATATTGACATACTCACCCTTCACTATCTTTAACAACTTTCTCTAAAAACTTTTTTGTGTCCTGAACACCTGCCTGCATAAGACGTTTCTCCAATTCCTCTGCAGACAGGTTTTGACCAATTACATTACCTCGTCCTCCAACAACGTCACTAACAAATTTACGTGCTCGCATAATAACTTCTGATAATTGTAACTAGAAAACAATAAAGAATGATAAACTTTTGTCAATTTTCAGCCAGAAAAAATACACTGCCTTAACAAGAAAATAGAAATGTGATTTTCTTTAAAGAGAAATGAATAAGTATTTGTAACAGGAAAGATCAACAAAAATTGAGAAACTCACCAATAGTTGTGGCCTTCCAAGAGCTGTGAGTTTCACAGCCGTGATTCCAGTACCATAGGTAGCACCTACAAAACAAACAATGTTGAAAAATGTATAAAATGAAGAGAATAATTTTCAGTGAAGGGAAAAACAAAAATTTTGCAAGATGATTAATACCAACCAGCAACTGCATGCAGACAATCTTGGAATATTTCAACATTCCGTTCACAGGTGGCTTCGTTCAGATAAAAGTATGTCCTCGCACTCTGGACCTTGTATCTCCTATCAGCGAATGTCTTGTTCACATTGTATTGAGGCATTTCTCCCCCTACTGCAGAGGCTATGAAAAATCAAACTGGCATTATTAAAATTATATTGCGCCCATATGAAATAAACACATCTATAGGTACAAAGTAGGTACATACATTCTTATTTATAAAATTCACATTCTAATTTAAATTATAGTTCAAGTGCTTCATATGGTTTTTGTTATTATATCAATTGAAGATTTTTCATGAATGATTATATATAATTCCATTTAAGAAATTAGTTTTTATCTTAAATTAAAATGAAATTAAAACATTTTAATAAAAATTGTAATTTTGATAAACAATATTCATATAATATTGACTATTGTCAACTAAACTAAGTACTTCAGTGCGAAGAAAATGACATTTGATAGAAGTGAAATAAATGAAACATGCAAATAGTCAAATAATATAATAGCAACAAACCTTCAGGACCGACAGCTGCATGAAAAAACAAGTAAATCAATGGTAAGTCAAACAATGGAATGCTTAAAAAAATGGTTTTAATTCATTAGTACATTTTAGATGAAACATTTAGAATATAAATTCATAATTCATTCAAGAAAAAAGGAACAGAGATTATACCTTCCGAGGCAGCCTCTTTAGTTTTCTGCACCTCTGAGACACTGGATCTAAAATTTAATACAAAAAAATTAAAACAATAATTTCAATTAAATATTTTTATTTTAATTCAGTTAGGCACTTGATTTAAAAAAATTGATTTTAGCATGAACTTGTTTATACAGCCATAGTGTTCAACAAAACACACTAATTATCCAGTTCAGAATAAATAAGATAGTGATACAAAATTAATAATTATTGATTGTTCACAATCTCTAAAATAAATATTTATTATAGTGAACGTGTTATCAATGAATATATGAACAAAGTTTATTATGATATCTAAACTTACAGTATTTCAATATATTTTTTCTTTATTTCATCTAACACTTAATTACACATAAAAGTGGGCAAACACTTATGGCACCTACTAATTAACAAATATTGAATTTTTAATATATATTTTTTTAAGAATTTTGAAGAGCCCTTAAGACAATGAGAGGCACTCAATAGATAAGATATTTACTTTCAGAGTCTATAAACAATCACCCAATATAAATTTTATACACACACACACACATACATAAATGAGTCCATGTAAGATTATTAATTGATTTTATAATTAAAAAAGAGTGGCAACATTTGAATTTTTTCAGACAAACAATGCAAAATGTTATCTTACCGTTTACATCTCCAAATATGCACTGGCACAAGCATAAAAAATTCGCAAGACAAGTTCATGCACTTACCTACATGCTGCTATATACACCATTCACCTGATATTTTAGCCTGTTTAAGTAGAGATAATGAACCGAAGAATTCCACTTTCATTTATTATAGCTAAGAATCATTCTCCATTTTGAACTCTTTTTATTACTGATTACAAAACCATTTTTCAAGAAAATGAATTAGTTACATCAACAGAGGAGCAAGTTTCCAGAAATATATGAAGGAGGAAGATAGGTGACATCAGGGTAGGTCATCCAATTATTCACCTGAACCTCCCTGCATACTGTTGGGCTTCCTTTTTTTTCCCCCCGAGTACATTATTTACTTAATTTTTTATTCAGTATATATACAGAATGCAAATCAACTGGTTCAAGTTCTTTAACTGAAGACGGCTATTGGATAGAATTTCCAATATATTTTTCCTTATTCTTTTAAGTCAAGTTTAAATACTATCTAATACAATCTTCTGGCTCATTTAGTTTTATTGATTTAAAACTCATTCAAAAATTTCACTGGTAATACTCTTTCTCTATTGGTAATTTGTTTTCATTTAATCATTTATATTCACTGCAGGATTATTGAAAAAACTTTTTAATTAGTATTGTTTTTATATAATGGAAAGAAAATTTGTATTTCAAGAGCTGTACTATTCCACTGTAATTTCAAGAGGATCCTCTCATGCAATATTGAACAATTGAATGTACTCATGCATAGTACAACTCACTGAATGTAACATAGTATGAGTGGACAGAGGGAATATAAAGTTAAATTTTTTATATCTACTCATACTAAAAACATTATTAAAATGAAGCACGATATGGATGTGATCAATTTGATATTCGCATCCACCTTCAATTATAGGGCAATTCAGGAATCAATCTTTCCCCTCTTATAAACATGCAACAATTTGTCTACAGAAAAAACCAATTATTAAATATTTTATAGATTAAATTCCATAATCAACCTAATTTTTAAATCTAAATATATCTAAAAGCAATATAGTTTACACTTGCAATTGACATTTCATACTCCTTTTCTACATATAAATATTAACTACTACCATTCAAAATAGAGGTTACTATTTAACAATTTCTTCATTATTTCATGCAGTAAGCCAAATGCTTTAATACTTTATATTCAGGAAATTAAAAACAATTAGTGTTTATAAAAATTGTGAATGTACATTTTTCAATATGAGCAAAATTAAAATGTATTTTAATTAATTAATTTTGATTCATTTATATTAATGTTATGTACAATAATTATATACAATACCATATATTGTAAATTGTATTTATTCGTTTTTGTTAATCTCAAAGAATTAAACAAAATGGGGCAAGTCAAAATAGTATGTTTTATGAAATAAAAAACTTTTCCATTTGTCTGATGAATTTGACAGACAATGACCGTAACCAAAAAGGTATATAAAATTATCTGAAAACGGTAATAGGAATAATACCATTATTTCTAAAATATTTACAAATTAAAATAATTGCCACATTGTGTAAAAGTAAAGATAAATGACATTCACATACTGCAAATTATTAAGGGAAAATACTGATTTCGTACCTACAGGATTAAAAATAAAATTAACAAAATACCCCAAAAAATATAATTCTTAGTTTTTCCAAATCAGATCAAACATTTTCCATGCAGTTTTAAAAATAATAAATGAGGTAAGGTGGAAAGTTAAGCTAAAGAATAAATAAATAAAATAATAAAACATAAGATAGTTCTTACATATGCCTCTGATATCAGTTTCACATTGCAGTAATTAGATACCGGTTTAATTCAAAAGAAAACTATAATTAAAAGCAAATGGAGGAATAGAGGTATTGAATTGGCTTGTTTTTATGAAAGCTACCGGAAAACAATTTATTTCTGGACTTGTTTTGTTTTTCACAGAAATTAATGGGCGTGGCTTTGGCTACCAGTAGATGACCTTGATCTGACAAAGAAAAACTAAGATCGGAATCCCAGCCTCAATGGGGGAAACAGATAGTGAAAAGAAGGGACAACTGAAGAGCCTAATATAAAAAAAATCAATAAAAAAAACGAAAATAAAAAAAGGAAATCCAAACCTTTTTTGAAAACATCAAATTGAAAAAGGGGTTATTTTTTTATGCTTCAATTACAAATAAGCCTTCTTAATGTTGCGCCGCTAAATTATGCAATGCCTTATGAAGAAAACACACACTGAAATAAAAGAGAAACTATTGCTTAAGCGTAGCAGTTGAAAAAAAAACTAGTATACATTAATATATAGGAAAAACATCACTCGCTGGACATTAGAAGCATGTAAAATACATAAATCTGATTTAAGCATGAGTACTATTCAAGTTTCCCATTCAAATTAAAGCTACAAAGAAATTTATGTATTCAAATTAACCATGTATCTCAAGTTTCTAAGGACAATATTTGTCCACTAAAAGAATCCCTAATCTCTAATAAAACCAAAGTATATTTTTGAAACAATGAGTATCTGCATTAATTCATCTAACCAGTGTATTATTTTATTGTATTAGGTTTTAATAATAACTGTGATTTTATAAATGCTAATTTAATGGATCAAAAACTGAAATTAAATTACCAAATACCCAATACTGAACAATATTCACTCCACCTCAGGTGTAACCTATATTTGGAATAAATATGTAGAACTGGGAAAATACTGAAGCACTTTTATTTCTCTGCAAAAGCAGGACAAAATAAAATTATTAATCAAATAAAAATCAAACAAAAAGCAAATCATTGTTCAAATTTCTTTTATTCCTTCAAGTGGGGAATAAACAAAGAAATTTTAACTCCAACAACCTTCTAGACAAAAAAACTGCAATTTTATAACACAGAATGAAAAAATACTTACTCCACTTCTCGTTTTTCAGCTTCTTCTTGACTGATATCCTCCTCAACCGAGTAATCTAAGATGGGTTTAACTCCGAAGGAATGTAGACGCTTTAAAGTGGGTACTATTTTATTTTGATCCTCGCCGGCAACAAAGTGACCATAAAATGTTGCTTTCATTAGAAGTGAAAACAATCTCTCACCTATCATCCCCTTGCAAATTTTCATAATCTATAAACATATGAATCAATAATGAAGTGTTTATATCTTATCAAGAAATAATTCATTGTTATTACAATAGTCAACTATATACTTTTTACAAGGAGATATATGTATATCATAATTAAGTTAAATTCAAAAATTAAGAAAAAAAAGGACATGATATGTTTAAAATTGAAACACAGATAATTAATTATGCATCCAAAAATCAGACTCTTCTCTTCTATTGTATATCCGCAAAAATGCATATTCTGCATATTATTTTGTGCATTATTGTATATAATCATAAAAGATTAAGTGATTTTATTTTTAAAAAGTGATTCAGGAATATCAACCCAGTGTGATGAACCTGAGGGAAAATAATAGTTAATCTAAATGTAATATTGACATAAACCACAAGATGAAAAATTAATCCACTTTACCTGATAAAATTAATTCCTGTAATTATAATTAATAACAGACCCTCTAATTAACAAGCTTAAAGGATATTTAAGATTAAGAATATAACCAATACAAAAAGGATATAAATTGGATATGAATAAAACAAGAGAAAATTTTAACAGAAATGCAGTAAATAATAAATGATCAATAGAAGTCATAAGTAAATAATAAAAAATAGTTTATAATACTGGTGATGAAATTTTGTGGTCTACTTCAACAATATATATATATTATGGATATTTCATAATTCAAAAATCATCAAAATAATTTTAAATAATAAAATTGTAGTCAAACTCTGAAAATTAAGTTATAATTATTTTTTTCATTCCCTCTCAGGTGGACCTGTGCAACTCTAAAATGGAGCTCCTTAAGTAGCTTAAAAATCCCACACATTCAAATTCCTTCCATTACCCAAATTAGAATTGATAACTTCCATTTTATTATTGTCAGAGGTTTATTTTAATTTAAACCGTAGCGCGCTGCTTACCTCCATATTATGGTCTACGATATAGGTTGAGGAGCACATAGTATAAACTATATAGGCTCTCAGAACTTCCCATGTTGTTTTGCTTTTGAACGCCGCCTCGACATCGTTGAAAGAATTGTCCAGTTCGTCCCGCCTCGGTTTTTTCTCCGGCTGGACGCCGGCCGAAACGGCCGAGGAACTGGCCCGAGCCTGAACATAGTTTTCGATGGGGAAATGAGTCGAAGGCCTACCTAAATGTTTCCTCCTTATCGCGTGTATCCCGAATCTGAACTTAACGCTGGAGTCGATTACGGATCTGATAAAAGCCATCGCCTAGCAGCAGAAGGGGAGCGTTTCAATCTTGGAAGCGGGACAGATTCCTTGGGAAGGAACGGATACCGGAGAAAGAAAAAAAATTTCCCACTTATCGATCCTAAAACATACTCCTCTGAACGGGAGGCGAACGAAAATCCTAACGAGGAACCGAATCCCGACCGATCGCGACGATTATCTTACAATGCCGGCAACCCAATCGCAGCCGGCCATTCTTTCGGTCTTCCCCAAAAATGAGTTTTAATTTAATCGAATTACGACCTAAAATGCGCGTTATTTGTTATATCCAATTCGTTATTAGGGGGCTTTAATTTTTTTCTTTATATTTTCTCCGGATTGTACTTTGAGCCGACCGTCGTATGAAAATAGTAAATTTCCTTAATAGAGACACATTCGACCGAATATTTCGTAAAAATGTATTTAAATTAGCCTTATTTAAAACAAATGAACTAAACTTAAGACAATATAGTTTCCGGCGTATGTATATACAAAAGGTGAATGTACGATATTATCGTTCGAAAGTAAAAATTAATAATTAAAATGTTATATTAAGTTAAAATATATATTTTAATAGCTATCGATTACATAGTTGTCGGGGAATAAGGAAATTACGATTTTATTATAAAGATGACGTAACGGCGGAAGGATACATAATATTGAATTATTGAGACTACTTTCATTGTATGTTGTCTGGCTCGCTGGGCTTCGTCTTAATCTTGTGTTGCACCTCAATCTCTCCTTTTTGGAAGTTTCTGCCTACGTTATTTTGAATTATCCACAACTGCAATAATGTCCGAGCGGGAAGATAACGTTTACAAAGCAAAGTTGGCCGAACAGGCCGAGAGATACGACGGTGAGTCGAAACCATTGACTAATCCCCCTCATGTCTGCTTTTTGTTAACAACCCATGTAGAACACCGCTAATCGTTATTTCCTCGTAGTTTTTGAAAACTATTTAGTTTCAAATTTTATTGGTTCAACGGCGATTCGGGTGATTACCAACGGGCGTTCCCGTCGCACGTTTTCTGTGTGGCACTTCATTTTCATTTTTATTTCCGTTTCACGAATCATTGATAATTCTAAGGATAATTAAATGTAAGTTCTTCGCCCGGAGAAAGTAGCGGGTACAAAATTGATTTATTACACTGCCTTTTGTATGAAGCTAATTTTTGCATGTTTTGGTGGATAAGTAAAATAGGAATGCATGTAGTAAATGTACTATGTTTTGAAAAAGAATATAGTGTTCATTGATTATTCGGTTAACGAAAAAAGTTTTTCACCATTTTAACAATGTCATTTTTGTTAGACGGATAACTGAGAACATGCAGAATATATTTATTACCATTTTTTTCTTGTATTATCATAATTCTTCTATTATCATATTAACCTATTTTCATATTTACATTTGTTATAAAACAAAAAATAATCTGGCAAAATTAACATGATTTTTACAACCATCCTATCATTACTACTGTGAAACATAGGAAACTCTCAGTTTATCAAAAGGCTTCAGCAGTTAATAGACAATTTAAATTGGTATAAAGGAGGAATGTTTGATTTATGTTTACCCGCATTTATATTCCAGGAAAGTGGTTACACCTCTTTCAGGTGGAGTGGACCATGAGGACTTGTGTACTTTTAAGCTAATGGTTTTGACATGACTAGGCCAATATTTGAGGTGAAATAGTCATAAATTAATAATCATCAAGATAAATTGAATTTATAATGCATAAAAAGTGACTTAATAAAAATTATAAACTGTTTTTTACCATCCTTGGTTTATAAGTATTGGTAATAGAGATATTCTTATAGATATATAAACTCTTGACAAATCCTTACTCAAAGAGTATAAAATATTGAATTACTGGCTAACTGAACTTGGATCAGTAAAAATTAATTTTATTTTGTTCACTGCTTATTCATGAACCCAACACAATTTGAAGTGTTCAGGCGTGTTTAGCCTCTTATAAATATTCATAACAGTGGTATAGCTGATGAAGTGGATATTATTGAAATGGAATAATTATATTGTTATATCCTTATTTAGAATTGATGCAATTTCCATGTGTTAACAGAAATACACATCTCAGTAATTTAAGTGTTCACCACGAGCATGCATATCATAAGATCGGCTAGTTAAAAGAAAAAAAATTATCCTATTTCTTTTTGACCAGTTGCAATTATTATTAAATTACATCCTTTAACATAAATATATTCTTGGTTGGTTCAGTTAAAGGATGTTTTTAATTGTACAATTAATAGGTCAATGCATGAATAGTGGGTGAAATGTAATTATCACTCAATGGATATTACTCAGTAGTATATGAATCATATATTATTTAGTTTGCGGGTGGGTGGAGGGACATATCTTGTTAATAGTAAAAAGAAGGAAGGAATAAAATGATTTATTATTGCCTTTTGCAATAAAAATTTTAGACCTGTTCAAATATTGATTTTTCTAAAAATAACCAATCCCGTATGTACCAATCTGACATACCTTTGGCATTAAAAATTTGTGAGATTTTAGTTATTGATTTTTCTCAAATCTCATGGAGAAAATTTTAAATTAGGTATTGAAAGTTTAGTTGTTTACAATACTGAGTATAAATACTTTTTTATATTGTATTGATTCTCTGTTACCAACTTATGATGTTCATTTTATTTTTAATATTTAATTTGATTTTAATTATCATTGCAATTGCACTGAAGTAGACAGTTGCAATTGCTACTGCGAATAAAATGTGCATTAATTCTGTAGTAATAAATTCAAATGGTAAATATGAACATTTTTGATACATAAGAATTAAGAATATCTATGTTAAGGATATTTTGAATAATTTAATGTTAATAATCACCATCAAATAAAAGTTTCACTGTGTGTTTTAATTTAAAATCCCCGAAGAATAGAAATAGTTTTAAAGCTCAATTTTTATGGCTTGGGTGATGCCATATGATGGATTGTTAGTGAACAGGTGAGCTTTCTTCCTTTTCTAGAAATCTTTGAATTTTATTAATCATAGAAGTACTCTGATCATTGCCTGACCTCAATTTTTCAAACAGATGTACATGGTCTAGATTCACACTGCACAGAAAACATAATAAGTTCCATGTGTTTCCTATCTGCAATACCGACAAAATCTTAGATGGGCTTCTAAAACGTTTTAGTTTTATTTGTTCACCATGTGTTTTTAATTGTTGAAAAACTGTTGTATCAATGCTGAACTGAAATAAATATGTTGAACCTTGTGCTCTGATGTGCTGCAAACTATAATTTTGTATCTGTTATTTAGATGAATTTTAGTTCTTTTCTTATTTGGATTGAAGATATCTAGTTTGCCATCATAGAGCTTTAAATCATGGTGTAGAATTTCATTTAACCACTTGTCTTTCTTCATTTCTTCTTTTTTTTATTAATTCATTCTGTTCATTTTGTGAAAAAATATCACAAATAATTGATGGGCTTCATTTTTAAAATGACACAAAAAAAAATTAATGTATAAACAGGGTTGTAATAATTTTTTTTCTATAAATTAATACTACATGTGAAAATGTTTTTTTTCTTATTTAAATATTTAGAAATGGTGGATGCAATGAAGCTAGTCGCTTCATTGGATGTGGAACTCACAGTGGAAGAAAGAAATTTGCTTTCAGTGGCTTATAAGAATGTTATAGGCGCCAGAAGAGCCAGCTGGCGCATAATAAGCAGCATTGAACAGAAAGAAGAAAACAAAGGCGGTGACGAGAAGTTAGAAATGATTAGGGACTATCGTGTTCAGGTAATGCCTCAATTGTTGATAACTTGAAAATGATAGACAGTTTCATTCTTGTAAATGTAACAACACTAGTCCATGAGTGAGAAGACATTTTTGGTCATCAATTATATATCAAGTATAGCAATTTGATGATATTGTAACAATTACAACATTTCTGTGTGAAATGCATATAATTTACACAATATAAAAGAAAAAACAATTTATAATAGTACATGTTAATTTATAACTAATGTTTGATCTATTTATATTTTTCAATTTAAAAGATCCTTTTTAAAGATTAGTTTTGGTTAAAACGTCTTTTAGGTTGAGAAAGAGTTAAGGGACATCTGCTCAGATATATTGGGTGTCCTTGATAAACATCTGATTCCATGTGCCTCTACTGGGGAGTCGAGAGTGTTCTACTACAAAATGTATGTTTTTTTATTATTTAGGTTATTATTAGGTTAAATCAAAGTTTTTGATTACTTTTTTAAATATTCAACTTGCCAATTGATGAATCGATCCATTTTTTAGGAAGGGTGACTATCATAGATACCTTGCTGAATTCGCCCTTGGTAACGATAGGAAGGAAGCTGCTGAAAATTCCTTGGTTGCGTACAAAGCCGCTAGTGATATTGCAATGGGAGAACTTCCTCCAACACATCCTATCAGGTAACATCTTTTTAAAAAGAATCATACATCTTTGAAACTTATGCACATATGGAAACTCTATTTTGCGGTGATTTCTTTATTTGATCAGGTTTGTTCATTAAATAAACTGTACTCTGGTATATATTTACCAGTACAATATTAAATATATCTGCAATTTTTGTTATTTTATTGCTTCCTCCATTATTCAACATCAGTTAATAATTTTGAGAATAAATATCGATTTTCTTTAGGAAGTTGCGGTCTTATTCTGTGCTTATGTATAAATGTGTTTAATAGACTATGACTACCTTGTATCAATTCAACACCCATTCATTGTGTTTCAGGCTTGGCTTGGCCCTTAATTTCTCAGTATTCTATTATGAAATACTTAACTCGCCCGATAGGGCTTGTCGTTTGGCCAAGGCGGCATTCGATGATGCAATTGCTGAGCTCGATACACTCTCTGAAGAAAGTTACAAAGATTCCACATTAATAATGCAGCTGTTGCGTGATAATCTTACTTTGTGGACTTCTGATATGCAAGGAGATGGTAAATACGTGTTGATAATAAGAAATTCTACACTCTACAGTTGTGTACTGATACAATTTCATTGCATCATTAAATGTTATGTTGTTATATATTGCAAAATTTACTTTTGATTACTTTTATTTAATCATTATTTTACTATAATATTTTCTTATATAATAGTAAATCTATGTATAATTACTGTGAAATTTTCAGCATTTCAGTTGAATTTTAGATTACTTTTTGTCGCCTTTATTTCATTTTATTTCTTTATTTGCTGTTATTTATACTAGATCTCAGTTAAATGATAATTAGACTGATTTATGTCTATAGGTGAGAATGACCAGAAAGAGCAACTACAAGATGTTGAAGATCAAGATGTTTCATAACTTAGTGATTAATTTGTCACGATATATATGTCAAATTGAAGTAAAGAACTAATGTGTCATGTGAGTGTTTGGATAAGGAGGGGACATTAATTCAGTGGAATTAGTCTCGGTCAAGAATTGCGCAACCAGACTAGTGCTTTTTGCCACTGTCCGTACTATTTATACTGTAAATTATCTTCTTCTATCAACCGGGTTTTAAGCAAATAGTCAAAATAAAACCTGATGTATAAATAATCAGATACTTCATGTTGTAGGTGTAAAAGCTAAAGCTGCATTATTGGGGTTAAAAGTTTTAATTAAGTTTCATATTTAAATAATATTTATTTAAATTACTTAATGGGTAACATTTTTAGTTGATTACCTACTTACCCATTTAGAATTTTACCAAATTTAGTTTCACATTTTCGTCCAGAATGGTACTTATGTACTGATTTACACTACTCCTTTATATAAGAAAAAAAAATGTACTTAATCTTAAAATACTATGACTTTCTTCTTGATTGAGAAATTGTGTTTGAGGTATGTTAGTTTCTGATGCTGAATTAACTTAGTCATTTATTAAAAATCTTTTTCTAAGTATTTAGTATTGCCTAGTTTAACTCAGATCATTTAAAAATTTACAACGTTCATTTGCTAGTTATTAAGATACTTTTCACATTCTGCTTTAGAATGCAGCAATATTGTATCTAAAAATATGTTTACCTCTTTTAAGATCTTTATGTACCACTTGTCCATTATTGGTTTTAACAATATTAATTTTTCATACTCATTACTCTGGCAATCATAATTGAATTTGTGACTTTTCTTTATCTTAATCATAGCACAAGTAATGTGAATGATGGTACTTTACTTCAATTTCTACAGTCTTATAACAATCAGACAGGTATAATAAATTCAGAATATATGTAATAGGTATAAGTATAATTGTACAGTTTACATCAATGTCAATGTTGCATTTAATGTTTTCTTCAAAGATTAGAATATCTGTTGAGTGGTACAAAAATTGAGTAGTGAAAGTTATTTTTATTGTGCAAAAATGCTGCCTGTATCATATATAAGTTAAATTTTATACACGGTTTTAACTGTTACCATTATGTAAATGTTTCCTTATGTAAAATTCCTTAGTTCCAAAGCATTCCAATCATCATGCTTATTTTGTTATTAGATCTGGTCTTCATTTTGCTAGCTTCTAATATGAAAGAACTTTTTTTAAAATTGTTGGTGGTATTCATTATAATGATGTTTCATAAGTCTGTGTCCAAATAAATTATTTGGAGTATTTTATTGATAAATAATTCTTCTCTTTTAATATCCTGTGTTGTTTATGCGACACTTATTTTGGTATATGATTACTTTATCTTGCCTTGTTTGTAGTGCCAGGAAAAATTTCGTGAGTCAATTAAAAGTCAAGTATTTTTGTTAGATAATTAAAACATAACTTTATTTATATGAGGTGAATGAATATTTCAACAGTTCTATAAATAGTTCTCATCAATTATGTTTGTGTTTGAGATAATTCTATGATAGATGATCCGGAATAACTTTGGCAATTATTAACAAACCCACACATATAATTTTATCTAAAATATTACGAATTTCTTGCATAAATTGACTGAAATATCATGCCTTAATTTATATAAGTAGATAAGGAAATTAAAAAATGAAAACTAAAAAGGAATTTGTACAGGAAAGGTTTTAACTTTGGACACAGGGGTCATCAGTTCACAATTATTAACGTGTGTTGAAACTGGAGTAAAAGAACATTTACCATTATAGTATTCAAACAAGACAATGAAAAGTTGGCATTTCCTTTATGAAGAATAATGGATGAGTTTTTATATTTCTTTCATTTATTTTTCCATTGAATGTATTAATTATGCACATCTGTTATTGACCTTATTGAACATAAAAAAGGAACTATCACTATTAGAACAAGCACAAATTTCAACATCCATTAATCCTAAATGTTTGATAGATAAAATAAGAATGAATGAGGGAAATACAAATTGTCATGTACCTAAGATTCTTAGGAAGTGTAATGTCAGAACTGAAACTACTAGATTCTGAATTATTCCATAAAATCTCTAATCAAAAATACTGTATGCAATTACTTCCTTTGATGTGTCTAACCTTACCCAAGATCCATTTAACGTTTAAAAAATAAAACTAGTATGTAATGAATAAATTCACACAAAACTGTAATTTGATTTGTCCTCAATAAACAATTCCTTTGAAATAAGCAGTTTATTTGATTACCTCTAGTTATCACAATAAAAGTCTCTGGGATATTATTAGTAAGGAAAAGAAACTTTATCAGTTAACATATATTTGGTAAATATTAAACTTACAGGGAATGTTTATAATGACAGCAATAAAGTATAATATTAACTTAAACTTTAGACAGAAATTAAATACAATTGTTTAAGTGGAGGGAAGAATACAATTTATAATTTATGTTGGTATAAAGGCTAGATAATTCTCCATTACAGACATTGCAAGTTGAATATCTGATTTAGTCAGGAGAGTATTCATAGTCAATCGAATGCTAGGTGCATTTGGTTGCTTGTCTTCTTCTTTCAAATAAGCAGCAGTTGTTAAAGCAATTCCATGTTCCCAACTCTAAAACATAAACATTAATATCATTTTAAAATCTTAAAAAAGTTATGAAATATCTTAAATTATTTATTAAGATAATGTTGGCATTTCTTCATTAGTAAAACCTGATCATTAGCAATTGATGAACAGTACATGAGGAATGGTAAAGTGGTGAATGAGTTTCACCTTCAAACTTGTTTACTGAAGTATCTATTTTGAAAATGTTTTCCATTATATTATTTACCAATATTTTGTTTATTTATAGAAAATTTAGGCTGTAAGTCTTTTTACCTTCCTCAAGTAAATCTGTGGAAAGTTAAGGTATTATCAAACAAGCCAAATGATGCTGTTTACAAAGAGGTCTCAAACAGAACAACTTTACAGGAGTGGTGAATTTAAATGATATTAATTTACAGAGCAAATAATTGAAGGTTAAATATATATAATCCAATTATTTCTAACTGTGTCAAATGATATCTTGAGCAAAACTACACCACAGAAAAATAAACTGAACAGATCTAACTAGTATAAAAATATTTTTAGGTTCATAATTTTGATGAACTTTTTCAAATAATTTGACAAAAATGATGTGTCAGATCCACTGTTGTAAACTCTGATTTCCAACTGTAAGCCAAAATAGATTCTGCCAAATATGGAAACAGTAAGAATGAGATTTGGCAAAATTAACCTAATCCTAATATAGTCAACCATTTATAAGAATACAGAACTAGAAAAATAATTATCTCTAATGAAAAATATAATTCCTCAGGGGAGAAGATAATCATGCACTTACATAATTTACCATTCCCTCTAAGATATTTTGCTGTTCCTCATAAGATAATTCTTTATTCTTAAGCCTAAGATGTTTCACGGGACTTTGAGGGTGGCCAGACAATTCGAATGCTCTCATAATTTTACTGTTCTCAATTTCAGTTTGAAAAGTCGAAGAAATTTCCTGCAAGTCGGTGACAATTTGTGGGTGCTGTTCCAAAATATTCAATGCCACAATGGCGGCCGAAGTTAGCAGAGGTGGTAATGATGCAGAAAAGCAGTAACCTGATTTAAAAGGATAAATAAAATTAAAATTAATTTAGATTCTGTAACAGATAAATAACATCTTTTCAAGTTACTGAAATATACCTAAACCGGAAAGTCTCTGGTGTTCCACAATAAATGAAGAACCAACACAGAAGCCTCCAACTGAGGCCATAGCCCATTCTAAGCTTCCAATTATCAAATCAACCTCTGTTACCTGCATCAACAATAATCACACTTATGTTGTTAATTAGCTAATATATTAAAATAATAAATGTATGTAAACATATGCACACATATATATATATATATATATATATATATATATATATATATATATATATTTATTTATTTATTTATTTACCGGCACTTTGAAGTATTCAGTAACACCCTTTCCAGTCTCACCTAAAGTTCCAAACGATATGCTTTCATCGATAAAAATTCTGAGTTTATATTTTTTTCGGAGTTCAATAAGTTCTGGAAGCGGGCATATGTCTCCGGAATTCATGTAGATCCCTTCCACTATTAAAAATTTTCTAGTTTTGTCTGCTTTTTTACGATTCTGAAGAAACAAAAAATAAATATGAAATAAGGGACTTTAGTCCTTCCATTTAATTACTGTTTTGACAGAAAAAAATTAATGGACAATCACAATGATTAATTGGATCAAATAGAAATTGACATTCATTGGATACTATGGAAAAAAGGAAATTATACTTATTAGTAGAAACAGCTAGACAATATATGGTCTATTAATTTTTCTGATTTAAAAAAAATATGTCATAACTAGTCACAGAATAACATTATGAATAATTAGCAGCTTTTAATTATATAATGAAATAATAAATTATTATACCTTTGAATCTTTTTGTGCTTGTTCCTCCAGAAGACTTTCCAAGTGTTCCATGTCATTGTGCCTGAAGAATTTAGTTTCACTACGTGATGCATCCAGCCCTTTTTGGATTGCGAAATTAACATTTTCATCGCTGTAATTTCAAGACCAAATGATAGTTGATTAAGCGGAACATTCATTTAAAATACAATGCACACTAATTACAGTAACGCACTCATAGCAGAACTTAAAAATACAAATCATTAATAAATAAACAAAATTATGATTGAAAGATATGAAATAAAAATTGAATGATCTGGAAAGTATATAGTTTAGTACTATAAGTATTATTATGTAAAATAAAGTTTTTTTAGTATTTTAAAATAAATGTTAAATTCTAAAAACTTATATAGATAGTGAAATGAATGCACATACATAAAAATTATATCACCACGTTTAGAATATGCTGGGATTGCACTAGCTACAGTTGAAAATCCATAAGAATAAACAACAGCTTCTTCCATGTTCATGAACTTTGCAAGCCTTTCTTCAAGCTCCAAATGAACATCTACATAATGTTTAAGAATAAGAAATGTCACTAAAAACTCATTAATGTATTAAATAATATATCATTAATAAATTCTAAAAAATGATATGCGAAAACAAAATTAATCCGCATTTTAACTTTAGTTAAATAATAGCAACCATAATAAATATCGTGTATACATAATTAGCATAAATAATTATAATCAATTTACGTACTCTAATGATGTTTTTTTCTCTAATCATTTGTTTTCTGCATAATTTTGAATAATGATTATTTAAAAAAATTCAATAGTTAAATGATTAAGGCTGCAATAACTTCAAATTGTACTGAAAAGTAATGGTAATTGTTTGGATAAAAACCAGAATTTTGATGTCTAAACATAGCAATGAAATTACTTAAATGTGTGCTATTATTATTTATAACGCAGAATTAAATCCTTACCAACTGTTCCATAGAAACCCCTCGGGCCGCAGGAACCAACTCCATATTTTGAAACACTTTTTATGGCAGCGCATTCTACTTCTTCGTTCTCAATAAGACCGAGGTAATTGTGAGTCGCCAAATTAAGACATTTAACGCCATTGACCTCCACATATTTCCCAATCTGTAATTGAAATAACCAAATGAAGAATACCTTATACTTGTGGCAATCTGCAAATATAAGCAACTGGTAATTTCTATTTATTATAATCAACAGAATGGCAACCAATTTTTCTTTATTTATAAAAGCCCACAAACAATTTGACTGATACAAGAACAAATATACATTGTTTTGAAACAAATTTGATGACATATTGTCCAGGAGTAATTTCTTATAAAAAAACTTGTTTTTATTTCTTTAATTTTTATTTCTTTATTAATAATTCAAATTTTCAATTAGAGAAATTGAATTAATTTCTGAATGTAGGAATCAAATCTGTGTCCTTTCAGCTTACAAGCTCCACAACTACTTAAAGGAATTCTGAATTTGAATTCTGGCATTCTTTTCAGTTGAAATCTATCATTGAGTCTTGGAAAAATGTTTGCAGATCCAAAACAATAATCATCCAAGCACAATTTTAGGGCACAGTAAGTAAAACATGGAAACAGATTAGTGACTCTAATTAAGAATAACATGAACAATTAATAATTATTGCGTGCAATATATTTGTCATGAGAATAATTACTGAACAATAATAACCATACTAACCTTACCGTGAACGATTTTGGAACCAAAATTTGGGCTCACTTTTGTGGGTGATTCCAGTATAAGGGGTTCAGGTTTCCAATCTTCAATTATCTTTTCTTCTTCCTGAAAGAGTATGAATAACACCATTAATATATGGAAATATCTTCCTAATAAAATTATGTTAAGTCAAGAAAATATCAGTTGCCATAGATGGTTGCAACCAAATGGAGTTTGCTTTTTTTTTAATGATGAAACAGAAAACAGATGAAAATAAATTAATACATAACATACACTCTTTGATAAATGTAGTCTGTCTCTTGGTTCAGTTGATTTTTTACATATGATCCAAAGTACCAACAGTGCAAGAAAAACCTCTAGATAGATGTGATAGATAGGAACCTGGAATAATATAATTTAAAATAAATCGAATGGTTTTTGAATTTGTACTAACCTTTAATATGTTTAGAAGAAATCGATTAATTTAAAAAATGCACATTGGTTCACTCAAGTTCTGTAAAAGCATTCCTGTATAAACTGAATGATATCACTTGTCCCATTAAATACAGGAAATGTTTTAATTCACCAAACGCAGACTGACAACTCTTGTTACCATTTATAAACATAAAATCGTGTATTAAATGTTAGTTCACTGCATTTAATAGAAGGCGAAATCAGAATAACTGAGTGTGTTGTGAAACTATTTCAGAGACGACATAACTATTGTCGAAAGCACAATCGGTTCTAACTGACTATTTGAACAAGTACAAATAAGATAGTAAGTTATAAATCCATAATGTACAAAAATAATAGTGTAATCTTAAGCTGTGCACAAACAAGCAAGAAACCAGTCTATCCTGTGTGTCAAGGAAAAGCGATCGGAATTAAGCTTCATAGGAATAAATAAGCCGAAAAATTTTAAATGCTTACTTCATCAAATATCTCAGGGAAGGGAGGGATAGAAATACAGATAGTCATATTATAGGGGGGAAAAATTTAAAAAAAAACAAACAAAAAACAAGTCTCGATATTAACGGAGAATTAGACACCGCAGTGAGAAACCTCCCGACTTGAGCTAATAGCGACCAATGAGTACGGGGCAACTGATACTTACGGCTTAAAACCCCCACCTCCAAAATAATAATCTTGATTTCCAACATTGAGCGAACATTCCCTAATTGTTTTTTAAGGACGCGAGGTGTCCCTTTTAAAAAGAATAACGGGGCAACGTTCCCTACGTTTAATTCTTTATTCATTGGCATTTTCGCCATTTATCGTCCGATATATGTCAAAACGGTGACAGCAGGGGAAAACAGTTTATTTTGATACTACATTTAAAGATATATTCCTTCGGCCATACTTTAAAAGCTTTTGCGTACCCCTTATAAGAACATTCGGGATTTTTGTATTCAAACCCACGGGTGACATTTCACCAAAAAACATTGTTTTTTATATTCCAAAGATTTAATCTCGGAGGTTTAGGATTCGCCGACGGTTTGGTCGACGCTGGAATTTTTTATTTTCAAGAAAAATAAAAATTGAAACCTTTTTTATAAAAACAATGATTAAATCGTAATCTGGGCGTTGGCAAATTTCAAAACGGTCCTGGAGAGCTTCAACCTCGTGTTGTAACCTCCGTCCTTTACTCCGCTCATGTTCAAATCGAGTTTTAAGTATTATAAGAGAAAATGTCCAGCTCCAGATTTAAGCTTTGTTTTAGATTTTAAAAACGAGAACACATTAAGTGACAAGGTTTGTTGTGAAACGTCACAAATTTTTCTGAAACCAACCTCCGCCGGTAAATAATAATTTTGTCCACTTGAGACGGTTTGGTTTAATGGACCTTCCAAATCGAGTTGCACTGCATTAAATTACTTCACTTTAGTTTACGAGACAAGGCGCACAACCAATTTAATTTCCTTAATAGTCATGCGTTAGATCAAATGTTATTCGAAAATTATATCAAAGAATGATATATCCATGTAGTTAAGAAATAAATTATACATTCTTCTGATCTAATAAATAAAAGCAAGTATTCTGGTTAAATACAGTGTTCGATGTCACAAAAACCCATTATTGTGTTCATTATGTATTCACATTTTACAGATTGGAAATCTAGTACTTTTTAATGTACGAATAAGTGTATATATTCAATTAAAGATTATTTATATAATTGAATTTCAGGTTAGTTTAAAACCTTTGCGGAATACTTTAGAAGAATGTGAAAAAACATTGGAACGCGTTGGACTTCTTCCTGTCAGTCAATGGAAAATCTATGAACTGAAAAATCATCCTGGTATATACATTAATAGTTCCTTTTATTTCTCTAATTTGTAGTGTCAATAACTAATGTATTAAATTTTGTCATCAGGCCTAATTGTTGTGTCAGGGGCATTAAGCCTTATCGGTCAGAAGTATTGGGCTGGAAAATGTCTACTGTCCTATCCGAAATCGCCAAACAGAAGCAATCTGCCAGAAGATGACCTGAATTTATTTAGGTAAATGTTGAAGAAAATATGTTTTTGTGTCATTAAATTCTAACCAGATTTTGGATCTTCCTTCTTGGTTTTAAAATGAACAGTTTGTTTCCAGTGAGAACATTATTGCAGAGTCGAAATTGCCACACGAAAAACTCAGATGGGTGACCATGGGGTACCATCATAACTGGGACACAAAGGTAATTAGGAATAGAATATGATTCCTAGAAGCAATATTTTTTTTAGGATATAAAGAATTGGGTATTTCCAGTATGTAAAGGATTTTGGAAGCCTCTTGAAATCAAAATTTTTATGGGAATAACGCTGTAATTTAATATGAGTAGGTGTATAGTGATGAGGCAAAAAGCTGCATGCCTGAAGAGGTGGTTGAACTGTGTAGATGTGTCAGTGGTGCTGTTCTTAACAATTGGGATTACAAAGCTCAGGCTGTGATTGTCAATTATTACTACTCGAGTTCAACACTGTCCGGTCATACTGACCATTCAGAACTCATTCAAACTGCTCCTATCATATCCCTCAGGTAATTAGTACTATTTATAAAGTATATGTATGTGTGTATGTTTATCTATGAATGTGTGTAAATTGAAAAGAAACTTATTATTTCTGAGAGTAATCATGCTTGATTCGGTTCACAGTAAAATCATAGTTAATGCAACCAGTGGTTCCCTACTTCTACATCTAGTTATTCCAAATCAATCCCCACCACCCAAATCCACCCCTACAAACCGTAAGGGAAGTAGGAAAGTAGTTGAAGAGCGGGAATACGCGTATACGTAAATGTGTGTATCAAATATCTGTAAAATATAACTGTAATATGAGTTATATTTTATATAACCTAACCTAAATAGGCTGCTGTGTGTAGACTGGTAATCAGCCCACTTCAGAATTGTTATTAGGTTTAATTTTAAAAGGCGTTGGTTTTTTAACCTCTGCCTACATCTTTAAATACATTTGTATTTCGGTCTGACCGCAGTAGGAAAAAATCACTGAATAACTAATAAGGGATTCTATTCGTAAACTATGTTTCAGTTTTGGGGCCACACTGGTTAAAGTCTTGTGAACCATTAAGACTGCTGATGTTACAAGTTTGATACTCACTGTGGATATAAAAAAAATCCAAATTGGGTCTTAAGAATCGGGGTGCAAAAGAACTCGATGCACTTTATACGCTGTGACTCTATAAATACCTAGTTTAAAATGAAATTTATTTTGTTCAACTATTACAATTTGTATTTTGGCTGTAATATTTTTTTCAGTATTGGACAGAACGCCATATTTTTGATAGGCGGCAAATCTGTGGATGACAGTGCCACGGCGCTGTTGATACGGAGTGGGGACATTGTTATCATGTCCGGTGAAAGCAGGCTGAGTTACCACGGTGTACCTCGAATATTCCCTGCCGAAAATATCTCTAGCTCTTCTGGTCATGCCGGAGGATCAAATGACGTCATTGACACATGTTTAAACAGGTGTAGAATTAACATAAATGCCAGACAGGTTTTGCCTGATGGCCAAAATTCTCTGCAGTCTTGCTCAATGGAATCAAATTCGAATTCTGAAAAAGCTTATACAATACACGACAAGATACATTCAAAGTAGTAGACTTGTTGGTTCCTGGATTTCGCACAAATAATATTTACACACATTTATTTTAGAAACTTAAATATTTAAAGGTTTCATTCTAAAATGAAAGTTATACCAAAACTGTTTAATTATGTTATGTAAAATATTGATCATATTAATATATTTTCATTAAATTTTTTTATTCTTTATTTTTGGCACTCATTTCACTATATTAATAAAGCTTAATATATATACGGGGTAATGGTAAATCATTATCAATCATAATGGTAACACTGGTGTTATGATTATTAACCTAATTGGGCTTAATTGGGCTTGTCAATAAATTTTGTAATTATTTTTGCTTAGGTCTTTAAGTAATTTATTGCTTTTGTTTTTATCATTACTTAATATATACTTGAAAAGATCATTTTATTAGAAAATGTTACATAAATCAATCTAAAAAATAATCAGTGCAATATTGAATGTTTTTGTTATTGTTGCTCCTCCTGTGTTTGGTTTTGGGATTTGAATTTGGAATTTAATTACTTTTTAAGAAGAGTAATACAATGAGCGCTTCTTTGTGCTGCAAAGGAGTTATGCAGTTATAATAAAGGAAACTCAAGAGAAGAAGAAAACAATAATCTGGATGATAGTTATAGTTAAAATATTTTTTTATATTTCAGGAAGACAACTAATTTAATGAACAAAGGCATTCTAGATAATTCTCTGCCAGGACTGGTTGTCATACCCCTTGGAATTGTGATATCCAGCTATCTTGGCTTGGTCGTAATTGCCCAAATGTACTAATTTTTTTGCGCCTTCCTAATTTTCTTTGAAATTATCAATTTATGCTTTCTTCGTGTTCTGCCTACTGTGGTTTTTTTTTACTCACACTATTATTGTTTTTTAGTCTATATGTAGAGTGTAATAATTGACAACTTAGTTTTATTCTTTAATGCTTTTTAATATTTAATGGTGCAACTAAACAAGAATTTTTTAACATGGAAAATATATAACATTTTGTCATACCTCATTTACTTTATCTGTTCTATTTATCAGAGGGTGATACATGTTTAAATCATTTTCAACCATTGTTTTTAACATTTAATGCCTACTTGGTAAATGATAATCATATATGAGCAATTTTATAATGAGATCATTAGATACATTTTTACCAATAGTACTCAAAAAGGTAATAAAATTACTTGCAAAACATATTTTGAACATCCGAAAGTGCTAATGAAGCTATTTTCATTAGATGTAGGCAAGGAAGTTTGACCTGGACACAAAGGGTGCATACAAATAAATATATTAGTTCTCAGTGAGTATTACATCTTTCCTTACATTACAAATAATTTTGTTAACAATAAAAAACAATATTTCAGGCGAGTTGACAATGAGCCATTGATCCCTGGTCTTCATTAATGCAGGCACTTCCAGAAGTTACGTTGAAGACAATTCTTCATCCAAACAACACTGTCCACAGTACTACATATTTTTTTATCTTCATATATATATATATATATATATATATATATATATATATATAACATGAAAAAAAATTATGTCTAATTTCACTTCAATCTCAGTCTATAACATTAATACTTTAGCTTTGTTTTTATTTAAATAATCCCTGCGGAAGATATGATTGATGAAACTTCCGATGTATATCCTGATCCATTTGGGTGCGATCCCGATGAAGAAATACTGCAATGTTCAAGTTCATTTATAAATACAAATCAGTTTTATTTTTCTACATAAGCATACATTAGTGATATAACACTAGATTAATAGGCCCCAGGCGCTGAATTATAGTACCAGAAAACTGTTCTAATATTAACAATCACTAGTGGCAAAAGTGACACTTGTGTGGTGACAGTGAGGCTGGATGTCGTATAAGACATGTTCCAAGATGAGATAACAAAACTTTGTAACCAAGCCTTGAGACTCAAGTCTTCCTACTTACTTGTATTTCGTGGGCCCAATATCCGGTAGAATTTTTAACTTTGCCAAGAGTATTGACAGCGTTCTTGGCGTAGGTTTCAGCGTCCGGGACGAACACGCTGCTTCCTTGCAGCCTGTGGCTGAAAGCGTTCATTTTAGTTTTCACGAAAAGAGGCGACAGATGCTGAATGGTCACGCCGTTGCTCTGGTATTCAACTCTTAGGGCTTCGGAGAAACTTTTGATGAACGACTGGGAATGTGTATAATTAAAACGTGTTTTAAAAGGACAAAAAAGAAAATTTAAATCTCAATTTAAGGAGATTTCTGGCAAGTGCAAATATTGATCGAGTACAATACATGAAGGATAAAATTTAGTTAAATACTTCATTCACTACTACTACTGCTACTGACTTGCGATTTTTCGAGTCACAACTGTGTTCGATGTGTGAGCTTGCTGCTAAAAATCCAATAGCAATTTTAAAATTTAACAAATATAACGGCAATCAAAAACTCTTAAAATACAACGGGACAACATTTCACAGGTGACAATGCAAGAAAGTACTGTTCCTCAGAAAAATTACAGTCTATGGAGGACTACATTTCTAAGGAAGAAAAAAGTTACGAGTTCCTGCTCTCATTTTTTCAAATGAACTTGACTATCCATATGTGTAGTAGGAATCTGACTCATTCTTCTGCCCTCTGAAGAACACTTCATAGTCCATTCTGAGGAACCCCACGGCCCGTAACATCTGTTTTATCCGATTTGAAATAGTATACAAATAATGTAATAGTCCGGAATTTAGAGGTTATATTTATTCGTGTCTTATATTTTTCTGTAAATGACTTCGTTTGGCGACCGGCTTAAAACTGACGCGTTTACCTTGGTGGCCGCGTAGACAGTCATCAGAGGCAGAGGCTGGAGCTCAGAACTGGAAGAGACGTTGACGATGGCCCCCTTTCTCCGCTCGCTCATCTGGGGTAGTATCAGCTTGGTCATCAGAGTGGTAGCGCCAACGTTTATGTTGATTATCTCCCAGAGCTCCTGTTCGGGCACCTCCCCGACGTACATCGGGTACGTATACTGTTTGCCGACATTGTTCACTGAAATCGACTCGTACGTTAGCACGACTCGTAATCGTAAAAAAAGACCGACGTATTTAGTTATATTATTAAACCTTTGAACCGTTGCCGGCAACGCGTTATCAAGCAAGGATAAGCTCCGGTGTGGGGGGTCGAAAGGACAAACCGAGAAGTCAGCCAAACAGAACAGAGAGGACTGACAAAAACGCTATTTTGAGCTCACGTGGCATCTATTTGTTAGACTCTCGAACACTATCGTTTGTTAGTCTTATGCTCGGTTTACTGGTGCGTGCAACGCATTTTTATTTTTTCCCCATATTTTGAGATGTATCATTTATTAAAAAGTTGTAATTTGTCTTAATGTAATACAAATATTTTTATTCAACATTGACATATAAATCCAACCAACCGACTAAATCGGGGGTATAAAACTCATTTTGGTTCGTGGGCCACATACAGCTTTATTAGATGTAGAGTGGGCCGGAGCAGACAATCGTAACATAATTAACTATAATACTATAATAATAAGAACGTCTTTTTTCCAGTTGTTTTCGGGCAAAGAATTACATTAGAAAATCATCATGTTTATCAAATATCCCTTCACAATACATACAACAATATCAGATTTATTAAGACGAGTGTTTGCACAAATAGAAACAAATATTTAAGCCAAATATATTTGAAAGCAGTTAAAGAGACAAAAAAGTGTTGCCTCTCCATTATATATAGCGATAAGGATCATCCTTATAACTTCTCTATAATATCGATAACTTACCGAGAACTCCGACTTGAATTCCCTTAAGCTCAGTTTCAATGTGCTCGAAAGCGGCCCGTCCTTTGCTGAAGTCCGCCGATATGGTCTTGGTTTTCACTTTGAACTCCGACTCTGAGGGAAAGGGGAGACAAAAGCTTTTAATGTTTACACACAATTTTAATTTTTAAATTACCCGGTTTAAAATGCTTTTTCATGTTTTTGTTTTTTACCCATATAAGTTGCGACATCGGCTAGCTTCTGTTCATTCCTGCTTATCAGGACGATGTTCAATCCTCTCTTGGCCAGTTCCATAGCGTACGCTTTCCCTATCCCATCAGTGCAGCCTGTAACAACTTGAGGTATCGAATTGAATTAATATATAAATATATATATATATATATATATATATATATATATATATATATACCTATATTAAAGTAGATCTATCACACTAACAGTATTTGGCATTGTGTTTACTTATATTTTCCCAATCGAACATAGGCTATACTGTCCAAGCGAAATTAAAATAAAAAATCTTTGTATAGTTATAGAACGGAGTGCAACATTCGATGGAAAGCCCGTTAAACGCCGGTCGTTGCTGAAAACCCAGATGTTTGGACCGATGGTGCAACTTCCGTCCCCATTCGTCGGTGGAATTAGTTCCGTTAACGCTTTCCCTTTTCTTCCGAGCCCTTTCATGAATCGGACGAGACAGTTCGATCTCTTTCACGAGACCCTCCAGCCTCTAATTGCCTGTACTTCCGACTTTCAAAGAAAATGACCGGGCCAATTAACGTTTTCCCGGGTGTGCGCCACATCTATGTTATCGCGGCCATTTCGCAAACCGCGATTAGGATCGTCGGCGATTATAAACGGATCGGTAACGGCGGGTTGATTAATTGCAGTATTATTACCTGGTTGTATACAGAAAATCCGGCGGGTCGTAACGACGGACGGACTTTCACATTTCGGTCCCTCCGTGGAACCCGGTTCTTGGGGATCTTCTCGTGACCCACATTCGGGTATTGCACAATATTTATTCTACGCCCACCGCTTATACGAAATTTACCTTTTTTTGTTTTGTTTTATCGCCGGATCCAACGTGCGATCGGGAATATTTCCCCGTACAGACACACAGAGACAGACACACACACACACACACACACACACACACACACCAACTTAAAACTCAATCTCTATTTCCAACCCTGAAAGTCGAGAAAGGTTTACGATACGTTAATGACTTCAAACGATAATTAAGCTTGTATAAATTATTACATGGCCACTGAAAAAAACGTTCTAATGACAAATTTGAAAAAAAAATTTAGCTTGAGGTTCTACACATGCCAGCCTTGACATGCGTGGTATGTCACGCACCTCGTAAAACGGAGGTAAAAAAGTCCTTCGGAAATTTGCTCGTTTTTGTTTCACTTTGGAGAACTTCGCAAAATAAACAGTCCAATAAGGCTAAATGAGTGTAATCCAATACAGGACATATTATTGTGAAAAATTACGCAAAGGCTCTAATAACACAGTGCAAATTCCTAGACGGATAGGAATCAGGATTCCGGGCGTATCAGGATATAACGCTATAATGTGCAGTGTATTAGATTACCCGCATTGGTCTGTTTGTGCGATGTTCTCCAAAACGAGCAAATATCCAAAGGACTTTTTGTTTTAGTTTTTCGAACCCCAAAAGCTCTTAGCATTTAATTGCAGTCAAATAAAAAACTTTTTAGTACTGACTGGGAAAGGAAATTTGGTCGGCGGTTTCACGTTTCATAGGAAGTTGTTTTCTGTAGTTTTGCATAAAAGCGAACAACGTTCTGCGCGAACATTGCTGAGTTCCTAAGGTCCTCTAAGAGGAATGGCTCTAATTGGAAAAACAAACTGCCATCTGAAAAAAAAGGACCGCGTGGAGGAACCCACTGCGCAGTTGGCGCCATCAGCATTTAAAATAAAAGGCGTCCTCAAAGTGCGCAGGAGGTTATGCGGTGTGAAAATCGAGAAATGTTATTCTACAGGTTATGTAAGGTGTCCTTAAATAATTAACGAACAGTGAATACAATTCCTACGAGCGTACAGGAGTTCTGAGATTTCCCCATAATGCGAAAAACTTTTCGCATGAATTACAGCGAAAAGCCGAAACAGGTTTAGTCTTAGTAAACCCAACAAGCTTTTCAGATCACCCAGGGTGGTTATTCTACTACATCACTTTAATGCCGAGTTTAATTTAGTTGTTTATTATGAAAGCAAAAAAAATAATATTGATATTAAAAATATAGTCGCCCTTCAATATAAAATATATTGAGCTGGCATATCGAGTGTCGAAACATCAAAGCCCTTAGGTGAGGGCTTACGAGAATTTCGTTAAAGGAAATAGCTTTAATAATAACGGCAGACATTAAAAAATGAAATTCCACATGTGTTCTAAATTAATTCCAGAATCATTTTTCCTGCGGGATTGCGTATATTAAATCAATAAATATATATATAAAATAATATAATATAATAATACAGGTTAAACTATAGATTATCTATCTTAGATTCTAACCCACTATTCTAACTGTGACTCAACAGGACCCAATACGACCCAATTCACCTCAATGTGATCCAATACGTCCCAACACAACCCAATGGGATCCAATATGGCGCAATCCCTGATGTAGGATAATGAGAATGATACAATTGACGAACAATAACAGTTCATGAATAAGGAGTAGACCGAAACTGTTCGGAATGACCTAGAACCGGGTGTCGAGAGCGAGAATTGAGGTCTTCAATTGTCTCGCGTGTCAGAAACAACTAAAGACACGCCAGTCTTTAGCTATGCTAAGCCCTACTTCCTAGTGTTTGGCTCACATCCAAATGCCATGTTTGCATCGCGGCGTTTGGTGAAGGACAAAGTTCATGTTTATCGTATACCGGAATATATCTCGTCTGTACGCTAACAGTATCGCTAATACTTTAGCATACAGATGTATGTATGAATATAAAGCGGAATAAGCGGATGGAATAAGAATTGAGCAACCTCTTCCTTGTCACGACGAGGTCGTCGTAGGATGAAAAAAATTGAGTACATCCATCGATTTTCGGTCTGGATCTAGGGTTTTAAAAATATCGAGATGTCCAGTCGATAATAAACTTATTTACCGGGGCCGGACTATATCTTCGACGGCCGAATTTGCACCCGATCCAAATTGCAAATGCAAATTCCAATTGATTGCGAGAGGCGCTCACATAACTCCGGTACTCTCGTCAGAACGTAATTAGATTGTTTTCGCTCTAGTGAATTTTTGATTTTTTGTTCGTTATATCGATTTTTTAATTGATTGTATTTTTGATGTCCCACAGAAAATAGGTTTCTTTGTTTCATTTTTAATAAACTTACATAATCCCGGGGAGGTATAGAAAATTGTCGCACTTGTATATCTTGTTTCTCTTAGGTAAGAGGATGTGTGCAAACTGATGGGCCTGGAGTGAGTAGTTGTAGCAAATAAGCTGGATGATGGCAAAAACTAGCGTGGAATTTTAAAAGTATCCAGTACTCCAGGAACTTCAGAACCTGCCGAACCGATACTTCGTTGGCAGGCGGTTGCAACACCGGTTACGTGTTCACAGCCAAAGGGTATATTCCTTTAATTTTTTTCTCCACGACTGTCATTATTATTATTAGTATTATTTATTACCGCCGTCGCTATTACCGATGTGGGCAACTTAGGCGTATCTAATAGTCCGCCCGGCTCGTCGAGGACGCAGTTGCCGATTAAGCAACAGTTAACTGGTTTCCTAGTTACCGGGTTAAATGGCAGGCCGCTTCCTACCATCGCGATAGCGAAACTCGGGAGTTTTGATAATGCGTTAATTGGACAGTTATTCGAATGGGGAAACTGTTAACGGACGCTGGATCTGACAGAATGACGAAAATTAAAAAACATCAGATCCACTCGTGAGATGGATGATGAAGGTTTGGCTATTCATGACCAAGGGCTGGGATACTATGTTTCCTGTGATCTTGTCTTCGCTCGCTGGTTTGTTCGCTAGATCGGTTTAGGCTGCCCCCATCATCGGTAGCATTCCGTCTGTAGGTCAGTTGTCTGTGCAGTATCCTTTGAATACTATCACAGCGTTTTGACCGTGGTCGGTCGGGTGGCCGCGACGAGGTTTATTATATTTTAATGGGTACATTACTAGTAAAAAACGCCGCTATTACACCGGCTATTCAATTTTTTTAAGACGAAATAGCTGTAAATGACCGTGTACAATTGCCATTGCAATACTCCTTCGGACAACCGTCGACGACCTAGCGCTACATAAAACGACCTACATTAGGTCTACCTCGGACATTTAAACTAAATGCCGTACTAGAGCCGCCGGTCTTTTCTTAGTCTCGCTCATACTGTATTTTCGCCACGGTTGGTAGACAGAATGCCGCTATAAATCACAACTGACCTTAAATGGATCGCAGTCCCCAACGGCGGTGCACGGAAAAGTCTGTTCGTAAGTCCCGAGCGGATAATACTCTGAAGCCGCGATAGCCTGCATTATCGTTGACGAAGAATCGCCTACGCCGACAGGAACAAGCTCTAGGGCGATAAAAACATTTTTCTGCCCCCGGTGCTTAATAGGGCACATTAATCGTGCCGACAGGACGCTTCAGCGGCTGTGACCACATGACCTAACTAGTTCCGTGCCCAGGGACACGGTTCGCTCAATGCGCATGCGGGGAACAGGGAGAATGGGATCACGCGCTGCCCGTCTGCTCGTTCTAGGATGAAGCCAGAAGATCTAGCGACAGCAATAGGCGACGGAACTCTATTTCAAGGGACGCACACAGGTCTCGATAATCGGTGCGGAGGAATCGGTTCTGTTGGTAGAAGTAAGGCTAATCCATTGCGCAGCGAAGCTGTTAGGATGCGCGTTCCCGGCACTTAGCCGGCGATAAAACCTATTGCAATTCGGCCTTCGTGACGACCGTTCAGGAAATGCGTTCGCTGCATACGGTGCGATTATTCCCAACACGCCGTCTCCATTTCATAAGTTAGTTCCACTCCTCTTCCCGATTCGCTCACGCTTCCTCCTACGCCGCGACGGGGTTTATTAATTGAATAAATTCGTCGGGGCGTTAAATTGTAGATTGTAGCTCTTATTGGACGTCCGTTGGACATTGTACGATTCCACTTAGCGCACGTCCTGTTGGTAAGTTTGGTTATCAGCTCAGTTGGTTTTACCTTTCATGTCGGTCGGTATGCCTGAGAAGGCCTAGACCGGTTTGAACTTATCGCCACGGTGAGGCCCTAACGCACGGCGTTGACCTTAATTACCGAGTACAGAGACGATATAATCATATATTGCGGTAACGATACAGCGGATCGTGTATGACGATTGAACGAACGCAAATTCACGGTACTTCTCCACTGTGCCATACCGAGGACATATGGTCCCTATTGTGCGCCTTCAGTGCGCCTGTTTTCTGGACTAGTCGCCATCACAGGTCACTTTTTTTATTCATTCTATTCTGTATAGTGTCTCTTAGGTTGTCGCCTATTTTTGTGCAACTAAACACCATAATATCCAAAGAGGAATGCACCTCAATGAGGCTATACTTTATGGGATTGGAACCTTCCCAGGGATGACCATGACTTGTTATTGCTTGTATTTGAGAGGAATGTTTAGAGTTGTCGGCGTGCTTTTCCTATCCTGTTTTTCAATATAAAAATGAAAGATTCTTTAGTTAGAAACGCGCCTACAACGGCATAATTCAAGACGGTTGGCTGTGAATTACGTGTATCGTATTAAAAGTTTAATATTGCGTTTCGTGAGGCGCCTCAGTCATGAGAGGTGACCCGAGTTTATCATGTTCCATGTTTATCAAGGTCCATGTTTTATGGAACATGGAAGTTTTATGGGACGAAGCGTGGGGAGTGACGACAGCCCGCTACATGCAACGGGGCCGCGGCCGAGACACAGTTTCGAAAACGGATTTCAAGTGCCAAACAGCCAGGACGTTTTGCCATTCCGGAATCGAATAAACGAAACTGGGGCGGTTGCGATTACCCGAAAAAAGAAGGGAGCAATTGTATTTTCCCTGTCCATAAGGTCATTTGATGTAAGGGTGTACCTGCACCTTTCATAGGTATTTCAGTGGCTGTTCACCACCGTAAGTTGCTAGGGTCCGACCGATGTATGTGTAGGGGATATGAACGTACCGAACAGCCCTTTACACTGTACCGAAAAGCAACCGATTAAGGGGGATAAGCCTGGACCGGTCTAATTAATGATATTACGAGCGCCCAACAGTTAAATCAATTAATCTATTAATTCGATCCGATTATTGGATAAAAGTGACTTCTTGTTGTTAACGTCAACCCCCCGGATCCCTAAAACAAGTATCACGAATTATTTACGGCGATTACTGTTTTAAACTGTCGTATCAGTGCGGAGACAGTGTTGACAGGATACTTCTTTGGGGCTTTAGCAGCTACTACTATCTCTTACCGATGCTACTGACGATGGCGGAAAGCCTGAACTAGCGGAAATATGCTTTGAAAAAGTGGAAAATATAATAATTTCGAATGTACGCGAACCTTTCATATATACACGACTAAATACATTTGTTGTAAAACATGATTATTAGGTTCGTAATGTGTAAAACTATAACACGGTTTGACTTAATAGGCTTTTTCTCATCACCTCCCTATATTTCGATATTTCGTTCTGCGTTCTGCCCCGGCCCGTTTATATCGGATAAGCGAGACTCTACTGCATATATGTGCATCTTTTTTAATGAATATAACGAGAGGGGGTCCAACAAGGAAGCTTAAGGTACTCGCGAATAGTTCAATAGAAAACGGAAGTAAAGGTATGGCCCATAGATATTTGCTTTGAGAGAGTGCCGTTTACAACCTCTACGCAGGAGCGATCGCTTTTTATAGAGACCCAGCGTCCAGTTCTCGGGCACAGAAGCGCACGTTTTCATGGCTTTGTTATACCGTAGACGTGCGATTGGGGCGGTGAAAGTACCCTCAACGGCGATCTAAGCCGTACCTCGTTTCTGACCGGATCTAAGGGCTCGACTGAATTGCTCTGCCTCTCAACAAGCAACGGCGATTAATTTAAAATTTCTAACCATATTATTTATAATATAAATTATGTATTATATATGATTTAGCGGAAATTATCACCCGTTTCCTCTCGTATTCCATGCAATTTCAGCTTTTAACTATATACAGGATCTACACCTTAAAGCAGTTTGAACCACCGTCTAAAATGCGATGTTAAATATTAATTTACATATTTCGTTTTTTAACATATTGCCTATTGTATTATAAAAAATACTATAAAACAGAGGTACGTAGTCCTCAACTGAGTTTATCGTTTACGGTTTGATAAACTATAATCTAGAGTTATGTATATTTTCTTTTCTTAATTCCTACTCTCCCGTCCGGTGGGCATGTGTGAAAGTTCCACTTTCTTTCCCATCACCCCCGGTCGGCTCTTCCTCTCGGTAGGGTAACCCTCCCGGCCGGATAAACCACCCTCGCGTGTCTCTCTCCCGCATCGGTTTACGAGTGATTGCGAGGTGAACGTATTACCTTGAATTAGCGCCGGCCAGGAACGATGACACAATCCGGAGGAGGAAAACTTTCACTCTCGGGACAGTGCCCTGAGTCAGTGTTTCTTTTTTTCGGCCGACTCGTGTGGGCCCCGGCAAAACTGGTCGAATTCGTTTTCAATTACTCCCACTCGATCCATCGCCCGTACCGGTCCGCAGAAAACATTCGGATAATTGTAGTTCTCTACAAAATTAGTATTCCAAATTAGGATAATTGTCGCACGAAACAAAGATAACCGGTATAACAAATATAATATCACCGGTCTAAGAATGGTCTCCATGCCATAGAGGTATAATGAGAAGAAGAATAATGTTTCGAATATAACAACTGTATTGGAAAGGTTTATCAAACTATGGCAGGAAAAAAATGCTGGTGCTCAGAAAGAAATTAGAATAACCTTCCTATGAAACATATAAATACGAACAGTCCTTAGACTGTATAACTCCGGCCGCTTTAATTTTTATTTTTGATCTTCCTAAAATATATATACATTCAACTAAAGATTTAAAAAAAGCTCTCTTTGTTAAAAATAATATCTCAGAATCGAGAATTTAAGGTGCGCGCTTTCTGGATAGTTTCGGGCTTCTTGTCGGTCGTAATTTTTATTCTCGGAGAAGACTCGAGTCGTGCTGCGGAGGCGATTGAGGTCACCGAAGACGGGCGCCGAGTTTACGCAAGTGCTGAAAATCGCTCCCGGCAATATTTTCTTAAGAACGGCCGTCCAATTATCCTTCTCGTTTTCTCTGACCCGCGGCTAACGGCCAAAAACAAAGTTGTTCGCGCCTTCCTCGTTATTCGAATTTGAAATTGTATTATGGAAAGATTAGAATATGTGTTTACAAATAAATATGATCGGTCTTACACTTTTCGAACCCTCCTTATACTAGACTTCGATTAGTATATATATATATATATATATATATATATATATATATATATGATTTTGAGCTCTACATTCCCGGCAAGACCTTCTCGGGGTCATTACCCCGAATACCATATGAACATTGTGCACAATATAAGTAATTGATAATCCTAATACTTATATACATAAATTTAGAAACGTCGGTTGGCCGGAAAGTATATGGTATTAAAGATTTGTGTATCCTTTACGATGTACTGTGTATATTCATAGAGGAATAAAGCATTTGTATTTGTCGCAAATTAGACTGCTGTTGGAAAAGATATGAAAGTTAAACTGAAAACCGGACGTATTTAAACATCCTGGAAACCCGGTTGTAATGGGACATAAGTGAGGGATTGGGCATTATCTAATGAAGGACAAAGCCCGACCACACAAGGTTTGTTTCCTTTCCGTTTGATTTCCTCGAATCCGTCAAGATTAAACAGGAATCTGCTAATCCTGAAGGGAAGTCTGAACCCTGTCTCATAGTCGGAGGTGAAACCGCATAATTCTTTGGAAGAAAAAACTAACCGGTCGAGAAATTAATTAGTGGGAGCTTTCGATTCCCGTTTCCAGAGGATTCGAGCGAGCCGCGTGTTCTATCGGCCTTTTAGAAAGTGGGGCCGCACAGAAAAAAAACCGAGAATCGGCGGTGAGAAAATTGGGCGGACGCAATTGTGCCAGATTCCACACTAAGCCTCGGATCGCTTCTAAAATGAAATGGAATGTTTAATCGGCATACTGAAACTCGATACTCGGATTATATTGTTTTTAAAACTTTTATTTATTGTACAATCGACCTTGCAGTTAGGGGTAGAATGGCTGTATGTTTATCAAATATATTTTACTGCGACGATGTTTATTTCGGTAGCAAGTTATAAACGCGACCATCTTGAAATTAAAGACGAGCCACTGGGGAAAGATTAATAAGCAGATAATTGAAGTGCCACCGCCAATAAAATTCCATACAAAATCTGTCCATGCAAAAACACCATGGAGAAGCCATTCGGTAATCTTCGAAATATATTTTAATGCGAGGATTTTTATTCGAGTAGCCAGTTATAAATGTGATCATCATTAAAGTAACGACGAGCCAATGGGAAATAGTGGAGAATTAAACGGGTTGAGCATGCGGGAGGAAATTTTCCCACGTTCGGCCCAATTGCAAAACGCGATTATTCAATCGGAGTTCCTCAGTTCATCGCTCTCGGAAACATTTCGACCGTAATCGGGACCTTTCTCCGCCATCGTTCCATTATTCGGCCGACTGAACGACATCGAGGCCACACAGATAAATGTCTAACTTAATCTACCTCCTTAATCCACCTTAATTCGCCTTAATACACCTTAAACCACCCTAATCCTCTGGATATCGCCTCAGTCCATAGTCCCGGATATGCACCGAAAAGTGGCATCACCAGGTGGCTTATTTATCAGGAGAAACGAGGGGACATAAAAAAAATTTCAGCGATAGTTCCTATAATCATAAACGTCGATTGAACAATAAATAAGATGAAAGTGATTTATGATGCTGAACAATAAATAACAGCAGTCCTGACTCCCGAGTTCTTTTATTACCTCGGTATGCTAAACCTCGGGCCGGCTTACGGCTAGATGGCGGATGTGATGCTAATACAATTTTTATAATAAAACAATAAACAAATAGACATAACAGAGAGTATGAAAATATTTAAGAATAAATAATATTATAAATGGGAAAGTAAATTCCCGGAGTGTCTCCCGTATTCTTCACCTCGCTAATGAAACTTAATGGCCTCAACCCCCCGACAGTATTCCAAAACCCTTGCAGATCTCAAAACAGGTATTCGAAACTAATAAAGCTATCGTACCGAAGGGTAGTGTTACCCAGCTATACACACATAGTTACCCCAATAACACAGATATTGATATAGTAAGCGGACACTACAATCGTACAGCGCCTGTAAAACTCACACCAGTCGTTTCCCAACAAAACAGGATTTCACCCGTTCTGTATTCGAGGTACAGCCGTGTAGCTGGTTGCAAGCAGAAAATGGAAAAGTCGGTTTGTCCCGGGTGAAACTCGGGCGACCTCGTCCCCTATAGAACTTTACATAGTTCTTAACAGCCGGTGGCAAACACGCGCTTTGGACACGTAAGACGGGTTTTGAACAATCGCAAAGTTATTGCGCAACCGGACTTTCAGTTCAACTTCTTCGCTCGCCGGTCGACAAGCGCAAAATGAGGATTGTTACCGAATGGCTTTAACTCAGATCCTTGGGAAATACAGCATAATCCAAAATCACACGGATAGGCGATGAAAATAATTATGATGACCCTAAAAATGTTAAAAAAACCTTACTCAAAATGTATCTATAATAGATGGTTATCTAGGTAGCGATGCGTAATTCCTGAATTATTAAACGATATAGGTATTAAGAAAAAGGGGTGATTTCAACTTTATTTATGGTAAGAAACCTTTTAAAAGGTGCTGTCGTGAATGTCCGACGCTTCCAAATGTTTGCGTTGTTAAAAAGAGGCGCAGAAATCAAAACTTATACCGTATATTTACCGCATATTAAGGGAGGCGCAAAGGGTTTAATGAAAACGCAATTTTCATAACATACCATTAACGGAAAATCGTAAAATTGATTTTATTTAAATAATTTCAATTTCTTTTTTTCTCACCGGTGGTGAGAAGGGTCGGCGCGATTTTATGTACATAACAGCGGAGCGGTTTAATTATAAAAAATCAATTTTAAATCGTGATTTTGACATTTCTACGTATATACGTAGGGACACACATCCTCTAGGCACATCCACTAAGTGTGAAAATTTTGTGAACATAATTTTTTCTTAAAAAAATCCAAAAATATTCTGTTCATATTATATTAACACCGGGTTTACGGAACGCGTCAAAATTACCCATTTCGAATTTCAGTTGAATTTTCAATGGAAAATTACAAAAACTGGTTTACACTCTATGGTTTATAGATAAGAGATTATTTTTTTTCAAATGTTTTGTAATTTTGGAATTATTTATGTGGTACACCTAGCTCTGCGGTATGTACCATATACCAGGTGACACGCGCAGGACATGTACTTGCCGGAGCGGCAAGTGCCAAAGCGGAGGTGAAGACAAAAAACAAAACTGGTACCGAGCAGACTGTTGGCCCGTTGCGAAACCTCCAACCTTACGGGTGAAGGCTAACACGGCCGGGCGATCGGAGGGGGAGAGGGTAACGGTCTACCCGGCGAACGGCGGTTTCGATTATTACCATTTTCACTTCCGCAATCCGCACTTCCGTCCTTCAACCCGACCCGATCTTTTTTCGGCCGGTATCCGTTTCGTTCCGACCGGTTTTGCAGGCGATCCGGTGATTAATGGCCGGCGGTGATTGATCGATCCATCTAGACCGAGTAGTTACACCATTAGTAAAAGAAAAAATAATCGAATACCATTTTAATTGCCTGAGTGGCAGTTGACACCAGGAAAGCATGGACTATACACCAATGTACAGCCTAATTGTATTAGGGAATAAATATTCCTATATATCTAATTTATATATATAAGCCTAAATTATGATATATAAACTACATGTATATACATACTAATTTTATTTATACAATTTTTTCAGGAGTTTTAGATCAATTTTTATTAGTGTGTACGGGTAGTCTTCCCTTTTTCAAATTTCAGTAATTTTCCGTCACACTAACCTATTTTTCAGCGCGAGCTCTTGCAGCCAATATACCGCTCGACTTGGCACATATGCCACGGATGTTAGTTGTAGTTTTGGTATAAGTGAAGGGTGGAGACCGACGAAAATTTGTAATAATATTAGTAATAAGATTAGTACTCGTTAATTGTAAAGCTGATACTAATCTTCAAATCCTGTGTAATTTGATGGAACCGGGGAGCTTTGTTTATTCAAACGAAGGCGCCAATTCAAGTCGGTTGTACCGACAAAAAAATGATTCGATTTACATCTAATAACAATTTAATTGTACGGGCATCCACCCGGTAACCGGAGTGCGATCACGTTCTGCGGGACTGCCCTTTATCTATTACGGCACCGCCTCGCTATTAGCTCTAGGATAATTGGCAGTAAGAGGTTTTTCCCAGCGATCTCCAGTAGAAATAAATAAAGGGGGGGGGGACAGGGTTCTTCGGAATCGAGGGAAAGTATTCCTAAACGGCGAAATAATCTCTAAAAATAAAACCGGCAGTCGAGCTATAGCCGATTGTTTCCGCAATTGTTTCGATGACGTCGTACCCCTGAAAAGACGATTGAATAAAGGCGGAATCGGTGTCGCTTTGAAGTCCCTCCGACTAGACATTTTTTCCATTGAACCGAGCCCGCATTACTTCCGCATGACCGAGTGACAGCTCTCGGGCCAAGGATGACTGGTAATCGTCGAAATGCCGCTCGCGGAGTCCTCCTTACTAGTTTTTGGGTGTCGACCCAACTTTCGCTTTTCAGACGGGCACGAGCACAGAACTTTACGTTAGACTCCAATATTTCACAACTCGTGCCGATTTCTGACTATTGTCGCCCGTCAGGTCCAGAAACCGGTTTCGACTTACCCTTATAAACGGGTACGCAAATGACTGAGCTTTTACTCAAGACATTAACCATAAATACGGCAATAATATTGATTAGGAGGAATCAAGAATATTGATACTATCAATTTTAAGAAATTGGTTTTTAAATAAGGTTTTTGAGTTTAAAATGACTTTTTAACCCCATATTTACGTTGCAAAACGATTTTTTAACCCCTTAAACGAGTTTTTGTGTTGAAAAACCTCTTTTAATCCTAGTTTTAGCGTTTAATAACATCTTGGTAACGCGGTTTTTCGTTAAATTACCAGTTTTTGACCCGGTTTCTGCATTGAAAAACGACTTTTAAACCGAGTTTACGCGTCGAATAACCACTTTTTGTGCTGAGGAACGACTTTTTATCCAGTTTATACTTTCAGAGACCAATCTTTGACCCGTTTCTTGCATTCAGAAACCACTTTTTGCATTCGGAAACATTTTTTTAACCCGGTATTTACTTGAAAAACCACTTTGTGCCCTGATTATTGGGTTGGAAAACCACTTTTTGACCCCATTTATGCGTTCAAAGATTGGGGGTCTTTTTGCTCATTCCTGAAGCATTTGAGTTGGCCTTTGAAGTTTGGAAAGTACTTAGAAATAAACGCTCTGGGCGTCCGATTGGTCAGACAAAAACTACGAAGGGGGGATAGTTTTGTTTTATTTTTATTAGCAAAGGAGGCGTACTAAAAGTTTTTTTTGAAGACTACTTAAATATGGGTCAATTTGAAGGCCGGCAGCAAGTGGAGGAGGAGTCATGTTCTACTTAAGATATTGAAGATATCGACGTCAGGCCATAGCGGAGACAATGGGAAATCATTACAATAGGGTCACATATTCGGCCCATTAATTATAAAAGGCGATGTATAAAAGCCCAAATCCCATACACCTGGCCTTTGGGGAATATAACTAGGAGATCTCTTAGGATTAGGTTCAGGAGGATAGTTTAGTATTATTAGTATTTAGTATTTTTTAGTTGATTCTCCCTTCGGTCGAGTGAAAATTTCGCTCTCGAGACTGCGCGGTCGATGTTCAAATCGGTAGTAGTATAGATCTAGAAAATTATAGTACTACCCCTTTTAATACAAAAGACCCGTTAGCTGGCCCATAAGCTAGACCGGTTTCGGTTTCTCGTTATCGCTCACCAGCATTTGGACTGTCATTCCTCTCGATTATTACAACGAGTCCAAACCGCCGGCCCGTTCTAAAGAAAAGTAATTGAATAATGAACAGAACGATATGGACGAACGGTCAAAGACCGGGAGCTCTTTTCCCAATCCTCAACTTTCCCTTTCCTTATTTACTCCACACGGACATAAGGAACAGTTTTGACGGCAGAATGCCAGTCTCGGGAGATATCTGCCAATCGCTTTAAATAGAATATTAAAGTCTCCGCATTTAAGTCGACCGGATATAATTATGTAAATATCTGGACGATCCTGTATATTCGTTAGAATACAGCCCGATTTTTCTAACTTTTAAATCTGAACCTTTGGATCACCGGCCTTTCATCGGGGCCTTTCACCGGGGCGCCGGCCCGGTAAAAAAACACTTCGTTGGCCGAAGGGGGTACCGAAAGGGGGAAAAGAATTTCGGGTATTTCGATTCGGGTGCGACCGAAATCGCTGAGGATAATTTAAACAGGTTTCCGCTCAAATGGGTTACGGTTAACCGGAAACCGCGAGCCCTTCGATCCGTAAGACCGTTTTTCAATCGGCACGAACGCTCAAGCTATTATTAATTATTTTTAAAAAAGTGGCCCTTTTTCTTTGTGGGCAAATAATTGTGTTTCATCTAGTAGTATTTGTCAATTTTCGAACGACATATCCGGAAGCACTTTACAAAATGCTGGTGGATATGTATCATGTATTAGTTCTCTGTAAAGTGATTACTATATATAAGGGATACATATAAATTGTACCTATATATAGAATATATTTCTATTCACTCGACAATTTCTGTAGCATTAACCTTCTGCTATTTAGTGAGGTGCTCGATCATTGTCCGTGCAGCACCCTGCAGTGCCGATAAATAAATAAACATAAATATATCCCTCAAAACTACGTTGTTAAAACCATACACAATCCACCCTCGTTTGTATTTATAAATTCAATTCGGATGTTACAGGCTGCACAGATGGAAATAGGGAAAGCGTACGCTATAGGACTGGCGATGTAACTGCGTTTAACTACTAAATTTGAAACCGCGCATCGATCGTTTGGCTGACTGAGTTATTGTGTGTTAATTATCGCCTCCCATCATTTCCACGAGCACCTTATTAGCACTTCGAAAGTCACGTTGCGTTACCTCGGGTCCTGTATTGTATTAAGTTTGTATTTTAATTTTCAGCCGAGGCCAAAACTCGAGTAGTGGAGGCCCCCCCCCCCAAAAGGGTATCTTGAATCGTTCCATGTTTTCCTTAAATTATGAATTCATTCTCTAGAGCGAATTCCGGCATCTTATCGGACTAACATCTGCAAATGTCGGCCGACGAATTGGATAATAACTGCTGTTATACCTTATTTAACAGTAAATGGAGTGATGGTGAGTGGGGGTGGGACTTATTGCCGAACAACGTTGTTAAGGACGACACAATTTCCCACTCTTTATCCCAATTAATTTTGTTTCTTAATACTGAAATCTTAGTGGGCTCTAGGACTAGGTTCTCATTTATATTCCTTTCCTCCGAATAAACCGCTGATTTGAAGAAGGATTGTAAAAATAACAACAGTTTCGGCCGAATTGGGCGGAAAGCGGCAATTAAAATTTATCGCCTCGAGGGATAATATTCGGCCTAGCACTTTGCGTTTACGATCCTTCAAAGTTGTTATATTTTCCCAGAGCTAAAATACAGAATACGCGAGACACCGGCTCAGCACTAAATACATATAAATAAATAAAGTTGAGCACATAGCTGCAATGCACGATTGCGCTATTCAAATAGTTAAAAAAAATACAAAGTTGTATTCAACCTTATACCTTTTCAATTATTTATTAATACCTAAATATATAAACACGCGTACAAGTAAGCTTAAATATTGATAGCGCCAGCATTGTGTCAGCATTGAATAAAAGTCGAGTGCTTAGCGGCAATGCACGATTCCCCTTTATAAATAATTGAAAAAAAATACGAAGTTGTATTCAACCTTGTAATCGCAGGAATTTATATTTATAGTCGGCATCTGCACTAGGTATAGAGGAATTGCAATTATAATATCAGAAAAAGTGCTTGGCCACAACTACCGATCACCCTACCGGCGTAGGTTCCGCGTTTCTTTCTCGGCATTAGTCGGCCGTATTCGAAAGCAAATGCGTCACTAATTTTTCAAATCGGTAATGTTCCTCCTGTATTTATAGCTAGTCTGGGATCGACGGGCCGGCCGCCCGATAAGAATTAGCAACTGATAACCTCATAAAGCGAGACCGGGCCAATACCGGACGGATTAAATTTAGATCTCGAGCCGTCGAGCAGTCAATAATAAAATCAGCGCAGGCGCTAATCGCGTTTCTGGGAACCCGAATTTACCGATTTTCTGTTCCTCCCACGCTTCGCGCGTGGGACTTGCAGTCCAGGGGCGAAAACTAACAACACTTTTTTTTGTAGTTACGTCTACAACTTTTAAAATTACGAGGTTGGTTCGTAAGGTACGGAAAAAATGGTTTTAACACCGTTTCTGTGAACAAAACTATTATTCAACATAATCTCGATTGAGGGAAATAATCATGGTCCAGTTTATTATGTATGTACATATATATATATATATATATATATATATATATATATATATATATAGATCATTGGAATTTATATTTCCCTCTTTGTTGATTATACGATTCAGAACGGAAGTATCTCAACCGTCTGTTTCCCACAAAACGTTCTGTCAATGGATTAAGTAATACACTGTTTTGCTTTTCGAAACAAATATGAATTTCCCCCCTTCTATATCGATTCCGATCGCCATGACTGACACGTCATCTCGCATTTACAAAGAGTGAACCGTTGCAGAACTCAAGATTCCAAGCTTTAGCGAATTTGATAATTCATAACAAAAACGGTTTGGAGCATTAAACATTTATTCCTTCGCAAAATTTTAATGTTCTTGCGCAACGTTGAATCTTTTGGGACTTCATAATGGGTCGTAAACGCGTTCCGGGGGCTGAGGAAGCCAATCTCAGGTCTGTACGACGATTCGTTGGGAAGATATGACCGTTAAAAACCAAAAACCGGTTCAGAAGCCTCTAAAATGAGTTCTTTTTTAAATTGAAGTCGCAGTTCCCGGACTTTTTCTCACTTTCATAGACCTGAACTTTCCCCGACCACTACGAAGCCTCATCCCGAATTTTGGGAAAATCGGATACCTAGGTGTTAACCCCGGACAAACACACGTATGCACGATCTTGTTTATTTATTGTGCATTCGACAAACAACTGTTATAAGTACAATTGTGGAAGGTTTTTTTATTTATATATCTTGTTTGTCTCCATAAAGGAGCCACCCAATTATGACACTTTTGACGCGTTTATTAAGGTATTTATTTTTTTGTAACAGTCAGTTGGCGCTGTAATGAAATTTGTCTGTCTGTCTGTCCGTCCGCGACGAAATCAATTGTGTTGCACTTTTTCGGAATGAAAGACCCAGAGACCCAAGGTTTACGTGTCTGCAAACCGGTTTTGCATGTCTTCCTGAATTTCGTGGCAATCGTATATTTAGTACAGGTGTTTGCCCCGAACAAACCCGCATACGCACAAAGATTCATCTTTATATTTAATATGGACAAGAATAGGTGACTCTATTGTAATCCCATTGTGTCGGGTATGGCCTCGCGTCCATGTCCTCAATAGCTCAAGTAGAACATGATTCTCCATTTGCTGTCGGCCTTCATATTGAGCTATATTTAAGCAGCCTTCGCGTACTAGAAGTTACAGATTTTAAAAAAAGTTTACTACACCGCATTTACTAATAAAAATAAAATAGTCTATCCCACGATCGTAGTTGTGTCCGCAACGACCTTTCGGACTAGGCGGCTAAGCGTCCGTTTCTCAATTACTTTCCATTCTCGAAAGGCCGACTTTAAAGTGCTTCAGGAATGCTTGGGCAATAAAGCAAACTGTGCGTGAAGCTCAAAAGCCTGCGCAGATGTAAATGTATTGCCGCTAGGGCCAAGTGCAATTGCGTAACGGCGGGTCTCGGTCGTGCCTGTACTTCTGGTTTCACAATCGCCCCGACGTCTTAGTCTTTCGTTGGAACCGGGTCGTTTCCCAGAAATTACGGAGATTTTTGCCTGCAAAGTGACTACAATAGCGTCGGTACTATTCTCGCGACAAGTTTTTACAATTAAGAAAATTGTAATTTAAAAATAGAGACTCCTTAAACTGCGATCATGCCCGCGGGCAGTCCCAAATGCGATTTATGATGAAATATTATTGAAACTAATATTTTTTCTTTTTTATTTATTGTACAAACAACTTTTATAACTATAAGTACAATTGCGGAGTTTATTTACTTTTACATATCGCTAGTTTCTCTCGATAAAGAAGCCACCCAATTATGGCACTTTTGACGTGTAGAAAATATCTAGGCTAGTGGTGTTTAAGACGTACTCGGGAGGGGGGAGTTAACTGATGGGTAACAGAGGAAAGAATTTGGAAGTCCAGTTTTAGTTTATAATAGCCCTAATTTACGGTTTAAGTCGATTTGGGTATGGGGATACATGAAATGAAAAAAGTTTAAATTTTAGAGAAAATAAATGTTGCGCTAAAAAAATATATCTACTGTTGGAGTAAGTTTATCGGGCTATCCTTGAGACGCTCGTTTAGGCTTTGCAATGAAGCGATCTTTATCCGAAAGCCAGTTCGAAACATTAATTAACCAAGATTGATCGTGAGATGTTATTGTGAGACGATTTAGCAGGCGGACAAGTCATAAACGTTTTTCGCGCCTGCCATTAGGCTGTTCGTTCCGATAACTCCCACGCCAACAATAGACAATGCTGGGACGTATTTTTTGAATTTCAAGAATGGCTATCGAAATTAAAAATTAAATTCCTACAAACCGCGACAAACCCATGTTATTTATTGTTAGCGGACAAAGGGCTTTGATTGAACAGTCGGAGATATAGTAGAGTGCGTTGGTTATTTTCCTTAATATATTTTATTATTTCCTCATAATATTTTCGGTTGTAAGTTTTGAATTTTGTAGATTTCGTGTGTTTCTGTCTCCTCTCTCTGGTTTGGTCTTTTGCTAGACCGGTTTCGGCTGCTCGCCATCTTCAGTAGCGGTGTTAGTCACTTAGGCACTTTGGATGTTTTTTGGGCATCCTCACTGCACTGTCTCTGTCACTTGTACTGTGGTGGTTGTCTGTTTGTCGTGTGTATATATATGTGTCTTGTTAATGTGTTTTTCGGGTTGTTGTTTGTCTTCTTTGGGTTAGGAGAACTAGCACCCTCCTGAGTGTGGTGCGATATGTACTTAAGTTCGTTGGGTGCACTTGCACCGATGAACTAGCGCCCCCTAAGTGTGTTGCGGAAATGTACTTAACTAAAATTCGTTTGGTGCAATTGCATCGATATACTAGCGCCCCCCTGAGTGGGGTGCGGAAATGTACTTAACTAAAGTTGGCTGCACTTGCACCGATTAACTAGAAACTTTTAGCATTATTAAAAATAAACTTTTTTCAATAAATTATGGATCAACAGGATAACTTTTAAGATCGTAAAAAATACACAATACCAGATAGGTTTCCTGTCATATAGTTGTGTAATATAGTCCTAATAGTTGTGATCAGTTGTGTGATCAAATATATATTTGACCGATAATCAGACAAAGAATTAAGCCGATTAACAAAATCCCTCCCAACCTAAATAAAAGAAACAACATCCCCCAAAAACACAATAACAAGACTCACACACATATATTAGTGAGACTAACAAGACAACCTCCACAGCACAAGTGACAGTGACAGTGCAGTGAGGATGCCTAAAAAACATCCAAAGTACCTAAGTGACTAACACCGCTACTGAAGATGGCGAGCAGCCGAAACCGGTCTAGCAAAGACCGAACCAGCGAGAGGAGACAGAAACACACGAAATCTACGGTATCGCAACCCCTCGCAGACCACAAAACTGGTATTCTAAACTAATTTAAATTTTGTATTATTCGGTACTAGCGAACGTTTTTACAGATTTTTCCGCAACCACCACTCTTTTCCCCCAACCAATTAATCTTTCCTCATAGGTCAGAAAAAAATCTGTGTAATTTCATTCCCTTTTCCACAATGTAAATAGGAAAAAGTATTAATTAACATAATGGCATTTTCATTAGTTGGCAGACGAATGGTGTTTTTTTTTGTTTCGACTTAGTTATCGCGTCGTTATTGCGGATAGGAATAATCGAACTGTAGATAAAAGTGAGGGGATAAGACGTAGCTTCTTCCACATATACTGTGAAAATACTACGATACCCATGTGTGTGTGTTTGTGTGTGTTACTGCGAAATACCGATATCTGGCAAATGTCGACATTCTCCGGTGAATGTCAGCATTCGCACAGTCGCTTGGTGTATGTACGAAATATTTGCTAAATATCATTATTTCGCACTTACACCGGCAAATTTCCACATTCGACATGTACCGATAGTGAATCTTGAGTAGAAATATTTTTATTACATTAAAACAAAAATGCATCTTTTTAATATATGATATATATGTCAAAATGGGGGGGGGGGAAGATTAAGTAACAGAACAGGTAAATAAACTGTTGGACCTAGAACGAACGTGTGAGTGAGAAATAATGATATTTAGCAAATATTTCGTACATACACCAAGTGACTAGACAGGGTGTTGGGACATGTAAATATCGGTGATTAAAGTTTTAAAGCCCCTATTCATTTTATTCTAATTTCAGTCGATATCCCCTTTCATCGGTCTCTGCGGTCGAGGGGTACGGTTTCATATTGCAATTAAAACCCGCACACGTAACGACGAGACATCTCTCGTCGGAATTTCGATTTGTTTTTCAATCGCCTACATTTATTGATAGGCGTCAGATATATCTTCACCAGAATTATCCGAAGCCCGATCGAGCTTTTTTTTAAACGTTTCAACGGCATAATTTTCCTTTTTTCCAATATAGCCCGATTCCTTTTCGGGATCGGTCAAGGACCGGGCGGACGTCACGCGAGCTCTCCAGGCATCGCAACGGCTACGGACTACGGGGAGAACACGAAAATTTCGAAAAAGTCCCGAGACAACGCAACGAATTTTCGTTTTCCGTTATTTATTTATTTAACGCCTACCGGCCCCATGACCGATGAAATAAAACACATACGAACAATCTCACGTGTAACGGACCGGTTTAATATTTATTATTATTTAATATCTCACGGTTAAATGCCATACTATGTCGCGTTATCTATCTATACTATACGGTCCGAGATTCCGAGTGGGAGATCGAAACCGATAGTATACAAAATCGTTATCAGTACACGAGTGTCAGATTACGCCCAACCGGGTAGACAGTTGAAGCCCCACTGTCTTTCCCATTATACCTATGGTACGTCCGGAAGACAAATCGACGCCAAAATCTTAAAATACGCATAATTTTTTAAAAATAAAATTGCTGGTTATGGCATACTATCCCCACAATAACCTTATATTCCTAATATATTATAACCTTTTATATGTATATATATATATATATACGTGCATTATACTGCACGTGAACAAGGTACAGGATGCCGAGTGATCGAAACCGACAATATATAAAACCATTATCGGGCCCAAGTTCCGTGTTTGTACAGCTGTTCGGATATCTTCGAATTAGAACGATTCCTCGAAACTCCACTATCTTTCGTACCGCGTCGTCATACACATGGGGTGTCCAGGCGCCAAAAACAAATCGACACTAAAATCCTATATATTTCCTTTTTTTTTAATGAAATTGCAGGTTATGGCGTACTTTTCCCACAATAACCATATATATATATATATATATATATATATATATATATATATATATATATATATATACGTGCATTTAAGAGTTAACTAGGCGTTAGATGCCGAAATCGAGACCGACAATATATAAAACCATTATCTAGCCCATTTTCAGTGTTTTGCTCAACCGAGCTATTTCCTATTCCTCATCGCGCAAAAACGCGTAATATTTTTTCGAATAAAACGGGTGTTTTATATCGTTGTACTTACCGGCCCAGGGGCCGAAAAGGGCTTTGAGATCGACGTCCGGTGGTGAGATGCGCCAAAAGACGTGGGCCCTGAGTCCGAACCAGAGACGCCAGAGTAGTTCGGCGCAGATGAAACCGACGAGGAAGAGCCCTATGGCCGATAGGTAGTCCAGAGCCGTCATGCTCCCCGCTAGAACTGACAATCTCAACCCTCTCAACACTCGACCGCCTTTCCCTTACGTAACCGTCCCCTCCCCTCGCCGCGCTCCCGGTCACCGCTCTAGCTCGACGGGGATAAATCCGATAGATAAAACTACTCTATTATACCGTACATTTCGCGCGTTTCTGTCTCCTCTCGCTGGTGTGGTCTTATGCTAGCAAAAGAGCTATCTTTAGATAGCGAAAGACCAAACCAGCGAGAGGAGACAGGAACACACGAAATCGACGGTATCCCGACCCCTCGCAGACCACAAAACTGGTATTCTAAACTCCTTTATTATAATCGCAGTGGAATCCTCGTACCACAAATTACGGAAGAGGGCCCGACATTATTTTTTTGCTCCTTACAAGGTCTGCTCGATGTCGATAGTGTTTGGTCGGGATCGGGGATAGCACTGTAGCCGGGGATATATAGAAAATATTCGGCCATTATATTTGTCGTGGGATTCCCCTATCGGGCTTAAAAGAATCGACTAGGACCATAAATTAGAGAAGAGGACCCGACACTTTTTTTCCTGCTCGATACAAATTCGTCGGCTAGGTGCCGAAATTGTAGCGGCGTTGCAGTTTAAGTTTAAGTTGTCGGGTTTTTATTATTGTAACTTTCCCTGTCACTATACTAACTACATACATGTAGAAACCACCGCGGGCCGACTTGCATATATCAAACGACATGTACATATCGTCTACGATTTCCTATGTATATTCGAAGAAAATAAAGTAGTTTGTAATTTGTTAGACACTTCTCCCTAAAACATTCAACGGGAATTTGGAGGTAAATTCCCTAGCGTCTCTGGCGTCATGTCCCGCATGTAAATAACCGAAAGGAATAGGCTCAGCTTTCCCCGAGTTACGAAAATCCTTATATTTTAGATACGCGTTGAGTTAACCGGTTTAGCTTATTGCCAAATAATCTAAACAGTAGAGACAAGAAATCACAAACGTGTTGTTTTTTTAGTTGCCTCCCGACTCAAAAGATTCGACACGAACCGGAAATTAGGACTACCGAAGCCATATTACTAAAACGGACGTCAAAATTAGCCACAGCCTACGAATTCGCAATTTACAAAGTCGTATTGAAACCAACGAACTATGGGTTCCATCGAGACGTTCGAAAAGTCGTCCGGAAGTCCTTCGAACCGTATTTAATTTCTCCCCGGTGTGTTTCAAATTCGCCAAAACCTCAACGTTAGTAGGCGAAATTATAAAAATCCCTTCGGGTGGCTCCTTTATCGGAGAAGCAAGGCATATAAAAAATACTTTCCGCGATTGTACCCATAACCATGAAGGTTGATTGTACAATAAATAAAACAGAAAAGTTATATTCGCGGTCGCCGCCGACCCTTTAGAAACGCGTACACGGCCCCGAGACACGCGATATGCTCTCATTAGGTTCGTAATTGAACGTAAATTCCGAATATTCGTCGTTTCACTCGCAGTTTTAGCCAAAGGAAAAAGATTGTATATAAACACAGGCGGGCCTTCTAACCATTGCGACTATTATATATCGTAGTTTTCTCGATCTTCTGTCGATTAAGAATAATCGAAGAATTTAAATTTTATAATAATTACAATAACGAATACGGTATTTTTTATATTATAGTATAGTTCCTATAGTTTGTTATAAATCAGCATAGTTTGTATATAATTGTATAGTTTAAAATTGAAGGTTAATGAACCAGTTAGCAGGCAGTCTTGCGAACAATAGCAAACATAGCGTGTGTGAAAGCACGCTCGCCAGAAGAGAGAATGAACTAAAAAAAAAGAATCGAAAGATTTTTCTAAATGATTATATATTATATACCGAGGACAAATTATTTTAGGGTGCTCAATTTTGGAGGCCTACCAGGGTTTTGATTGTAACTCGGATCTAAGTTAAAGCTGGCTTTTCGCCTTCGCAGTGTCACTCGGTCAGTAACTGGGTATTTCGTGTTTTTTTTTCTTCTTTTGTTTTAACTTCACTCGCCAAACAAATCCGGAATGGATTTGGATGGAACGATTGGAGGTCTGTACAAATCGGTGAAGGATGCGCATTGAAGGTTGCGCAAATAGCATTCCGAGTCTTCATGAGTAGTAATCGAATTCTAAGATATTTAGTTTTTTCTTTCTGAACAAACACCGTACCTTTCACCAGCCTTGTTTCCAACTAGAAACCCGATGCGACTATACGGCACCCAATAATGCACCGTACACCATGCGCTTCTATCCATCATTAGTAGCCTCCGTTAGTAATTGAGCTTTAAAAAATTCGTAACGTGCCTTGTGAAAAATAAACGTAGGAACGCCTAAGAGCCACAACGTGTACAATTATTAGCTATTATGTAAAAATAAAATAAGTTAAATCTTATATATAAAGATGAAAGTATGTATGTTTGTCCTGGGTAAACACCTATACTGCGTATCCGATTGCCCCAAAATTCGTTATTGCGCTTCGTAGTAGCCTGGCGAAGGCCACAAGGTCTATGAATGTGAGAGCACTTACGGCTTGAGTTTAAAAAAGGGCACATTCTGCGGGCTGAGAAAACAAAACAATATTTCGATAACTAACCTGGATTTAACAATGTAGCTTGCAATGAAGTCCGAACCGCGCCCAACAATACTGGACAGACATTTTCTTCAAGATTTGAGTACGAAAAAATGTTTTTTTCCAATTCTCAGCACTTTATTCTAATGTTAAGAACTATGAATAAATATCTCCTTAACAAATTAATTATCTCATACACGTATGTTTGCTTTCATAAAAATCCACACCATGTGACCAATTTTGTTGAAACCTGGTACGCGTATCTGTCATACCCACGAAGGAACCGTACGCATGTTTTCATCCAAATGGGATAAGCCATTCGACCTCGAATCACCCTGAAGACCAGCTCGGGCTGATAAAAGGGCTGTGGTCATGGTGATGGCTGTTAACAAAGTGTCAACGACGAATGTGTTAACAATTACAATCCTTTTTGTAACACCTATTTGTACATTCAACGTGAGAAAATATACTATACTGAAAAACATATATAAAGTTAAATGAGCCTTTTCTTACGAATGTTTTGAGAGAGCCGTATGTTATGTGATTCAAAACCGCATGATATGAGAAAAGGTATATTATTTTCATCCATGCTCCGGGTGGTACGGGGAATACATTTTTGCTTAATCTTGTACTGGCGATACTCTGGAAGCGACAACTTCTAATGTAGAAAAGTGTCACTTTTCTACTTAAATCCCAGTGGTCGGTCAGGATTTTTTTTCTGGAATGCCACTGCTCAAATATATAGTAACCCGGCGATAGGAATAGTGTACTTTCCTCGGAACAGTTATGGAACTCTGTTCCTTTCCTCGGAACGGATTACGTTCGAGATAAGCGAGATTAGTTAAGTTTTGCATTTTTTAATTTCAGTTAATTCTCTCTTCTGGTTGGAACTTGCAAAAGTTGGGACTTGCAAGACTGCCCGATGACCTGTTATTTAACCTTACATTCTGAACCAATTTGTTTCTCCTTATCATGGGCTCTAATACTCGTCAGGGTACACTCCTCCTCGCGTCCGAAGAAAGAGCCTCATCCCCGGCGGAAGAAACCTCGTGGAGGGAAAACCCTAATCCATCCGTCTGGAGACAGTGGCTCGCTGGGTCTCTTCCGGATTTGACGGTATCCACTCCGTTCCCAAGGACCGTTTAAATACTCGCGTGTTGAATTCCATTGCTTAAAAGCGGCTTATACTTATCATCGCGTGTAATTAGTTCCTGGACGCGGCCCAGTTGCGAAAACTACGCCGATTAAACCCCGGGTTTTGAAACAGGTGATGGTTCTCGAAAGAAGCCAGTCTATGAATATTTCGATATTCCTCCGGTCGGACGAGATAGAGCAATTTCACTGCAGTTTTCACATTTTTTAAAATAATTGTTACAAGTTAAGTACTAGATAACTAAGAGGCCGGAATTCCTATTTACAAGCGTGAATTCAAAAGCTCTCCTTGCGTCACTTTGAAAAATTAAAACATATATATATATATATATATATATATATATATATATATATATATATATATATATATAAATAATTGTATAACTAGGGTAATTCCCTATAATTAATGGGCAAAATATTCTTAGAAACTCCCTTTCACCAAAATGATTTGAGGTGTTCTCTTCAAATCAGATGCTACCTCTACATCTTAATCAGCCAAGCGATAAATTACAGTACAGAGATAAAAACAGTATTAATAAATAATAGTCTCAGTAGGAGATTATACGAAATATATTATATTTTATAATTTATAATGTCTGATTTCTGTGTACTGTTCAATTTCATGCTGTAGATATTATAATTATTATGTATTAGTTAAGGCATTAACTGTGACCACTTATTGAATTAAAAATAATTTTGTGCTCTTCCCTTCTCATATAATTTACTTCTTGAAACCCCACAGACAAGTATTGGCTTCTTGCCATCCCCAATAGCGTTGGATCTCACTATCAAGCTACAATACAATAAACTGAAAGCTGACAGTTTATCACTACACTGTTAATGCTCACAGGATGCTTAATCTAGCTTGGGGCCAAATAGGAGATTGGAGACAGAATAATAATTATTTTATAAGTAAACAAATAAATTAATATAACATATATTTTAATCAACAAATACAAGGCAATAACAATGAAGCGTTACATCAGAGAGTGCTGCTGACATATAAAACATCTTTTATATCTATGGAAACTATTGTATAACATTTAATTTTATAAATTTAATGTTTAAATTTAAACATTTTAAATTATTTATTTTTATTAAAAATATTACATCTGCTGACTTAATGTTTCCTGTGATATAAACTACACTTTCTATAGGTTATACTGTAATTGATGAAGCTTAAAACAGAGTATTAGGCAACATTAAAAAGCAAACTCTTGTATTTAACTACCAAAAATACTATAATGTAGTTAACAAAAACTACAATCAATTTAATTATTACAATAATCAATATTTTAACTTGATCACATGTATCACACACAAGCAATTAAATTTAATGTACATTCATTTAACAAGTAAGAAAAATCACCATTCAGTGAATGGACCTCAAAAAAGGGTACTGACAATTCATAAGACCACCCACCATATATTCTAATTCAAATTGATTAAGTTGATTCAAATTGATTGATAAATTGTAATATTATATACTGGAATCCAAAACATATCAGCAGGTATATTCAACAATGACTAAATATGTAAAACTAGTAGCATACAAACTATAAACTGTACTAACTTTTAACTCACTAATTTAAATGGAACCACCTATAATGCCGCATATTGCCAAGACTAATAAGTACCAAATTTTGGATTGAAAAGTCAATTCAAACCTCAAATTTTCACAATATAATTTCAATTTAGCTGTGTATTGTGAAACATGCATCAGGATCACATTCAGTGTATTCATAAAATATGTACAACATAGGGTCATCGTTTCAATTTATATAAAAATGTCTACCAAAGTATTTTCATAATGATATTTATTCTCAGTATAATCCTGAAATTCAAATTCAACAACATTCAAATTTCAATTATTTCAACCTACTTTACTACATTACCACAATAATAATAAACAGACATACCATTACAATAAATATTTAGTAATATGTAATTCTTAAAACATTAATGTTTTAAAACATTAAAAAATAATGTAATCTTGTATGTATCCAGCAGCAAAATATAACATTTGTGCAATAAAAACTAGTTATGAAGCATCCATATAAGATAAATAATTGTACTGCAATTGAGCAAACACAGTCAAAACATTTATAATTAATACTCCTCCTGAATAATTTTTTCTGATTACTTTTATTCACTGATAAAGTGAATGCACAGAAAGACGGTAGTTTAAATTAAATTAACAACAATATTAAAGAAAAAATTCTAAAATAAACTATAATATAAATAATATTACAAATGACTTCATAAATACTCATTAAAACAACTCCCTCTCCCTCTCCTCACTCTCTCTATATGTGCATATATATATATATATATATATATATATATATATATATATATATATATATATTACTCTTCAAAGATACACCTATCAATAAAATTCTTTTGAAGCAGTTTACTTAAAATTAATTCAAGAACCATGAATTGCATTATTGTAATTTTATTAATCCCTGCATTGAGGAATCATACTGAATATTCAGTTCAGTTAAAAAACATTTGACTTTTTTTCTACATAGAGTTGCGTTTACATAACATTTGTTTTATTATGTCATATATATAGAATGGAATAATAACGAAAACTAAATATCACAGACAATAAGTTAAAAAATATATAAAAATTACTCCAATAAATGACATTGCCCTATGTACGTGATAAATGCATAATATCTTTATTGGGTATGCAAGAAAGTCTTTAATTATTCAAAGTAAAATCATGAGAAAATGAGAAAGTCAGTAGTAAATATTAAATAAAACATACGTATCAGTCAGTTTGCTAGCTTGTTTTGTAACAATACATTTTTCAAAATTTAAAAATTTTTCGGAACTATATTATTTTAAAAATATATGTATACTCAAAATTTATTATATAAATCCTCCATAACCTTTAACATTGAATAAAAATATTCCCAACAGAAAAATATATCTCAAAAATATATATTCCATAAAAAATATATTTCCCCATAAATAATGACACACTTATTTAATAAAACTTAATTTTAAAATGTCATTCATCTCCTAAATGTTGAACTAATAAAACAAAATGTCTGTGTATGTGTTATTAAATATTTAAAATCAACAATTTCTTGTTACTGCAATACAATTAATCATACATATTAAGCCAATGTTGAACCTAACGATTATCACAAATTTCTAACATTCACATATATTTTAAAATCTTATATTACAGAAATATTGATCAGGCACACAACTAATGAATATAAATTGTAAATGTTCTGATATTAACTAAAAAGAACATTAAATATTTAAGAATGTTATCATTTAAAATCTTAAAATAAAACATAACCTATAACAACCAATGTAAATTGTATCCTATGAGTAGTTTACTATTTGAAATTAAAATTGGATAACCATTGCAAACTGACTATTATATTCCAATTATTTTGTTTCTATCCAGTATTAACTTTTTAATGACATGCACAAGAGCTTTTCAACTAAATAACAATGGGTGAAGATTCTTTATAACTATTTAAGTCTAGTTTGCAATCCAGTAATGAACTGTTTAATAAGCTAAGAACACAAGGGATTTAAGTATTAGAAAATAGCAGTAAAAGAAATAAATTGTACTAAAATTTAATATTTTTGATACATAATAACTGAAAAAAGGTAACAAACTAATGATAATGATTACATGTATTAAACTTTAGTTTTGAACAATTCGGTACATTTTCTTAAAACATGACCTACCCTTCATGGAGTAAGACCTGTGATTAATGTACACAGTACAAATATTATATCCAAATATTTTTTGTACAACTTACACACATAGATTTTCTTTACCATAAACAACTATTAATTTCATTCAAAACATCTTTTGAAAAACACTTAATTCATTACCAATAATTTTTACAACTTCTCTAATTTGATACCATTAGAATTTCATAGAATATAGTTGGTCATCAAACAGAGTAATCAATTAAATAATCTGGTTACACTAATAGGTATAACTTCACTAGTTCCATGAATATTTTTTAATTACTAAAAAAATTCATGATAACCAAAGGAATTTATTAATGAAAACTAAAACGTTTATTTTTTAAGCTACTGCCTGTTCACAATTATATGTTACAAATAAAATAAAATGGATACTGGCAATTGAATCAACTCATGAATGGCAGCATAATTATAATGGAAGCAACTAATTATAATAAAACTAAAAAGCACTAGTATTTATTTCTACATAGCATTTAATAATAGCTTGTAATATGCACTAATATGCAATTGCACTTCATAAATACTATGTAAAAAAGTTAAACACAAATTATTACTCTTTAGCTAAAAAGTTGAGGTTTCCACTACTTAATATCTACCACACAGATCACAGAATAAACATAGGTTAAATTAAAGAACAATAAAGTAAACATTCTTTCTGAAACCACATTATACACAGAAAATTAAATTTACCCTAGTACTAATTTACCTTAGTAGTAGTAGTAGTAAAAATACATGACAACTATAAACAATCAAATTCTCATAAAGATAATACCACAAATAAAAATAAAACATCTTTACACAGAATATCACTAATAATAATAATAATTTATACACAAACACACACACACAGATACATACACACAGTATAATTAATTATATATAAATAATTAAGTGAATAACTATGAATACAAATTAAATAAATTCAAAAGACCAGTTTGATAACCTCATGAACAAATCACTTGACCAGAATGTTAAATCAGGAGGCCCCAATTATGGAGAATCTGAGGAAAACAAATAAAATTGTACCATATTATAAGTGAACTAATACAAACAGTTATTTTCTTTCTATCAACTAAATTTAATGGTTAATAATTTTTTCAAACCAACTTCTCATATTTAAACTTAAACAATACACAAGGACTTTTTAATTTATCCTAATTAGTATAATATAATATTTGGTACATTTCAACCGCATTTTATCAGTAAATGAATGCTTACTGAACTATAGATGCTACAGATGGGATGTAATGTCTAAAACCATTCAGCAATAAATGCAAACACAGATATCAACAATTAACTGTACAATCATTTATAATTTGGGTTACCAACCATAAGTTAGCCAAATTATAGAAATACATTTTTACAAATATAAACATTGTCTCCTTTCAGAACTGCTTTAAATATTTGTATTTAATTGCTTATAATGAACAGAAGAAATAGTTTTTTATTCATATTACATACAATGTTTTTAATATATACTTTAGTAGACTCAAATATATTATATTATATAATATAATTTAATTTAACCTAAAAAAGTAAAAATAATTGAATAACAACTCATGGTTTTACTTTCAGTTCGACATGTGCTTGTTTTATTTATTTCTAATGTGCTTAGAAGATGTCATAAAAATCAAATCTTTCATAGCATTATGAAACATAAATACACTGAACCAAAATATAACTTGTTTGCAAAGGTCACTGGTTTCAATAAAAATACAAGTTTTTCTTTTTTTTTACAAAATCTTCCATTACTCTCCAAAAGGCCAAATTCAAAATAAATTTACCTTTGAATATAATAAAATTGTAACTAATATCTGAACATATAAATTTATTCAATTTTTGGTAATTTTAATGCAATAGTTTTGCTTTATTTGACTATTGCATAAAGCTAATTGAAGTATGAGTAATTAATAATCGACATAAGTGATATTATAAAGTGAAATGAACTTAATAAATTCTCTTAACAAAGAATATTCTAAACTTAACACAATAGACCAGTCAATATGAGCAGCATTAATTCACAAGTAAAAATGAAAACTCGGTGCTGAATTTAATTGACAAGCAACAGTCAAAACTGAAAATGAAAATAACCCTGAAATTTCTTAATGAAGCCATGCTTTTATAATATAATTTCATCAGAGGCAATAATTAAAAATAATTAACTAGAGGATATTCAACAGATATATAAATCATTTCACTGTTTCAATGCATTGACAATTTTGCGAGATTGAATACGAATATCTTCATTTAAGTGATGATTCATTAGATTAGAAGCTTTGTTGAAAATTTTATCTTGCACATTCACTCCATAGATGGCCGCATACCTATAAGAAAAATATATAACATCAAATACTATTATGTTTACTAATAAAATTAAAGCATAATATGAAACTGAATGAAAATAATTAAATCAATATATTTAATAGAAAATGGATATTTGTTCCAATAAACTAAGAAATAAATTCAAAAACCAATTATTTAATTTTCTAAAACTGAAATACAAAGTTAATAGTCAACTAGAATTAATATTTATTTTAAATTATCTATACTTATTTAATACTGCAATTTGTTATCAGAGTGAGATATACGCCGATATAATGCTAATTTGAGAAATAAAATAATACAATTAGAGATGGTCATACATTGTGTCAGGTGATGGAGCTTTGTCTTCCAATGGCAGATCTATAGTTGGATCTATGTTTAAATTACGAACACCTTGAGTTAAATGAGCTAACAATGTCACAACTCTCAACAAAATATCTTCATTGGTTGTTATGTCCAACAGGTGGATCAATTTTTTAGGAGCCTACAATTTAAAAAAAAAATGTTAGATACAAAAATTGAAGATAAGGTAAAATATATAAGAACTAATACTAATATTATCTGAATCTCATTTTTATAGCTGAAAAATACAGTATTAAACAATCAACATATATCAACAATATTAAAATCACTACTATTTATCTGTATGATATCAATATATTTCTAAACAATTAAAATTGAACAAATATTAACAGACAAATACAATAAATTTGGGACTATCATTGATTAATAGTAGCATTGATATAATTATATGTACCTCATACACCAAACATTCAAACTTAATCAAAGTTCAAATTTGATTATATTTTTAAAAACCTTATTACCCCTAAAGGTGAATTCATGTTGAATAGAAATTAAAGATTTTATGAATCATTTAACCAATAAAGATGGAGTAAGGTTAGGAATCGCTTATTAAAACTGTTAATATATGAAATGTTAATTGCATAAGGAATAACTTATGAACTGAAACTTGGATTGTATATATTTTTTTCCCGATATATCTTGAAGATACCTACATTTGGTTACTCCAACTCCACACATTTGCAATTAAATACATTAGGGGATAGTGAAAATTATTTTCACTAATGTTTATTTATTCATTTCTTTCTTTTATTTTAAAAAGTATATTTGTAAAAAAACTACTGTAAAATACCTGAGCTGCTAGAAGACTAGGAATCATATCATCATTGCATGAAAGGTTAACTAATAATTTAAGTGCTTGTAGTCTTATGTGAGTAGCGCTATTATCAACTAAATGATACAGATGGTGCAATATAGGACAGAATTCTTCATGCCAGTCAGAAAGTACCGCAATGTTGCTTAATGTTAACAGAGTTTGGGTTGTGACTTTCTCAGAAGGCTGGTCAAGTAGAATAGAAGCTAAGAGAGGAATAGAATCCTGAAAATGCCCCAAAAAAATGCATGATAAAAATACTTTCATATAAAAAAAAGCAGCATACATCAAACAGTAATTAAATGTTTTATTTTGTTTATGAATAAATATGAATATGGATAATAAAAATAAATTTACATTTCTACGAATTCTTTTCGAATTCTAGGATTAGTTATATAATTATAACTTCTATTTTATTATGACACTGTCTTTATGATGACTGTCAAAAAATTCATAGTTCTAAATTGTTTATTATTGCAAAAGAGATTGTAAATTCAGTCAATACAGTACTACATGTATGTAGTTTTTACATTTGACATTGGCATTTTGACATTTTCATGAAGGAAGAATTATTCATAACATTATCATTTTTATTTATTAAGGCTTATAATAATCTTTAATAAAATACACCATTATGTACTGGATATTTTTACTAATTCTCTAACAGTGTAGTTAGTCCTGAAATGATGTTTCATTTCATCAGTTCCAAGTTCTTATTATATTACCAAAAATTACTAATGTTATGATGACAGTAAGAAGCTAAAACTCAGCTTAGGTTCAACTTAAGACCAAATAGGCAAGTGAAGACATAATCAAACAAGTGATGAGAAAAAATACTGGGACAATTAATTCAATATATTTTGCATAGTTACAAAATCAAATTATTTGTTATGAAAAGCATTAAAATCAAGATAAATTTATATACTCACTTTTATTTCCCTTAAGTTATCATGATTGAGAGCAAGATTTCCAAGTGCACCAATTGCAGCTAATTGAACTGTAAGTTTTGAATGAGTTAATAGTTTCTGCACTCGATACAGACATCCTACTTCTCTCAATGTGACCTACAATAATTAATATAATTTTTAAATAAAATGAAGGGAAAAATAAAATATGGGAAATATTTATCAACATTTGTGCTAGAAACCATATTAATAAAGGCAAAGTGTTCAGACAAATAAATATACTTAATTGGAATTCATATCTAATTCTCAAAAATGAACCAATGCTTTCCAATAGAGAAATTCCAAATATTCTAATTTAAAATAATAATATAACAACTAATATTAATACAATATTCAAAATATTGAACAATTTCTGAATATACTAACCTGATTTATAGGAACTGTTGCACCATTACTAATCGTAGTAAGAGTTCTTTCCAAAAGACCGGTATCATTACTCTGAAGTAAAATAGCCAAACTCTTAGCATCATGCCTCTGTATCTCCCTAATAAAATATACATAAACTGTTATACATCTAAGTAAATTATTTCATATTGAAGAAACTCATTTTAAGCTCAAGCTAACAGTAGGGAAATCATAAAGGAACATATTTCGTTAACCAGTTCATCTTCCTTACCCCTACCCTAAGGACATATTCTTGTCCGTAGCTTTCCAAGATGGAGTCCATTATTACTCCGTGTACTACTCCCTCCTTTGCCGAATAGTATAAAAGGCTAGTTCAACAGCCTAACTAACTGTCTTATAGCCAATGCGCTACTTAAAAAAAAGAAAGAACTGTTCAAGTAGACATAAAACCGACAGTAAAAACAAAATGAACAGAAAAACAAAAATATTGGGGGCGAGAACAACGAGTAGGAAATGCTAAGGAGTGAATAACCTTTGAACAGTCGGAAATCCGTCGAGACAAGTTTTGAGTTGTTGTTCCTTTTCAATATCCCTAAGCGAAGAGTGATCGGGTGGGTGAGGGTCTGGGCTTCTGGATTGGGCTCTCCTTCGAAGTGAATGACGCGTGCACCTCTTTCGAACTGGTGAGCCGACAGCCAAGTCTTTTCCGATAGTCATTACAGACAAGTTTTCGGTCGAGCGGCTTGTTAAAATATGACGCATGTCCACGGGAGAAAGGATCCTCGGTGAACTCCACGGTGAACACTGTAACAAAACTATTATTTTTCCAAGACACATCTTAAATTGGTAAATTTTCATTTTTTCAGCTTAATACAGCAAGCTGAATTTAATAATTTTGCATTAAGATGTATAATATTGCTTTTTTTTATTATAGAACAATGTAAACTATGGAAATTTTCAATTGTCATAATAAATAAATATATATGAGGAGTATACCTGTAAACTGCGATGGCCTGGCATAGAGAAATGTCGTGGCGACTGACCAGATGTTGCTTGGATTGCAAGCATAGTATCAGTAAACATGCGAGCCTGAAGATTTAATTCCCTTATTCGTTCTTGCACCGTCATTGGGCGCAATATAACTTTCCCGGATCCAGAAAGATCGAGGTTCCCCAACAACACATCCGTCTGTGTCGTCTGAGACAACCTCCTGAAGTACAATCGATGTTCATCCTGGTAAACTAAATTGCAAATTCCGTTGTTGAAACAACACTCATTTTGAATATAATTAGTATTTTCCGAAGGTTCGGAATACCGTAGTTTTTTCCGATTTTCAATCTCTCAACAGTTTGGTCTTTTGCTAGACTTGTTTCGGCTGTTGGTAAAGAGCTGAGTCATTTTGGCGTATGGGATATGTGAAGTGACCGTTCAGACAGGATGCCCCACAAGCATCCTGTGTGCCAGAGTGGCTTGCCACCATACTGACAAAACTACTGAAGATAGAGAGCAGCCCAAACCAGTCTAACAAAAAAAACAGGTGAGAGAAGATAAAAGATTGAGAAAACTACATTATAGAACAAATTAGTAAGTACAAAATGGTTTCCATACACAGACATTTGAATTTAAAACTGCTTTATATTAAATATATTTCCACCAATAGCTTACACGACAAATATAAGCAAGATTAAGAATCTATTAAACTAATATCAAAGTAACTGTTCAGGGTGATACCATTTCATAAATCTCACGGAATGACATTGGCTAAATTCTTTCAATTATATTTATACTTTTTTACCTAATATTCTTTAATAAACAACGACAAAATTAAAATTCAATAATTTTACAGTTGAAAAACAAAGTGACAGAAATATATCTGCAGACATTGGGCTGGTCTCAATTCATTCCACAACTGTCTTGATTTGGAAAAATGATATTTAGGGTAAATAACAAGTTACATGGAATCCACAAAGATTATGTCACATTATGTCCAGTTTACTAATCGTAGCAGCGATCAATTCACATTCATATGGGATGAAATTAACGCAAAAACCTAAAACAATTTAGTACAAAACAGATTCTGTCCTACCTCGCAGGCTAATTCAATTGTAATTGTAACTGATATTGTTTAACAAACCTTCTCCATCCCGCCTGCCCAACTTCCTACAGAAGGCGGTCCTTACGACTGAATACCCGACGTAGGCGAAGCCAGCGAAAATAGCCGAGCATAGTGCAACTTTATTCACAGTTTTATCACCGGTCGCCGTATTAGCCATTATAAAAGGCGGTAACAAATCTCGTTTCCCCTTTCGCCCTTTCGATCAGAACCGACCAATTTAATCTGTCATAGTTTACAAATGTCGAAAGGTCTTTTTTCAAAGTAAATTAATTAACGTTTGTACATTTCAATCCGTGTGGCAAGTGAACTACCTCAGAACAAAGACGGGGGGGTGGCTTAACAAAATATAGTTAAAGGAAACATCGCACTGGCAACAAAAACAGATGTTGCAGGGACATTCGAATATTGTATATTAAGGAGGCAGAGAATAACATTCCGTATAATCGGGTACAAATGCACTTTTAAATTAAGTATATACAGAAATAATATCTGAATCTTTTCAATTAGTTATATCAAAATTAATAATTATTTTGTTTTCGCTTTACTTATTTTCCAAATTATGAAGCGTTTTGAATCAAAATTTCAAAATTTCCATCCGCTTATAAATACTCCACAATTGTGCTCTTATTACTTTTGACCGATAACAAGAAATTGTCGAACTCAAAATTAATCGTTCCAACACCAGATATTGGAAAACGTTCGCACTATCAATCGATTATAGATTATTTATGCCGTTCGATGTTGTTGAAGACGTCTATAACGTAAATATTATTACAGCGGGCGACAGTCTGGAGGGGGTTAGATAGACCGTCGGTACAATTTTCGTCCAAACCCCCGGGAACATGGAATTAATTTTTATTTCGGGCAGTTATAAACCCCCCTCCGTAACAATGATAATCGTAAACGGGGTATTTTGCAAAAAAATAATTCACGTCCATTTATCGGGCGGAGAGTCCGCCGCGGTGGAAAAAATGCGAACTAAACCGATCGTCTCTTGAAGTAGTTGGTGTTAATTCGTCGGTTTCGATCAAACTCGTTATTTATCTTGACTCCGGTTCTGTTTGGATTTTCGCGATCGAGTCCATAAAGTGTCAGCGAACGAGTCGTTTGAGTTTTTCCCGTCGGTCGGTAACAGTGTCAGCCAGTAATGTGTTGATTTCGTCCAGTGTTTATTAAATCAACCCCCGTCCAGTCCCTGACACAGTTCCTCCATGAAGGTGAGTTTATTTTACTGAGAATCAGTTCGGGTTTTCTTCCCCCCGACCGACCTTTTCGACAGGTCCGGGCTTCTTTCCGGGACTTTTCTCATTCGATTTTAGAAATTTCCGTCACTGGCATCCAGCCGAACTCTGAATAACGTCGAAATACAGAGAAATGTACGCCGCGCCGGACGTCTGTTTTATATTTCTGCTGGTTTTTAAAACGCGGCTCGAATTTTGCCATCGTTATTTTAATAGCCGTATGAAAGGGCGACGACGACGAACAAGTGATTGACTGATGCTGTCGGAGTGAACTTTGTGCTTACGGTTCAATGTGGATTCAATCATTAAGTTCGTATTATTGAGTCATTGACGCGTGATGTTTATCAGTGTGAGATTCTGCGTTTGAAATTTGTGTTTCCGTTCTTACAATTTCTATTGTGACAGTATTTATGGATTCATTTATTTCGGTTTCTAAATATTTAGTCGGGCTTTAGGTTTCTGGCACACCGCATCCTTTTAAACTTTGTTCAATGCGTGGAATAAACAGAAAACATTTTTGTTGCGATGTACAGATTAGTTAAGATATCCACTTGTGGAATAGGACATTCGCAGTTGTAGAAACAGTGCAAACATAAATGTCTGCATTATTCATAATTTCTTGAAATTTGTCAATTACCACTTACAACAATAGCTCATTTTGCATTTAATGTTGTGTTTTAGCAACTATATGTTGTTTCAAGCATTCTGTATGCTCTTTATGATGTAACTCTATTTTAATTTGATCGTAAATTAATAATGTCAATATTAAGTGTCGATATAAATTAGAAATCTATTCCTACATTATGGTTTTGTGCTTCATTAGGCAATTGTCGGCTGGAGTTTATTTAATTTTTGTGTAAACTTGGTGTCAGTAGATATCTCTTGTCATGTTAACATTTGAGAAGGTTTCCAATTAATGGTCCCAAGCATCTTTTTAATGACATCTAATATTGTTTTGCTTTAAAACTATATGAAGCAAACCTAGGATGAGCAAAAATCTTGGTTGCTTTTTTTCAATTCAGAAATATTCACAGTGAGACAATTATTAAAAGCAAATTGTGTGAACAATTTAATAGTGTTTTTCCTTGCGCAGGCACAAATTACAATTAAGATTTGAAACTGTTTTTGTTCTATTTCTTTCACGGAATTGAAATCCATTCATATGTTTCAATAGAAAATACATAATAACGTATATGGTATTAGGAATAGTAATCACAAAATATTATGTTTTAACCATTTCGACTGTATTCTGTTTTTCATTAATTGCGTTCCTGTTAGCCTTGTCTATTTATTGTACAGCCACATATTTTATTAGATAAGCTTTTTGTTATCTTCGATATGACCCCAGCATCAAATAAGATTAGACATTCTTTATGAATTAAGTTTTTATCCTGCATTAAGAAGATGTCAATACATTTTTCCAGTAGCTGTACCATACATCAGCTGTATTATACATCTGATATTGTTGATGGAAAGCCTTATTTATGTCTTATAAAGGCATTAATGATATGTTACTTTAGTTACTATTATTTATGTAAATACTGAAATTGATGACCTTGTGAAAACATAATTCATAGTAAACGAATAATATATAATATGTTAAATGGTGTGTACAAATATATTAAAAGAATATTTTATATGTGTATGTGAAAAATGTCATACTTTATACCATTCAGTTTTTTACCCTTAGTTCAAAATATTTCTTAAATCTCATTAAATACAAATCATTGTGATCCAACAAGATAGACATAATAGGAATAGATAAACAGAATTATTTCTGAGAATGTGCCATACTTATTTGCAGTTCTAGTTTCTTCGTAATCTTGTGTTTACTGTATTACACGTGATAAAAGATTGATTTGAATACAATTACTGTTAACAACAATATAAATTTGTCTTATGAATTTCTGAGAATTTTTTTTCCTTCCAGCGTCTTCTATGTTCACTTTGAAAAGTGGTGTCAGATGCTTGAAGTGGTATGGAGTATAACCTATATTGCAAATGTATTATAATAATTACTTCAATATCACTTCTTTCTGCATTATTAAATGAGGAATGTGAAACTCTTGAAGGTAACTATTTACTATTAACTTTTTTATTTGGCTGGTGGGAGTTCTAACATGTATACATACAGTTAGTTATTTAAAATGGTACAGTACGGTTTGTTTTTCCATTTTTTTTAGCTACAAGCTCAAGGGGTGAGATTATCTTGGAACATGGCCATGACTTGGAAATTTTTTGTACTATGAAAGATAATAAAACATACAACGCTTCATCATTAAAATTCTTTAAAAATGATGAAGCAGTACTGCAAAATTATACACATACTATAAATGAAACAACAATAAGATTATTTATTAAGAGTCCACCTCTATCTAAAAATATTTATAAGTGTGCAGTACAAGATGTCAATATAGGAGAGCGTACAGTTTGCAGTAATGTCATAATCGGAAGTGAGTACTCTTTATCCAACTTAACACTTATTTTAGTATAGTAGTAGTAGTAGTTGTTTATTAATTTGAAAAAGTTATTGTCAATAAAAGAATTCACTGTATATTTGTTTGCATGTTTTAGCTCCCCCTCAAGATGTGAAAAATTTTTCATGCCTCTTTTATAATTGGGAAAAGATGGAATGTACATGGGTGCCTCCAGAAAATTTTGTGGATACTGTTTATTCATTGTATAATAACATTGAATGGTAATTATATCATGTTTAACAAATACCCTATTATTAGTTCAATGCATTTCTCTAACGTTTTTATGTCATCGCACACTTGAACTTCAGTTATGATGCTCCAAAAAGAGTGTACACAATCGTGATTTATGATTTATTTATTAAAACAATTTATTATAATTTGTACTAATAAGATAATAATTGATATTCTAAATAGTTCAGTTCAATTTAACATTAAATGACATATCTGATCTTGACCTTTTAGCATATGTTTCTGCAAGGTCGAATCTATAATCAATTTACAAATATTTAATTAATGAACTTTGAAAATTTTTGTGGAACCATTCAAGGTATAATACATATTGTGGATAATATATATTAATAAAAAAATTTGTTTTCATATCAGGAATTTGTATGCTTGTCCGATAACTCATACCCGGAAAAACTCATGTACATGGAGTATAGATTCACGGCCCCTTTACAGGCAGTTGAAGAAAAGCTTTACTTTTATATTGAAGGGTGAAAATGTATTCGGCACGAGAAACTATATATACGAGTATCAGCATTTTAAAAATGGTATTTATGTATCTTTAATAATTAAGTGCACTAGTTTAATTCAGGTATAATTGTGTAACACCGATTTTAAAATACAAGTGCATATAATAATTATTCTTATTTCAGTAATCCCAGGTAAACCGGTTAATCTAACTTTCTCTAATGTAACAAGTGATAGTCTAACGATCACATGGACTTATCCAGTTGGAATGGGTAGGTTCCCGCCTGGATTGGTATATATGGTAAAATATAAATCACAATTGGATCCTGAAGATTATTGGCATGTGAGTCTTTTTATTTTTTCATTTACCAGTCTATTATTACAAATTTGAGTTTCTATAAGTTTTATATAGTATGGTAATTTGTTGAATAGAAACAATTATTTTTCAGGTTGTTGATGTATCCCATTTACCAAAAAATTCAACACCGAATACGAATTATGAATTGACAATAAAAAATTTAAAGTATGCATTCACTCTGTATGATATTCGCGTTTATGTGCGTTCTGGTGCTGGTGTGGAACCATATAAGTGGTCTGATCCAGCTACAGTAACTGTCCACACAGCTGAGATTGGTGAGAAAGTCATGTGTTTTTTATTTTTATTCTTTTCTTTATCTAGTGTTACCATTTTTAAAGCATTTCATGATTGCCATGTATTAGTAATTTTGATTTTAATGTTTTAGTTCCTGCAGAGCCTCCAAAAACTGATATGGGGAGCTATGAAATTGTGAACTCTCGTGTTAGTCACTGTGATATTCTTATTTATTGGCAGCAAATACCTCAGTATCTTGAAAATGGTGCAAATTTCTCATACAAAGTATACCTTTTCCAAAATGGCATTGAATTGTTAGTATTAATTAAATTATTTTGTGTGTACAAATATATTGTTTGTGTGTGTCTATGTATGTGTATTTATAAATACCATTCTGTTACAGGAAAATTTCCCCAACTGATGTTACTAAAAGTTATGCAAGATTTAAAGAGCTACCTTATAATAATTATACATTTAAAATTGTGTCATTCAATAGTCAAGGAAATTCTTCAGATGCATCAGAAATTTTTGTCCCCTCTCCAGAATACAGTAAGTACTGAGAATGCTTTTTTCTTGATACTTACCCCAAAACCAAATATAGAATATGTAAAATAAAAATTGAAACATAAAAATTTCTTCATATAAAGGTAATGAGAAGAAAAACTAATGGGAATAGATCAAGCCATAATTATTTACTACATCATACTATACATTAAAATATGAACAGAATAGCACTAACCACTTTGTTTTCAAATTTAAATAAAAATAAACACTTTACGGATATCCTTTCCAGATATTCATAATGAATCATTAATATGCAGAATGAGTTTTTGCTTTAACTTGTAAACAACTTTTTATTTATTAGACGTAATGATGCTGTTAAATATATTAGTGTTGCTAATATTAATTGATGTTGCAGGATATAACGTACCAGAATCTTTTACGAAAGTTGACTATGATCATGGATTGTATCAGCTGTCATGGAAGCCGCCTGCTAAGAATGACAGAAATAGTGAAGAAATTGAAAGTTACACACTATTCTGGTGTGAGGATAAAAAAGATAGACCATTCCAGTGTGAGGTACATTCTGTTATGCATTTATAATTTTATGGATAACTAAAATTGTGATTAGTTATGATTGATTGACCTAGTATTATGTGTGGTTATTTAGAGCTAAATGAAAATTATTTTTACTGTGATTTCATTTTCTTAGGGCATGCTAAATTGGACCAGAATCCCGAATAATGTCACAGTTAAGAATATTACACTCAATTCTAATGATGATTATATTTTTCAATTTGCTATATCTGCAAATACCAAAACAACTAGTAGCGGCATGGTTTGGGCCTCATGCTCATTATATCCACATGAAGGTAGTCTTTTTATATTATGTATAGTATACATTAAATGATACAGACCTATTTCTATATTTTAATAATTCAAAAATATATCATAATATTGTTATTAGTAGAACAACTGAATTATGATCATTTCAGGAAGACTTTAATTATTCAAACATATCTGAGAATTCTTTGTCTTGTACGTTTAAGTATGCATATATAGAAATAGATACATTGAATATTTATATATTGAATTTTTTAAAATTTAAGCTGCCGCCAGTGGTAAAATGAAAAATATATGGATCAATAAAATAGGATCTCATTTTATGGAAGTAAACTGGAGACTGGATTGTTCATATCGTATCGGCATTCAACAATTTATTATACGATATTGCCCAATTGGACCACCGCAAAATAATACATGTAAAGGTATCATTAATGAATGCTACTTTTATTTGGTGAGTAGGTACTAAGGTATTCCAGTATATTGAAAAATTGAAAAATTGTTGACAGAGCCAGAACAGAATACAACAGTTACTAGAAACTCTGATGAAGATTCCTCAGAGATAGTGCGTCATAATTTAACAGGATTAAAACCGTACACAACATACATGATAAATATTGCAGTAATAACAAACGACTTGAAAGGTCAACCAAGTAATGCCCTTTATAATACAACTCTTGAAGCAGGTAAAGATTTTTCTAAGTATCAGGTCTACCGGCAAGGTCTGTCCGTTTTTGGAATAAAACAAAATATACATTTTTCTTACTGTCAATAAACTTTATTAAACAATATAATTGCCATTATTAATAATGACTTCTTGCCAGTGTGAGGGCAATTTGTATATCCCATTTTTGAAAAATGTTTAATCTTTTGCCCTTCAAAAAATTTTGTATGGACAAAAAAAGTGATAGTCGGAAGGTGCTAATAAGTCCAGGAAATATGGTGGATACGACAGAATTTCCCAGCCTAATTAGGCCATTTTTTGCTGAGTCCCCAAAGCAGCATATGGCCTGGGATTATCCTATTCAACATCGCCTGCCTCTTTTCTTGGGCTGCTGTCTTTCAATAATCCAGTTGCTGACAATACTTCTCCAAATTGAGCTTTTCATTTGGTTTTAAAGGCTCATAATGTATTGGTCCTCGATTGTCCCACCATATACACAACATTCTCTTATTCAAATCTGGTTTAGAGGTGGAAGGACTAGGTTTTCTGGGTTCGCAATATGCCCTATTCCTTACAATGTTTTCGTAGGTAATCCACTTTTCAACCTGTTATCATCCAGTTCAAGAAGGGCTCGATTTTGTTCTGAGCAAGCAGAGATGTGCATATGACAACTCGATCATCCAAATTCTTCTGACTTAATTCATGTAGTGGCACCCATCTTGAATATATCCACACGATATTTCCACACGCAAGAAGGATCTTGCTCCAACATGGTTTTAACATCATCATCATCAATCAAATATGGTCAACCAGAACTTGGCTCAATCAGAAAGGTCGAAATCACCTGTACCTTCACCAAACACTTTCAATAAATTTCTACATGCTTCTGTTGCATTTCATCCTTGTTGAAATTCGTATAAAATGACAGTGGCATAAATGAACTTTATCAGTAGCCATGGGTACACTATCGCTTCACACTTAAGAATAACGTGAATCAACTTTGTTTTAGTTGCTATGTCAGTATGTATACATAAGCGATAAAAATAGAGCCGAACATGCACCTAATAAACACGTGTCGAAAATTGTTGCCATAGAAACGGACAGACAGAACATTCCGGTAGACCAATTATATATAATAGAATTATTATGGTTTAATTAGGTTTTATTTTATTTCATATGACACATGTTTACAAGAACTCTATATTTAATATTGTGTGATTTTATAAATCACGCCCTCCTTTTGTTTGTTTATTTTGGTTTCTTATATCTATTAATATTTCTGATGTAAGAAATATTTAACATCAATTGTAAACAATCAGTTCATAATATAGATTTGTTGCTCATGCATTTTTATGAATAATGAGATCATTTCTTTTGTTTATGTATAGCACCTGATCTTCCTCCACAAAAGGTTACTATTCTAGAAGTGACAAATTCATCGATTGCCTTAACCTGGGAACGACCAGAACCTTTAAATGGAGTGTTTCAGGAGAACAAAGTTTTCTTAAGTAATAATTCAGTCATTTCAGTTCAACAAAATATGGTAAGGTTTTTTTCATTAAAGCTATCTTATTATAACATGATATCAAAACACCGATATTGTGGTCAGTTTATTCTAAACTATAAGTGATACAATTATTTTATTTAATTAATCGTAACTTATTTAGTTTGAATTTGATATATTTGAACTAAAAAATGTATTGTAACTGAATGGTTTAAGACTATATAATTTTACAAATAAATTTTTAGGTGAATCTGACACAGTTGGACAGTTTCACAGAATATAAGATTAGTGTGGCTACATGTACAAAAGCATGTTCTCCTAATTCTACAGTCATCTCTGTGACTACTAAAGTCGGTTGTAAGTATTAACCATATATTTACTTTATTTATGCTTTTTTATAAGCAATACTAACACCTTTCTTAAAAAATATTCACTTGGGATAGAAAAACATTCATTTCGTAATTTAAATTCGGGTCCTGGTGATAATTACTGTATCAAAAAATTTTTTGTTTTTCAGACCCTGAAATGATGCAAGTTCCAAATGTTGCTCTTGATATAACAAAATTATCGGTGAAATGGATTCCACCTGTGAAGAAAGGAGGAAAACTGGATTATTATGAGATAAGGCGTGAGCTTTTTGAAGGTGGAAAACTAATTTCAGAGGAATTTTATAATGTAACAGGTATATTTGTACATGCAATTAACGTTAAATGGTTTTAGTTGTTATAACAAGATTTTTTATTGTTTTCTTTGGGTTGCATCTTCCATTGTAAATTACATACATACCTTATTCCAGATATCGAATAGGATTATATTCCTCAGATATCCACTGTTTCATAGCAGTATCAATTGCATTTGTGCAATTTTAAAGATCTCTTTAATGTGGACATTTTTTTCAGAACAACACTTTGAAATTGAAGCTTCAGAATGTAAAACTGCTCGTCTAAAACTAAGTTATAAGGTTTCAGTTCGTGCTGTTAATATAGATAATGACAAGGTTTTTGCAGGCCCTTGGTCTCCATCAAGCAATGATAATTGTTACCACTCAAGTTAGTATATTTATTAATACACATATTATAGTATATCAAAATATATTACTGTATATACCTACAATACATTTTTGTGTTAATGACTTTTATTTAACTTAGCATTATGATTTCTTATTTCAGGCCTTGGGCTTTATACCATAATAATTCTTTCATTTTTTGGAGTTCTTATTTTTACATTCATTGTGGTTGGAACATGTTTATGCACAAGATGGTAATTCATTACATATTTTTACACTTTGCATTTTAATGTTATGGATAAATTAAAATAGGTTGTAAGATTAATTAACTACATTATAAATTATTAGTTATACTTAATTATCCTTTTGCATTATAGTGTATACAAGAAATGTAAAAACATGCAGAATATTCAGATCAGTGTGTCTTCAAAACTTACTGAAATAAGTACTGTAAGTATATTACGTATTATTATGTAGCAATGTATATTATCACTATCATTACCATCAATATTATACCATGTTATATACAATTTTACATAATAAAAACATGTATTTACTACCTACATCCAGAGTCTACTTCACATTATTTTCCATACATTTTATAGGTTAAAGAAAAAGAGCCATGCACACATGTAGCTATGCATGGCTGGACATCCTCTCAGATTCAAGACAGCAGTTCTTGTAATTTACCATCTCCTGATCAACAGGTAAAGATCATGTGATTATAGTATTTTACGCTTAAAGCATTAGTTAATATTGTGTCAGTTAACCATATTTGATTTATTATATGTATTCCCTCATTATACTGTAATGTGGGGTGAAGTTGTATTCATGGGAGTATGTTGTTAAAATTAGATTTATTGAAGAAATAATGTTTATTAAAATAAAGATCACAAAAAAGCGATTGATTATTGTGACAGTTATACACCTGTATACAGTCTTCAGTTAAAGTCTTCCTGAAAGGCAAAATAAGATGCCTAACAGAACTAATGAAATATAACTTGTGAATGTATTTTTAATGTTGAGGGTTGGGTATTAATATTTTAATTATATATATCATTATTATTATTGTGTATTATTCCAACTGATAGTCTAAATGCAGAAATTAACCACCTCACTCTAAAATCTTAACCTCAACCTTATACCTTATATAAATAAACAATTTTATTTGTTTGTTAGCTATTGTTAGAGAAAATGGTGAAAGAGGACCTGATGGAAAGTAGTGTCGAAGAAAATGAAGATATTGTTGGAGATGTCGATAGAGAAAGCAGTGGCTGTGGTTCAGGTCATGGTAGTGTCTCCTCATCAATAAATGGTGGTGCTCAGATATCTTCAGATTCTGGCACAGAAGCAGATCAGGTTAGTATATCACTATAATTGTTATCTAATCATATTAACTTGTAACTATTCATAAATACTTAATGCCAACTGAAAGTGAAATAAAAAATTTTTTTATTTCATATTTATTTATTATTTTAACAATGGTAATTAGAAAATAATTAATCAAATTGTGGGGGAATATGCATGTCTCTTCCATACCTACATTTTGAAATCAAGATTGTATGTGTGTACATTCAGTATATTATTTTGCAATATTATGGTTTTTTGATATAGAGCTCATGTAAGGTTATAATTTAGGTAAACTGAGACTAACATTCAGCATTACATAACTAACTAAAATGTTGTCAGTTTTACGTTTTATGTGTTAAGCTGTCACATAATTGAACCCAATTAACCTTTGTTGAATTGTATTTTTTTTTCTAGCGTGCATCTTCACCCGATGTATTCTCTGATTCGCCCAGCCGTATGTGCCTTTTAAGGCAACGAAATGTGTCAGGTAGTAATAATACCAACAACGGTGGTGGAGGGGAGGGCTATTGTCGAGTAGCTGCACCTCCCGCTACCTCATCTAATTATGTAGCTATGCCTAATGTAAATAGAGGTTATGTCATGCATTCTCCACCATGGACAAATACAAATCAGATGGCCCCATCGAAAGGTTATGTCATGGCTGCACCGCCTCTGACATCAAAACCACCGGCTAGCACCTACTGTGTCCTCGGCTGGAAACCCTCTCAAACAATGGATATCCCGCATAAATCAAATCACGAATGTAGTTTTCAAGAACAAAACCAAATGAGTAGAGATATCACAGATTCCGATGGAGTGACCACTGATAGTCAATTGGATTCTACAACTGCAACATCAAGTATATAAGCTGATTTAAAATCAAAGAAAAAAGATTTCAGAGAATAATTATACTGCAAAACCAGTGGAAGAAATTGTTTTGTAAATGTATAATTCAGTTACTATTTATTTTTCAGTGAATGTACCATGCAAGTACTTTTATTTCACTGTGGGCAAAACATGCTACTTGAAATTGATTTGAAATTAGACATCATTTTGTATATTGAATACAAATTGTTTTAATTAACATAATTGTATATGTGAATAAATTTGCCAGAGAGAATATGTTAGTTTGTAGATACTACAAAAAAGATTTTGTTTTTAATAAATATGGGCCATAAATCATTAACAATTTTTAATGACTAAGTTAAGTTGTAGCATTAAAAAATAAGTTGAGAAGATGAAGAAATTATAAATAGTATAGTGTATATGTATATATGTACTATTTGGTCATTGTAACAGATAAATTGTAGTGATATTTGATAGCACAACCTTGTAATTAAAAACCTACAAAGTCTCGTTTATTATGTTTGAATATATTTGTAGCTATATTTCATTCATTTAATTGCGTATTGTGTTTAATTCAGTTACTATTGTATATGAGTGCATATAGATGAGTGCGTATATGTATATATATATATATATATATATATATATATATATATATATATATATGCATATTGCAATACATTTAAAATGTTCATAATTTTTATAATTGCAATAATTGTGTTTTTTATGCTTTGTTTTTAACTCTATTCCTGTTAGGTTATATTGTATTGATGCTTGTAAATTTTTTATTCCCCCATTATGTGCAATATTCAATTCAGATTCCTACATAAAAATTAAGTAATGTAAGATTTATACCTGACTTGCTAAATAATTAATTTGTATTTTCTTTTAATGTTGCACCTATCAGTGATAATGAGACAGAGTATATTCACATGTTTGGAGTGTGCAATAATAAATACTATGTTTCAAACTTATTTTAAGATCATATGATTTGTCAGATTATTTGGTAACTCTACAGTTATGATCAATAAACTGGTATAAGGATAAAATATTTTAATTTGTAAATTAAAAATCTCTGTTTTTTCAACTTTGTTATATATATTTATTATTATTTGACATCGTTTTGTGGTTTTTATTCATGTTTGACAAGTAAAAAATCATTCAAGTTACACTATCTCCTCACACTATTAAGTTCCAAAGTACTGCTCAAATAAAGTCTGTTGGCAGATTGACGTACTGCCACAGGATATGTTGAAAGAACATAGTCTCAGTTATTATCTTATGTATTAAATTATTTGTTAATAAAAATATAAAGTGTTAATAGGCCTAGATATTTAAGTATTTTTAAATCTCACCAGTTAGAGAAGTTAAGTTCATAGTGAGATAATGCAGGGCTCATTAAGCTTCAAAACACTGAAAATGTGTTTTAGGCCTAAAGATATTCTAAATTATTCATAAAGATATATTATTTTAATTTGTTGATATGTTTGATAGTGAAAATATTTTTCTTGAATAATACTGTTGCAGAATGCTTTAGTGTTAGGTAATTTCTTTAAATTGATAAAGTAAAACTCTTCTTAGTTCATTTCTTGTAATCTAAATGTTTGTATTTCACTAAATGGGAATATTAAAACTTTATGTTAGGGCTTATAATCTCATAAAATGTGATAATGTTGTAATGTCCCAATGTTAAGAGCATCTTACATTCATAACTGTTGTGCTACTTTGAGAATGTAATTAAATAGAAAACGGTTCAAGTTCTATATTATAGGGACCAATATGTCATCCCTCTTCTGGTGTATCTTCCTTCTTACTTGTAAAATGTTATAATGTATTTCATTTAGCCACTGTTTACATGTAATATGCATACACTGATAATTTTAGTATGTTCAAATTATTACTAGAAGTGAACAAAAAATGGAAACTTTAATTTAAGGTTAATGTGAAAGTTATTTTATCAAAATATGGTAATCAAAACATTCTTGGGTCATTTCATTTCAAAATGCTATTAAAACAATTGTTTTTGGGTTTTCAGGCATAATAAAGTACAAAATTAATTTATTTAGATGCATGATAGGTACGTCTTACAAATAAGTATGTGTGTATGTGTGTGTGTTTGGATATGTGTCTAGGGCATTTTAAATCCAAAAATACCTTCTGTTTGGATAAAGTTTGTTGCCATATTTTTGCAAATAAAGTTTTATTTTATTATTATTCTGTAATAATGAAAATATGGGTGTTAATTGTTAATAGATTAAAGAGATATAATTTTATTTTGTTTTATTATGGATCATACTTACAAAGTTATCTTTTAAAAAAATGTAAATAGTACTGTAAATTAAAATTGAAATTGTGTAAAAATTATATGTGTACTAATTGTCAAACTATTATAGTTTTATATTGTGAAGCACATTGTTTGAAAATGTATGTTACATTGTTACAGGTAAAGTTACAATGAATTGTTGTACCCTATTTCTTGTAATAAATGTCACATTATATTTCTGAATGGGGATAAATTGATTCAACTCAATATTGTAGTATATTTTGTTTCTTTATGCGAAATTACATTATAATATTTTAGGCGGGTGTGCAAAACTATTTTTGTTGGAACATTCTAGTTTACTTTTCTTAATCCTAGGTGTGTCACTAATTGTTTTGTTTTTAAATAGTCAAGATTTTGTTGATTAAATGTTGCTCATATAAAGTTAGGAGAGACTGTTTGGTGCACTTTATTATATTATTGCTAAATTATTGTAAATATTTTCTTGATAATAAATTCATACAATAAACAATAAACTGTTTTACTCAATTACCGATAACTTGTATTAGCTCACTGGAATATATATATATATATATATATATATATATATATATATATATATATATATATATATATATATATATATATATATATAGAGAGAGAGAATTGACTTCAAGTGTACATTGGCACCATTGCTTTACCTGAATACACCCAAGTGTCACAAATCATCGATCAAATATAGTCAACCAGAACTTAGCTCAAACAGAAAGGTCGAAATCACCTATTTCAAATTTTTGAACCATCTTCTGCATGTCCTATCAGAAACTGTACTTTCACCAAACACTTTCAATAAATTTCTACATGCTTCTGTTGCATTTCACCCTTGTTGAAATTCGTATAAAATGACAGTGGCATAAATGAACTTTATCAGTAGCCATGGGTACACTATCGCTTTACACTTAAGAATAACGTGAATCAACTTTGTTTTAGTTGCTATGTCAGTATGTATACATAAGCGATAAAAATAGAGCCGAACATGCACCTAATAAACACGTGTCGAAAATTGTTGCCATAGAAAGGGACAGACAGAATGTTCCGGTAGACCTACTACATATAAAGGAATTATTATGGTTTAATTAGGTTTTATTTTATTTCATATGACACATGTTTACAAGAACTCTATATTTAATATTGTGTGATTTTGTAAATCATGCCCTCCTTTTGTTTGTTTATTTTGGTTTCTTATATCTATTAATATTACTGATGTAAGAAATATTTAACATCAATTGTAAACAATCAGTTCATAATATAGATTTGTTGCTCATGCATTTTTATGAATAATGAGATCATTTCGTTTGTTTATGTATAGCACCTGATCTTCCTCCACAAAAGGTTTATAATGAGATAACAAGAGGATAATGACAAGGTTTTTGCAGGCCCTCGGTCTCAATCAAGCAATTATAATTGTTACCACTAATGTTGGTATATTCATTAATAAACATATTATAGTATATCAAAATGTTCGTATTTCATTAAATGGGAATATTAAAACTTTATGTTAGGGCTTATAATCTCATAAAATGTGATAATGTTGTAATGTCCCAATGTTAAGAGCATCTTACATTCATAACAGTTATGTTACTTTGAGAATGTAATTAAATAGAAAACGGTTCAAGTTCTATATTATAGGGACCAATATGTCATCCCTCTTCTGAAAAATAATTGTTTTTGGGTTTTCAGGCATTAGATGCATGATAGGTACATCTTACAAATAAGTATGTGTGTGTTTTTGGATATGTGTTTAGGGCATTTTAAATCCTAAAATACCTTCTGTTTGGATAAAGTTTGTTGGCATATTTTTGCAAATAAAATTTTATTTTATTATTATTAGAAATTTACTTAATTTTATTATTACATACCTACAAAGTTATCTTTTAAAAAAATGTAAATAATACTGTAAATTAAAATTGAAACTGTGTAAAAATTATATGTGCTCACTGTCAAACTATTATGGTTTTATATTGTGAAGCACATTGTTTGAAAATGTATGTTACATTGTTACAGGTAAAGTTACAATGAATTGTTGTACCCTGTTTCTTGTAATAAATGTCACATTATATTTCTGAATGGGGATAAATTGATTCAACTCAATATTGTAGTATATTTTGTTTCTTTATGCGAAATTACATTATAATATTTTAGGCGGGTGTGCAAAACTATTTTTGTTGGAACATTCTAGTTTACTTTTCTTAATCCTAGGTGTGTCACTAATTGTTTTGTTTTTAAATAGTCAAGATTTTGTTGATTAAATGTTGCTCATATAAAGTTAGGAGAGACTGTTTGGTGCACTTTACTATATTATTGCTAAATTATTGTAAATATTTTCTTGATAATAAATTTATACATTAAACAATAACTGTTTTGCTTAATTACCGATAACTTGTATTAGATCACTGGAAATATATATATATATATATATATATATATATATATATATATATATATATATATAATATCACTCATATAATTAACTTCAAGTAATTAATTGCAACAAATACGCTGACATTTCTCTGGCATATTTTTGCGTATTGTTCGATTCACATGACCTTAACTGAATCACCTGATGTTTACATTACGACCTGTAACACTGCGCAGGTCCGTGGACCTTTAACATATTTTGAAAGATATATCCCACTAATTATATGTCAAGATTTATATATATATATAATTATTGTCTACTTATGTTCCTAATTTTTCCAGTGATATCCTAATGTGTATATAGGATTCTTCTTACAATCTAACTAGAAGTAATAGGAGGTTTCCCTCTGGTTATAATTATTACAGTCAAGGTTGGATGTTGAGATTTAAATATAGAAATTGTTTTGATCGTATGATGTTTTTCGGACTGACAACATTTGATAATTCGCTTCGTAATTGTTTTTGACTGTGTCCACTGTAAGGTACGTGTTTTTTTCCTTTAAACTTATCTTTAGGTTTTTATTATAAAACTCCGGCTATAGTGTTTTAAATTTCATATATTTTAAAACTTAGGGAGTGGTTTAGATTAGAATAATTTGATGTTAATAAAACACTGACATAAAAGTTGTTTTGTTACAGCTTCAGGCAATTTGTAAAAAAAAATTGTCAGAAAATTAAAAGATGACAGACAGCCAAAAGAAACTTTCTGAACTTATTAAGTATGTATCGAAATTGTCAAAATTTAAAACTGAGCAAGCATCAAAATTCCTTGTGAACATGGTTGAAAAGTGGCCACTTCTAATGGATGCCTCAAAGCCCCTTTTGAGTGTAAAACCAATTAGAAACCAATCGCCCGATAAATACCAGGTTACAGACAAGTCTGTAAACGTCAAAATGTCTCATCCAGATATAATTATGAGAATGAAAAATCCTGAAGTGTTGAAAGTCCCAAGTCAGAGATCTGGCCTTGACTTATCGAATTTGGTCGAAGAATTGAAGAGTAAAGTATCCTATTTAAAATCCAGTGACAGCGATGTACCGAAATGGAAAACAAAGCGGCCTGCTGTAACACTGGTATGTAATTATATATAGATACTTTACTGATTAAATAATCAAATTATTTATGACAAATGTTATTTTAGGAGAGCATCAATTCGAGGACCACTCATGTACTAGCTGCCATTAGATCTGCTGAATCCAAAACATCTCAATTGAAGAGACTGGAAGACCTTGTCCAACATCTACAGATTTACACTCAGGGAAAACCCCACGCCGTCAAGGTTTTAATATATCAGTGTTACATAAAATTTATCAATTAACTGTTACACACCAAAAATACAATCAATTTATATACACTTCGTGAATTCTTGAGTTGTGTAACTAATTTTTACTTAATCACAGTTTCATATTCATTGTTTGTGTTTTTATATTTTTCATGTGATATCATATTTTATGACCAATGGTTTTGACAAATGTGTGCCATTCAATTTATAGCCACTTAAATTCTTTGCTTGAGTATAATTAAGGGGTCCTCGGTAGCTGCGGGTGTTGGGGCGTGTGTCTGTTAACACCGAGGTCGTTGGTTTGAATCCACCCAAGTGAATGATGGCTACCCCTGACATTTGCCATGGCTGTTAGCCTGGAAGCTAGTTTATAAATAGGGTCCAGTGATGATCGTAAGTCACCCCTACGGTCACAAGTGCAATATAGTCTGAGTAACTGGCTGCACTATAAGCAAAAAAAAAGTATAATTAATAAATAATAAATAAGGAGCTTTGGAGCCAAATGAACCAACATATCTTGTTGTTTTCTCTTTTTTAATTTCAGAAATATTTCATTGCATGTTACTACAATGTGTTAATTTACTGATTTTAATTAAAGGAAGGAGCAATTAAGATATTGTTGACATTGCGCAAACAGTCGAATGATGAAAACATTCTCCAAATTATACGTGAAGCTTCTGCAGCACTTGGACATATAGATCCACCTGCCATGCATGGTGTGAGAATTCTATCTATTGATGGTGGTGGAATGAGGTAATTAAAAGCTGTTAAGAGAACATATCATTGCCTTACATCAAATAAGATTGAATAAATTACATTTATAATATGGGTGTCTTTTCTGCTTTATTAATGTAGAAATTAATAGGATGTTTCTAATATAAACTTATACAAGTATGTAATATTAGTATATTTTAATATGATCTGTTAATATTTCTTTTAAGTAATTAAATATTTGTATTTCAGGGGCATTGCTGTCATCAGAATGCTCCAACAACTAGAAAAACTGACTGGTCGTAAAGTATATGAATTGTTTGATTTTATATGTGGGGTGAGCACTGGTGCTATCATCGCATGCTGCATGGGTATGTTGTTTTGGACAATAAATTAAGATATTTATTAACACACACTCACACTTTTATATATATATATATATATATATATATATATATATATATATATATATATATAAAACATGAGATGTTAAAAAAGCTTTTAATGTGAAAATGTTCTTTGGTTCTCTTGATGTACCTATGTATGGTACTTTTAACAGTATGTATACCCATTAAAAGAATGAACTCACCGCAAACTCTGACAAATGAATTTTTGAAATGAATGCCACATTGAAAGTATAAAAAATGACCATAAGAAATTTATACCTAGAGCAGACTGTAAAATCTAGTATAAAAATGCGACTACTAATTACAAAATTTGTTAATGTAAAAGGTTTCAAGAGGATCTTAAAGTAGTCTAATTAGTGGTAAAAAATGATGGCTTATTATATATTTTGTTATTCTAATCACTATTAATTGAATAAATATATATGTATTTGCTCAAGTATTATTGAACTCAACAAAATGCATGTTCTACTGGTTTTAACTGTACCCTGTTTTCAATAAAAACTAGTTCATCAAAGTGTCGGAAATAAACTTCAAGTCTTAGCCAGGTATTTAACCATACCGAATTATATACAAGTTGTAGTAATTATATTTCACTTTCCCATTTTTTGTGTATTATTTTAAGGAACACTATCTGAAAAGTTCCATGTCAATTGTATTGTTCGATTTTGCGTGATGATTCAAACTTCAGTTGTATGAAATTAGTTCCACCGCTGGCAATGAGTATGGAAAGGATATACCAGTTGTATAGGGAACTGAGTGTTAGAGTCTTCAAGCAGAGCATGATATGGGGAACGAGCAAACTTGTATGGAATCATGCATATTATGACACGGCCCTGTGGGAGCAGGTTCTCAAAGAAACTGTTGGGTCTACCAGACTGTTAGAGACAACGCGTTACCTGAATACACCTAAGGTATTTTAAATTTGGAGATTTTTTTCTAAATTTCATCGTTCAATTCTGTATAAAGGAACCCTAGTGGCTAAGGGCATTGAGCATGCACCTCGGGACCCAGAGGTCAGTGGTTCGAATGCACAGGTATACAACGGACATTAGTGTGTAAATAGGAACAATGTAAGCTGCGTACTCCGTATCACAAATCATTTACCACGCAATTACCCGGCAATTACTGCGATTGTGCATAAAACAAATACCGAGAGAAAAAATTCTGTATAGTAAATAAGAAAAACTTGATTTTGCCTTGATTACTGGCAGGATCTGTTAGGATTGTGTAATACTATTGGGAGAACCCTGTGGGCAGCAGGTGTTGAACTGCCGTTTGTCCGAGATTCTTCCAGGTTTCGAAGAACACTCGAGCAAGCTCTAGTAGAGAGGTTTATCCCGTTCCAAATTGGAGCTCTTCTGGGTGTGATCTACTTTCGGCATTTTGAAACTTTTACCAATTCCGTTATCAAGATTGAACCCCTGAAATCTATCTTTATAATAGAAAAGATTGATTTTTTTATGCTTCTTGTCTAACCTAGTATATATATTGTTTAGTGTAGTAATTAGGAAAAATTAATTTTCAGATATGTGCAATATCAACGGTGGTAAATCATTCTCGAGTGATACCCTTTTTATTCCGGAACTATTCGGTTCCGTACCTAATGAAATCAGAATATCAAGGGAGCAGCTCTCACACGATGTTCGAGGCCATCAGAGCATCTGCTGCTGCTCCAACAATATTTGAAGAATTCAGGATTGGCGATGTACTGCATCAGGTCTGTATTGAAAACCAAATGTTCACTGCAGCTCACACACACACACACACACACACACACCCCAAACCAGACAACTCCACAGTACAACTTACAGTGACAGTGCACACAGGACGCCCCACAAGTGACCAATGTGACTCACACTGCAGCAAGAGCAGCTGAGCAGCTGAAACCAATCTAGCAAATGACCAAACCAGCGAGAGGAGGGAGAAGACTGTGAAGACTACATTTTGCACTCGTATAAACATAAGGCTCTTATATTTAAACACCTAGGGGTTACTGTCCCCAAGTAGGGTCATGAGTGCTTAGCAGGGTAAGAGTTTCCAAGAACGCAGTCCCACAACTTACTGGCCTGACCAAAGCTAGATCAAAATTAAACTACCACTAAATGAGAAAGTTTTTATTTAATTTTTTAAGGATGGTGGAATTCTTGTCAATAACCCAACTGCGGTAGCAGTCCAAGAATCAAAAGCCCTCTGGCCGGATGAGCAACCAAGCTGTGTCGTTTCATGTGGTACAGGCAGATGTGATCCTGTTCTTACTCTCGATATGATTGACTCAGCCTCTAAGAGCCCCAGCTCTTGGAAAATTATTTTTGATAAAATTTTGGATAGTGCTACCGACACCGAGGGTAAACCAATTTATTTACTGCTAATTCTTACAAAACATAGATATCAGTTAGTAATCCTATATTTGAAATTTTCTGACCTGAATATTAAAAATCCTACGTATTTTAAACTGCTTTTACTGGTTATTATTCTTCCTGGTTTTTAATCAAACCTTAAAATTGTAGTGTATACAAAATATGATTAAGTGCGAGTTTTTAACTGCTGTTATCTTTGTTTCAGCTGTCCATACAATATTAAACAGTTTGCTGCCGGAGGATGTTTATTTCAGATTGAATCCCCACCTCACTGTGTCAGTAACAATGGATGAAACTAATGAGGACAAACTGAAATTATTGCAAACGGAAACGGACATGTATTGCAGAAGAAATGAGGAAAAGTTCAAACTGATTGCCCAGAAATTGTTAGTTCCTAGATCACGGGTACAAAAATGCCGTGATTATTTGAAAGAACATATAAAAATAATGCGCAACTCGTGATATAATGTTTACCTTTGTATTAGTCTTCAAAATTCATTCAGTGATAAATGTAACACCTTGTTTTTAGTATGTACAAGCAAAGAACATAGGGGAGTAAACCTTGTTACCACTCTTATGAAATTAGTGTGACAACCATCAGTTGTCATTGAAAAATTGTGATATCCTGTATAGTTTTATACATCGTTCCTAATAATTGCATAAATTTTATTATATATATATATATATATATATATATATATATATATATATATATATATATATGTTTCGTGTATTGATTAAATCAATTGTATTATGTTAGAATTTGTGAAAATTATTGTAGGTAATGTTTATTTTAATAGAGCATTAAACTTTAATTTATTATAGCTGTGTAAGAATCAAATAAATCATTTGTTAACATGATTATTAGAAAGCTGTACTCAAACTTTTATGGGTACTACAAATTAATATAAATCCACCAGTGATTGACCGTAACCCAATACAGACAAAGATCTTATTTCTTAAGATTTATAAAAAGAGAAGAATTAAAAATGTATGATCTTTTTCTTTTGAGTTCTTATTTCTGATGAATGTGTACCTGATTTTATGTGTAACTTGAGGGAGACTGGAGAAAATTAGTAAATTTGTTAAAATTTTAATTACCAATTTCGAGCATAGAGACAAAAGCGATAGTCAAAAAATCTTCTTTAAGGCAAATTTTAAAAGAAAATTTCAACTTCTGTTTTTTATTAAGATTCATTTTCCTCACAGCATTGATTACTGTCGAATTTACATTAACAGTCGCATTAAAAAAAATTATTCGTCACCATATTATCAAAAATAAAGTATTAATAAATGTCATAACGCATTTATATAAATTAAAACAACAAAACTAATTACTAATAATTCATTCTTATGTAAAGATGGTCTATTTTGAATCCGAAAATAAATGTCGTTCCAAAATTTAAACGAAACATTTCGTAATTTAACATCGCATAAATCTCTTTTGCATTTGTCGTCGCGATGTTGGCAGATGGCATAGGGAAAGCGAGTGCTGATATTCATCCAAACCCGCTGGGGAAGCGATACTATCAATAGTGCCTACTACTGTTTCCCTTCTCAGTATTACTTCGTCCCCCTCCTTGGTAATCGCCGAATACTCGTTTGCTATACATCTGTAATGTTATCAGGCATATTATTCTGCTGCTCGAACTGAATATTTTATTTCTAGCAAATTGTACAAAGCGTTGAAATGTATCCTAACTACCGTAACTTGTCAATTACCTTATATTTTTCCCGTTCCAGCATTCCTAGTTTAAAAAAAGAAACTTAATGTAATAAATATAACAGGCAAAAATGTTTGTCTAATTTTTAACGGACTTGGTAAAAGTGTACACTAATGTGAAAGTGATATATATATATATATATATATATATATATATATATATATATATATTTTTTTCGTAAAAAAATTTCTCATGGAAAAAGATTCATAAATTTAAACTTATAATTTATGTATGCTGGTAGTCATACAATAATTGACCAATTATATTTACTAAGCATTAATGACTTAATTATAACTAGTTAATTCGTGGGGAATGTAATGTTTTCATCTATCATTTAAGAAAGATCGATAGATTTTGGAACTTACGATATGCAGCATGGTTCTTCTCGAACGTATATAGTTTTTTGGGTCCTCATTTCCTTCTTTATCCTATGATACTTGTCACTGATCAAACATCTCTGAATGGGGAGTTCGTACTGCGAGTGTTTAGTCTCTAGATAAAATGCGGATTCCATCAAAAACGATATACGTTTCTCGAATATTTTAAGAAAAACGTCCGTATTGAATTGAGTTATTTCTCTCGATTCGCCTGAAACATTCATACAAGAGCACCCAAAAGTTAAAAGCCTCCATAAAGCCGCGTTTCCGTCGTGTGTTTCTAATTTTCAATGGGAAAGAAACTCCGAATTTATTTATCACTAACTTCCGGTAGGATCGCGTAATACTATGGGAAGAACTTCGGTTAGTAGGGGTTGACCACCCGCTATTCCGTGATTTGTTTCTGTGTTTGGGAACCACCAGTGCGAGCTCCACCGGTAGGGTTTTACCCTATCTTTCTGGGGCCCTTGGGGACGTTTCCATCACGAGGGTCCAACCGAAGAGTAGATCGATCCTCTTGGGATTATGACTTCTTTGTTCCCATATTACAGGAAGACGTCCTCTACTGGCGTTGTATCCAATATCTCGAGGTCCTACCGGAAGTTGGCGACAATACGAGTTCTGGTGGCGGAAACCTTTGCTCATTTATCGATCCGAATTTTTTGGAACACAGAGCGAGGATTTTTTTTAAAGCCCGGCCGTCTAAATACAGAGCATTACCCAGCAAATGGTATACGGGAGAAGCGTCGCAGGAAGCGACGCCGAACAGTGTGTTCAGTCTGTCAACAGTTTTGCTCAGAAAGTATGCCGTATAATCGCACTTTTCTCTCATCTCTTCGGTATTCTTACGCCAACACTCGAGTTCCTTTGTAAAGTGTTTGTGGTCCAGATCGTCCTCGTTACTTTCCACGTCCCTCGACTCGTATTCCTCCTCGATTCTTTGCTTCAGTTTTCTCACGTGGTCGTGGAGCAATTCAGCCTGGAAAAATAAAAGTGGGTTTCATCCACACTCCTTACGCTATACGCAGGGATTGACCCCCTACTATGCCAAGATTTTCCGTGTTTTAAAACCACCGGGGCGGGTTCCACTGGAAGGGTTTTGCCCTTTCCCTCTCGGGTGTTGTCCCCTTTCCAACAAGAAATTTGAAAAGAAAATTGTGATGCGGAGGAAATTGCGCGATTTTGTTTCTGAAAATGATACAATAAACGCACCTCGTAATTGACTTCATTCACATAATTGAAGAGAGCGTAATTTTCCCCCTCTTGTTTCTTATATTGGGCACAGACTGATTGAACATCTTCTAGCTGGTAGAAACTATAAAGGTGTTCCAGTATCATCGAGTATCTGAATATGCGCCGCTCTCTGGCCTGAATGTCGAGCAGCCGATTCAACTCCCGTCTTTTCTTCAGCTGTTTCATCATCCTGTACTGGCCTTTGATCTTGAGGAACTTCACGCGTTGGACGTGCTGCCGAAGTTGCCTGTTCAAATCCCGGACTTGGCGGGTGTGCAACTTGACAATCTTTCTTAGGCCGATGCGTAGAATTTTCAGTTTGGTCATGTATTCGTCCCTGCGGCAAAACGGGTAAAAAAGTTAAGGAAAAAGCTTCGCCGAGAAGTCTCGCCCGGAAGGTGGTGCTCTCATGAGACGGTTAGAATTTAGAACTAATGTGCAGCCATAGGCGAAAACCTAGGCCGAACAAAATGGGAACGCGATGATACACTAACTTCCCGTTGGATAGCGTAATACAGTGGGAAGAACCTCGGTTAGCAGGTGTTGACCCCCGCTATTCTGAAATTTTTCTGTGTTGCGAAACCACCCGAGCGAGCTCCACCGGAAGTATTTGGCCTTTCCTTCTGGGGCCTTCTTGAGTGTTGTTCACGACGTTACTTATTAATTATAGTTATGATAGCAATATTTTCGACGACTACCTGTGTTCGTATGCTATTGTAGCTTGTTCGATCAGATCCAACATCAGTTTCTTTCCTTCATACAAATTAGTCAGATAAGCGTCTAACATCAACTTAAATTGAGCTCGCTCCTTCAATAAATTCTCGATGGCTAGTCTCACGCTCTCGTTCCTCAACAGTATATTATTCAAGCCTTTATTGGCCTAAATCGTAAGAGATAAATTAACTAAAGCGATGTATAAAATGATTCTGCGTCAATAAGGTAAATATTAATTTGAACACTCACTTCGGATAATTTTGATTCGAGTATCGACAAATTCCTTTTTGTATTCCATGAATTTAATTGTACAACGTTTTTCTTCCTCAGGGCCATAATTTCAATATCGGCTTTAAAGGAGAGCTGATTTAGATTATCCATATGAAGTTTCATTACTTTTAATTTCCCCTCGTATTCGGTCTAAGAAATATATAAATATGATATACGGTTTTATATATAAGTACAGTAAAAAATAGTTTTAACACAATTTTTTGAACCAAATATTTTTAATTTTCAACATAATCTCCATTTTGGGTGCAGCGATTTTCTAATTTTTTTCATCCCGCCCGAAAATTTTTTTTTCAGAGTTTGTAAAATAACTATTCACTTTATAAATTTATCACCATCGTAAATTATATCACCGTTTTTAATTCACTCGTAATTCTTAATATGTTTAAGTTACGAACATCGGGGCAATAAATTTAGGTAAATAAAAATAGTATTCGAATAGGTAAGATTTATGTCTCTCTCTGGAAGTTCAATAAAATAATTTAAACAGAAATAAGTAATTGCGGATGAAATATTCTAATACATAAATTAAACCTCTGAATCTAAATAACACTAAATTTAAGAAAATTTGTCAGTGTAATGGTTTAAATAATAACCTTCTGTTCGACTAGCTTTCTTATTTTTTCAGCAAAAGTTTGGTCTCTCCTAACCATACAGTCGGCCTCACACAGTTTTTCTTCCCCCTGTAGATTCGCTTTATCTTTTTTCAAGCTATTCAATTGGCGCCTGTTAACAGAGTTAAGTGAAACAAACTGAGTAGAATAGTCAACAGCAGCTATTGTTTCAGCGTTATCAAAATAAGTAGGTATACCAAAGTAAAATAATTTGTCCCCTAATTCATCGTGCAAATTGAAAGAACCATGGTAAATGTTATAACTAACTTAATTATATTAATTAATTTTCTACATATATTTGAATTTCTACTCTTCAGCTACTTTTCCACACCCCTTATGATTTGTATGAGGGGGGATACAGATGGTTGGGATTGAATATGGAATATCAAAACTAGATGTGGAAGCGGGGGAATTCCCGTTGCGTTAAATGCGATTTTACCAAATCAAATTGATTGTTATTTATTATTATCATAAATAATAAATACTATTTTAGGTGCAACATGAACGACGCTGAATAATATTCAGCTATTAATAATAACTAAATAATTTACAGAGATGAAATAGCACATATCATGCATTTATTACAGTTTCAAATGTATGGGCTCACCTTTGTTTTAATAACTTAAGTCTCATTTCTTCGCTATAAGTGACCCGGGATCCTTCCATAATTTTATATTGCCTTTTAAGCCGGAAAAGCTGCGCCTTAGCCACATGAGATAATTCAGGTTCGGGCTTGGGTTTTTGCTTCGCAAGGAATTTTCTAAATTTTCGGTTATACATCCTGACCGGGCTTATCTTCGACCGATTCAAACAAACAACCTAATCTAACGAAGTCTCCAAAATGTGGAGGATTTCAAATATTTGTAAATGTCGCTAGGCAACGATCAAGTTGGTCTCAGCCGGACCTTACAGTCAATCAGTAAACAATTATAAAAACAATAAATATTCGATAAATTATTTCATTATACTGTCAGACATAAGAATTATTCTCTGTAATTTTTTTGAATATGAATTGCCTATAAGATTATAAAAACACACTTTGACTATCAAAACCCGTTGTTTTTCAAATATGATATTTATTACACATTCTTATTAATTATACATTATAATTTGGATATTAAACGAACTAGTGAATAACGATTGCTAAATTTAAATATGAAAATAAATTAATCTAAAAGAGAAAATCAGCTGTTCGGTTTTAATTTGGGGATCGATAATACGAACTATCGACTTTTTTCTTTTACAATATTCGGAAAATATCAAATTGCAAACGTAGACATTTTGGTAACCTTCCCGAATTGAGTTTTGCGATGAAACGGTACTTGCTTGACAGCATTTCATCTTGATAACCCGAGTGCTCGGATTATTTCGTTAGTGGGAAAACCTTTTTTTTCATCGTCATTCGGACAATCGTATTTCACCGCAGTCTGAATATTCGTGATTCCATGTGTTGGGGCAGGTTCCTTTTGCCAGAAATGAAATCGGACGACGCTAACGAAACGACCGATGCCGTCCCCGACGAGTCCGAATACAAGGAAAAGGAACCCAAACCCGGGGTGTCCCAACCGAGTTATTGGGAGGAGAAAAGCGAAGGAGACAACGAAAATAAGGATTTCGGCCGTAATTTCAAAAAGGATAAAACGAATATTATATCGCAAAACCTGTATGGTTCGTGTCCACTTTACTCTTTGATACAGATTTATTATATAGTTAGGATTCGTCCGCCACAATTAAAATAGGATATACGAAATGCTTTTGACAGCGAAAGTGTTTTTTTCTTGTTTCATAAATGAACATTATACAAAATTTGTTTAAAATCAAATGACAGAACGTTTCGGATACCTGTTGGGAGGTCAAAAAAGGTTTGGAATGCAATTGGTATTAAACCTTCGCCAACCGGCTAACAGATATCTCAAGTAGTTATGTAGACTTTAGATTTATCAGAATTCATTGAAGTTGATGTTAATTCCAGTTAAATTCAATAGTCAGCTTGCAATTTGAACTTATAACTCATATTCTCTCCTAATAATAGTGATCGATATTTCATATTTTCTAGGCTGCAGTAAGGTTTACAACATAAGCAGTTCAACCAATGTACATATCGGTGCAAACAATGTTGTTAATTATGGAATGAAATATAAGACACCTAAAAAAAAACAAACAAAATGGAGCCAGACTGATAAAGCCGAGTTAAAAAGTGAGTATTGTTTTTTATATTTGAAAGGCTTCGTGAACTAATTTATCATCTCTATTGTAAATAATTTGGCCAAGATTAATTTTGGCATTTCTTTGTATTGATAATAAAATATGGGCTAATATTAGTTATATTTTATATAACAACCAGGCCTGGGTGTAGAGATTAGGAATCAGCCAAATATGGAAAAAATTTTGGCCTAATTTTGTGTTAATATTTTTTCAACCAAACTATAGTGTAGAGTTTTATCATCTCTAAACTTATCATCCCTAGCCATACTACTTTTATATTAATTTCTATGATTCATCATTTTATTTCAAGTCTTCCTTATTTTTTTGTTGTTATATACGAGGTACACCCTCTTTCAAAAAACAGTATTTCTTTTTTCCCTACTTTAATCTGTAATTTTTAAGAATGACAAAGCTTCCTAGTAAATATTGTTATGCTTGCATCAGCTATGTTTAAAGACAAATGATTTTGTCTGAATTGCCAAATTGAACAGATCTGATATGCATATGCTCTTTATGCATATTCAGGAAAACTTTATTGGGTAGATGTATTGATTTGGGAAAACTGATATAAAGATAAACATATATTTTAAGGCAATAACTCAACCTGAATTATTCAAGGAGGTATTTCTCCTATCCCCAACACAGGTGTGTTTGTATATATATATATATATATATATATATATATATATATGTGTATATATATATGTGTGTGTGTATATATATATATATATATATATATATATATATCACATATATCTAGTCTCCCAAGAAAAATAAATTATTTAAATTAGTTGTCTTCATCTATGATTCCTTTATTCACTAAGCCCTTATCTTTGTACATTGTTGGATTTAAGTTTTATATTCCTGGACCATTGTTTTCTTAATGTTCTTTGTAAATATGAATATTTATTTACATATTCTTATCATTGCAGAATTATGTTCCTCACTAATGCCAGTTACTATATCTCATATACAACTTATAAACAGTATAATTGGAGATAAATGGAAGGCTGTTGGTAGATCCTTAGGTTATCAAGATGGACAGCTTGAACAGTTTAAGGCGGATTATCACCCCCAAAAAGAAGTAATTTAATCAGGATTTTATGCTTGTAACTACTGTCAATTTTTGTTTGTATTCATAAGATTGTGTTCTTAAGTCAAAGTCAAATTAATTATTCCGTAGGCTATCCATAAAATGCTGCTCCAGTGGATTCAAGCCAATCCGAATATTGCCACAGTTGGAAATCTGTGCGAAAGCCTTTGTGATGCTGGAGAAATTGATGCTGCCATGACCTTATGTAAAAAGTTAAAAACCTCATGAAAACAAATGCACAATCATACATGGCAACAGTGATTTCTGCTACTCTTCTGTGAAATGTCAACTCTAAGATGGTGCAATAAAATAAAATAATGAATTTCATTATGCAGTGGCAAGCTCAAAATAACTGCTTCATTAAAAATCTTCCTTTTGTGGAATTGTATTAGGTTTGTACAGTTTTTATGCAAGAGGTCGACTTTATTATAAGTCAAAAAATATATTATAACATTTATATTATACTAAATATATAATTATTTTTTGTGGATTTTCAAATTCTTATCACCCTTTTTCTTTGCGGATCTTTCACATGGAAAGTATTATTTAGAAATCGCCTTGAATTTTAATATTCACTCAGTACTAAATATAATTTAGGTTTTAGATGAGCTGGGAAAATTCTATTGTCATATGGTAATGCAAAAAAACAAACAAGAAACAATTATCCCATGAGGGATAGTACATATTCTTACCTCTAAATTTATTACTACCTACATGAATAGGTACTTTATTCATCTTGAAATATATGTTAATGTGCCTCTTTCATAAAGTCTCAGAAATATGATTGGAAAATTAATGTTTTAAAAGGGCAGATTCTAAAATAATCTGGATATAAAACCATTTCTGACAAATATTCCATTCCAGACTTCATAGTCTTTTTAATATTTGTATTATCCAATGACTTTCTCTAAGACTACTGATACCATTAATTTTGAAAAACTAGGATTACAACTTAATCTTTGAAGTATTACTCTTAAGTGCTGAAATAAGTATATTGCTTTATATTTCTTCCCCATTTTTCCAACCATGCATAAATTAGAATAAAAAATCATGCATAAAAATAACTATGCAACAATTAGAATATTCATTATCTGTGCAAGTTGGAGAAGACCAGATTCAATATGAATATATTTTATTTAAGCATTTTTGTCAGTAACATCTAGTGGGCAAGCAAGATTTTGGACATATGCCAGATTAGTTAGTGTACTTTGTCCTTAACAGACGTTATTCACTGATGATTGAATGATGAAGGTTTGGACTTCAATATACCCATTGGTTGTTGCATGTGCTCTGGTGTAACTACAACTACCCACTTTTAACTATTTTTATTTGGTTGGTAAATATTATAAGTGGTAAAAAAACTATAAATTCAAATGGCATTATTTAGTTACCAGAATGAACGTGTTCTACCATGATAATGGATACCAGATGTTTGAAAAGATACTATTATGGGTGACAACAGGATATGAATACTGAAATTTACGAAATTAAGGATTATATTTTTTTTTATAGGAATGACAAATAACAGAACATGAGATGACGAAAAGCTGAAAGTAGGGCATTGAGAATCACACTCATATAGTCATATATAATTCCTACTCATAAAAGTTCTAATTGCATCACTAATAAGTTATAATACTTAATAATAATTATAATTTGTTCATTTTTAACTTGCAAATTATATAAATCTATGAAAATCTTAAATAACAACACAATTATCATATAAAATACAATACAATCTGATAAAATATTCTAACAAACTATTTACCAGAAGCATGTTCTGAAAGATCAAGTCCAGATGATGGAGGTTTACTTTTACGTAGATGTAACACTTCCAAAGCGGCTTTTATTATTTTATTTCGACTACCATCTAAAATGCAGTAAGTTTTTATTAGAAAAGCACATCAAATCCTTGTAAAATATGTATTATCAATCACCCTTTAAATTAATTTTTAATTAGAACATGGCTGTAACAATTAAAAAGTTAAAGATTAATTTTTCATTGTAGAAATTCAACAAAAAGAATTATTTAATATACTATTCATGTTTGATCATATAATACATTTTTAAATAGAACCCATGGAACAATTATTTTATAAGTATAATTTACATTGTGATAAGTAGAAAAGGAACATTCAAAGCATAATAATACATAGAAATTATGAACTATGCCAGTAATACCTTTCTGGGAAATACTTGCAGCAACTTGATCAATGTCAACTCCAGGAGCAGACTGCCATTGTTGATTGCTGTCCTATATATGAAGAAAAAGAATAAAACATGAAAACATGTTAAATGAACATTTTATCATTGTAACTCTTATTGCAACCATATACATGGAACCATCTGTATACTATACTGGGAATATCCAGATTTTCAATTTTCCTTGTTTATAATGAAGAAAAAATAATTTAATTGATTATTTACTCATTAATATTTTCAATTTAGAATTATGACCCTGAGTTCAAACTGTATTTATAAATAATTTTGTTTATTCTAAACAATTACAACATGTGCACAATTAAAGATTTATGCTGACACCTACAGTAAATAAGCTAATAATTTATCAAAACATCATTTATAATATTACTCATAAAAAAACTACATCATACCCAGTTATACATTTCTGGATGGGGTATTCTTGGTTCTCCGCTATCTGTAACAAAAAAAATCTCTGATTCAAATAAAATAGACTGTAACTATAAGAAAAAAGTGGCAATCATGTTTTCATATTTTTTCTACTAGTTATGCACAGTATTTTCTTTTAGATTGATAAAAATTATCACTCAATCCAGAGAACCTATTATATGTATAATAGTAAATGTTTTATTCTATTATAGCTGTCTGTAGAGAAAAAGAAAGAGTACAAACCATAAATGAGGCATGACTCCTGTCCAAAAGTGTTATGAATTTCATTTGGATTAGAGTGGGAAGAGCAAGGGATACTCGAGGAATCCAGTTGAGCATTCTGCACACCATTCATCAATTTCTCCTCGAGTCCCAAATCTTTATGGATGCCACCTTTTGGTCTGTTGTAATTTATCTTGCCCTGAGCGGTAGAATTCTGGGCACACATACTGTCTGAATTCCTTTCTTTTACCAACTTGCTGACACCTTTACTGTGTAAATGACTCGGCATGTTTCGTGCCGGGCACAAACTGGGAATGTGAGCTGATTTAAACTGAGTCAGATCTGAAGTATCGCTGGACGCACCAATCTGAGAGTGTTTAGGATAAGGGTGGTTCATCATCTTATGACTGACCGAAGTAACGTTGACCGATGGCAGAGGTTTATGCGGATTTCTACCGAAACCACTCGATTTCGGACTGTTCCTGACCGTAACTTCACTGAAATTCGTATTGATGTAAATCGGATCCTGTATAATTCTGTTTGGATTTCCCGTCTTTTCTTTATCGCTGTTTGAAAAACAAACCTGTGGCTGATGCTTCCAATGGGCCATGTGATCGGTGTACTTAATTTTCATAGGAGTTTGAAGGGGACTTGGCATAGTAAGATTTTCAGGTTTACTGCATTTAATCGTCTTTTTAGCATCACTCATGCTTCTGCTGACGTTAACATAGTGGCTTTGGATATCACTCGCAACCACAGGGATCATCGGTGAAAGAACCTGTGGAAAACTACTGCTTTTTAATAAGCACTCATCCAAAGTAAAAAGAGAGTCACAAAGGCCGCTAGAAGTCTCTTCTGATCTAACATCGAAAGGTTTAATCGGCTCATTTTTTTTAATTACATCCTTAACTGGTTTAGGAGTCCTCAAACTTATTTGCTGAAATCTATCGACAGTTCTTTCTGGCCCAGCCATATTGGCAGATTTATATACACGTTTGTTAGGCACCTGTACAACATTACATGTCCTTTCATTCATGTAACTTGCTTCGGGGCTAAACGCGAGCTCGACAACAGTCAATTTTTGACAAGAATCAGAACTGTTTTCACAAGGCCCTTGTTTGGATGAATAAATATAAGGCTTTTTATTGAATAGATCACTCTCTTTTTGAGAACTTGTTTTATTAGCTAATTTCCATAACTCAAGTTGAGTGTGAGATCTTGAAAGGTTACTCTTATTCTTGTTAGGAACATCAGTGGTATCTATACTTATACCTATGCCAGCTGTTTGAGAATGTTTATGAGAAAATGGTTTCTGACGCATGTCGAGTGTGGTGTAGCTCCTTCTTAACGGTCTTCTGTTACTGGCTAAACTGAGGGCTTCATAACCTTTCACTATTTGACATACGCTTGAGTCATTTGTATCTTTAGTGGTATATTTTGAAACACCATAATATTTACAATGCGGTCCAACCCAGGGTGTGCCATTTTCTTCCATGCTTAAATCAACTCCTGATTTTTGTTTCAACTGATGTTTCAAATCTGTGGGAATTTCATTACAAATAGTAAGTCTTTCTTCAGAACTTAAGATCTTAAGAGATTTACTCCGTTTGATGTGAGCCGAGGATTTGGAATTCTGACATTCCAATTGTGGAACCTTCAACACTCCCCGCGATGGAATAGGTAGTGCTACTTCATGATTTTTACTTGAAATAACAGACAATTTTCTAACACTGTTAGTAATTGGGATTTCACTATTTATCTCAAACTGAGATTTAAGTTTTTTAATTTTTGATACTGAACCAGTCATTGCACTTGGGGAAGAAGGTACACTTTCTCTAACTGTGTCACTATGATCGATCAACTTTTGACGAGCTGTAAAATTTTGAACTTCTTTCTTCTGTTTGGAACACAATACGCTTGTCAACCTTTTCTGTGGTAGTACAGGTAAAAATACCTCTTTTTCTTTTTTATCATCCTGTTTTTCTACAAATGACATAATAACCACATTAATATATATAAAATTACTCGGAATATGGATTAATTTCAATTCAAACTTACCTATACTGTGCTGACAGAGAAAGTAGTTTAATAAAATCAAAAGTACCTTCATTTACATCTGACATAATACCGACTACATCATAAACAGGCTCCTCTTTCATACGAATCATTCCATTCGAATCTATATTCTCATACGGGTGTGAGTCAATCATGCACAGTTGTTCTTTGAATAGCTCTCTCACTGCTTGGTGGACCAAAACATATTGCTCTTTAGTTTGAACCATAGCTATTCTTTGACGTCGCATTTTCCTTACTAAACTTAACAAACTGAAGTCTTTGGTAAGTTTCTGTAAAATACAAAATACATTCCATTGGAATACCCCCTTTTTTACAACATAATATATAAACATGACACATAACATAATTAAATCGATTAAGGCTAAATTTAAATAAGTCTTTCAATGATCTAGGCTTAAAATATTGCGCATAATTTTTTTCTACATAATTAAGGGATCAGATGTACCTAATCCATGTTCAGTATTAAGGGATGTACCTATAAGTATAATATTTATTGAAATATCTGATATGTTTTAAATTTGAAAATTAATCATACTCCATTCCGAAGAAGTCCCCACACATAATCTATTGCGCAAATTGTTCCAGTGCGTCCACATCCGGCCGAACAATGCACTAGAACCGGAAGTGTTTCCGACGCTTGTGTATCTCTCAACAGTCGAACCATATCAAGCAGTGGCTGGACAACAGTTGGAACACCATGATCGGGCCAAGCCACATAGTGTAATTGACACACTGTACGCTCTTCTAAAAACAAAACCATATATAAATTAAGTTTAACAATGCGAATCAAATAGAACCGTAATTAAATAATCCCACATAATTACAATTGCTTCAGTTAACTCCTAAAGTATATATATAATATATAAACAATACCTATAACTGACTGGCTATTTGTATATTTCAGTCTCATAGTTCTTACAGAGAAATCAGGACAAACTGTGCTTGCCTTCAACAGTTTAACATTTACTAATCCAAACTGCCTATCCTCACCTTCCTCAACCCAGTATCTTTCACATTTTCTCTAAAAAATTAAAAAAAAAATTTTAATTCTAAATTTAAATTATCAGCAGGTATGAAATTTCAATGATATTAAAACTTTTGTCCGAACCAGAATATTTTTTACCTTCCCCGCTTCCTCTTCATTGCATGCCATAACGATTACTTGTACCTCACATTGCACGACCATACGCCAAAAATCATTGACAGTGTTCGGTAATGGTCCTTGGGACGCAATATATGCAATGGATCCGCTCGAACCCTTAATATAATTTGCATTGATGTAATCACTTCCTGGCACTCCGGCATATTCATTGAGTATCACTCGGCTTAAATCAACTGAACAATAACAGAAAACACAAGACTAAAAGTTAAAAATTTCACAATATATACGTTGAATTGAAATAAACATTCAAATTAAAACATACACGGGAGTATATCTTTGTATCTATTTTTCTTCCTGTTTACTTCTTTTTCGCCTTCAAAGCAAGAATATTGCTTCAAGCCCTTTACACCCTCACTGAAGAGTTTCAAATCCTAAAAATGTAACATTTACATTAAATTGAAGAGATTGTCAGAGTATACAAACAAAATTTTAATTCGCTGGCACTAAATGAAACTTAATTGTGCTGTTAAAGTTTCTGCTGATTGTAAACAACACTGGAATCTGATCACACGTGAGCCTAAAGAATCATGAATATTTAAAATTTGAAATAAAAATTTTTCAATCAAATATCATGCAGAATGAACAATCTGTGTCAAGACTACTGCTCAAGAAAATTTTTTTCGATGAATGCATTAAATATTCAACACTCACACTGACAGCAAGTACTAACACCAATAAAACATGCTGAAAATACATGCAAACCAAGCTAAGCTATTTAATAGATGTCGATGAAAATAAAAATATAAAACAATCTTTTATTCTATTTGTTGTTTTTGATCTAGTTTTTATTATTATTAAATAAAAATGAGTAACCAAAATAATATAGCACAAATAATAAGAATTGAGGATATTTTTAACTTTCAATCATTATATTTGAATGTTAAACTAACAGTATGACTAAACCTGTATGATTAAGAATAGCAGATAGTGTGTTTCCTACACCCAAATTGGATATTCAAATGATTTATAATCGTAGGCATTATGAAATGCAAATCTCGTTAAAAAATATTATAAATGTTATTAGTACCTTAATAAGTATCTAACAATTGTCTAAAAGCATCCCTGAATCAGTGGATACTTCATACTATCAACAAATTAATTGTAGAATATAAAAAAATGGTAAATAAAAACAAACAAAAAAGCAAATAATATAGACAACACATAAAGGGAACGTGCAGTCTATAAAATGGAACACTTTTAAATGAGTCTTGTTCAAAAACTGAGAACACGACGGAAATTCAAAAATTTGTCTATTACCTAATTAACAAACTATTATAAAAGATTGTTGCAATTTCTGGAATTTCTGATTTTCTGCTGGACTTCACAACAACCAATATGAATCTTTCGTTTCCTTGTTACAATCAAGTTTGTCACCGAAGAATAAACAGCAATGCGCTTACAAGGGGATCGACCCTACAAGAGCGAATTAATGAAATAATAGTTTATTAAGAGAAACAGAAAATTAAAATTTGAATTTTATTCTTAAAATTAACCCAAATTTTAATTGCAACAGCCCTCAATATTAAATTAAACGAATGCCTGAAAAGAAAAAACAAAGATTTAACCATTGGTTTGAAGACAATATTATGCAACAAATTGGCAATGACTACCAAATGACACACTGAACAAGATTTTGCAAGTGAGATTGGACAGAATTTTCAAGGAATAATCAACGCATAAAATAACTGCCATAATAATTACCTGAAATTCTGAATCATAGTTTTCATCCGGAAACTTATCCGATTCCAAATTCTCAATATGGTTTAAGAAATTGATCAATACCGTGCGCAGTGGCGTTCTTTCTTCGTCTTTCATTTCATTCCCTGCCGCATATAAAAACCATACACGAAACAAGCTAATGTCGACATTGTCTTATTTGTTTGACTTTGATAAAAACGTTCCAAACCCAAAGTAACAAAGTCACATTACATAACTAGTTTTGAACCTCAGAGTGACTGAATTTTATATGGAAGTAAACATTCAATGCTGACAACATAACCCTTTTGCAAGAGTAATTATCTCTTCCCTATAACGTCTATAGATACAACCTAGAATGCAATCGCCACTAAACAAAAAATACAAATAAAAATATATAGAGCTCTATATACGCGTATAACGCGCTTATTATTACCGTTGCTTTTTTTTTAATGACTTCACTAGGATAAATATAGTTTTCGTGCGTAATAACCTGTTTGTAATGAGATAACAGGAATTGAAATTATGTATATTGAAATTATAAATATATGCAGCCTCTTAAAAGTAAACTCTGGGTACAAATTTTTTTCCGGATTCGTATATTCCCAATTTTAAGTTAGTGTTTTAATATTAAGGGATCTCTTACAATTTTCCAGTTTTTATATTTGTTGTACAGCCTAATACGAGTACAAGAAAAAATAATGCTGTCTGTTTATTAATTAAATATCAATTAATAACCCCCGTCCAACAAATTTGAAATTGATAGAACAAAAAGTAATAGTAAGTTTTTTACACTTATATTTATTTTTCGTATTTTGATTAATAATAAACAATATTTTAAACGGCGGATGCAAATTTCAGAAGTCGAGCATCACCGAATATTTTTATCCAGCTAAAAATGTAATTAAAATTTTCTAGTTAAACTACGTTCAACATTCTAACGTTAGTATTATGTTCCCGAACTCTGCAGCGGAACGTTTATTTTCTGGGTTTTACAATAATAAAAGAATAATCCTACAATTCAATTAATTATTCTTCTATTGGCAGTTATATATAATTGTAGGTTGGCCAACCAGGGTTTTATCTTAGATGGAAGTTATTACGTGATAGGTCGTACCAAGGTTTAAGTCTGGTCTGGTTTTTCTGTTATATCTCTTCGTTTTTTATTTAACTTCGTATGTTTTAACTTATCTATCAAAATGCTGCCTGTCTACGTTAGAAAATTTTCGAAAACTGTCTTCTCAAATTTTCAGGTTTGTATTTCAGGCAGGAAAACGTTTAAATCATAACTCTATGTTTGGTTAAATATAAAGTATTATTAATCACTTTAATAATGAATTTTAATATTAAATGTTCTTCATTCAGCCATTTTAACTTTATAAAATATTTATTTAAGGACTTCCTTTCTCTCCTAGACCTATGAACCAGCCAATCCTTGATAGCTAATTGAAGAGTATCATTCAGTTCATGATTTATGATAGATTACCGTTATAAAAAATTTTAAACTCCAACAATCCCTAAAGTGTGTCACATACCCTGTGATGCACAATGCACATCACATATTTCCTTCTTTACATCCTGAAGACATTTTTTCACTCTTATTTTTTTCAAAATGATTTTATTTTAAAATTCATAATTAATTAAAGAGCCTTCGGGTAATGATCTTTGTCGAATTTTTCATTTCTATCACGTGAAAATACATACTATGTTTCTTCTAAGTCAAATTAAAATATTTGGGAGAAGTATATTAGTGTTAAATTGTAATTTTATTGTTCTAGGTGTTAAAGAGGTTAGAAAGTACGTTGGTAATAGCAGAGCATAACAATACAAACATTGCACCTATAACAAGAAGTGCCCTCACTGCCGCATCAAAAATCGGAGGAGAAGTGACTGTACTTGTAGCCGGAGAAAATTGTAGTGCGGTATGTTCAGAAGCTATATTTTTTTCTGTAAATTCCTTAGTTTTTCTGGGTCAACAGATTGATGTCCATTTTTAATTATGGGATTAACTTTATATTTTAACTATGTCCTTTAAGGCTGCCACTGAAGCCGGAAAGTTGCCTTGTGTCGCCCGCGTATTGATTGCAGATTCGCCGAATTTCAAAGGATTTCTTGCTGAAAGCCTGACCCCGTTGGTCTTGGCCACTCATTCACAGTTCAAGTTTTCTCACATAATCGCTGGAGCCACAGCTCAAGGAAAGTCTCTGCTGCCTCGAGTGGCGGCCAAACTCGACGTTTCACCCGTTACCGACATCATTGATATTACAGCACCAGACACTTTCGTCCGAACAATTTACGCCGGTATTATATTTTGCTTCTTTTAGCATTCTTTTCACCCTTGCAGGGTATGGCTGGCATCCTCAGAAATTATCACTTTTTGTACTCGATCCATTGTTGTGGCTTGGATATGTTCCAGGCATTCCTGGTCATGTTACATATACCCTTTTACATATTCTTGTTCTTCAGCTCCTTTCCCATTTCCCCTATTATTTGTAAGGAGTGGCATTGGGTAAATATAATGGGTAAAAACTAGATGTAAAGGTGGGGGTAATCCCTGGGCCCATTAACTGTGATTTAACATTAACATTGTAAGTCTTTAATGATAGTTTTGTTCATCGTTAAAATCCAGACATTGCTATTCTCCCAGGGCAATTACTTTATAGAATTCTAATTTGAAGGAAATGCGGTATTGACACTGAAAAGCAAAGATGCGGTGAAAATAATCACAATCCGTGGGACCAGTTTTGCCCCGATCACCGGCGATGGGAGTGCTAAAACCGAGAAAGCTCCTGACGGCGAATTCGTCGCACCGAAGACATCATTCATCAGCCAAGAACTAAGTAAAAGCGATAGACCGGAGTTGACTTCTGCAAAAATTGTTATCAGTGGAGGTGAGTTCTAATGGCTGTTAAATTGTCTTTAATGCAATAAATAACTGTTGATCTTGAGAATGTATTTTCGTTTGTACCCAGGGCGTGGAATGAAGTCCGGGGATAATTTTAAGTTGTTGTATGATCTTGCTGACAAAATGGGTGCCGCTGTAGGAGCATCTAGAGCTGCTGTTGATGCTGGTTTTGTTCCAAATGACCTGCAAGTGGGGCAGACTGGAAAGATTGTTGCACCGGTAAGTCAGTGAACAGTAGTCTGTTAAATCTCTGTCTATCAATTTATCTCTGATAAATGTAAATCATCAATTATATATTTTGGTCATTTGAAATATCACATTTATTGTATATTAGGTTGATTTATGAAAAATCAAAATGAAGAGTATTAACAAATAATTTTGTCAACTGCGTACTTTCAAATTGATTATGTGGCTTATAATTATTGCTTTTTATTTTTAGGAGTTGTATATTGCTGTGGGAATTTCTGGAGCCATTCAGCATCTTGCAGGAATGAAAGATTCCAAGACAATTGTTGCTATCAACAAGGATCCAGAAGCACCAATATTTCAAGTGTCCGACTACGGACTTGTAGCAGATTTGTTTAAAGCGGTTCCTGAACTCACTTCTAAAATATGAAATGCTCAATTATCCGTGGAAAGTCCCAGTAACAATAGGCTCTTGTTAATTGAATTGAACCTTGTACAATCCTTCTTTAATGTGAAACTATCGTTAATATTTAAAGGCTCAATTTCTGTTGCAATTTTACCATAAAATTTTTTTTTTATGTGCATAGATGTGTGATATTTCAGGAGACATATTTTCATAAAAAATAAAATCTTTTGCAGTTGTTTTCAAATTTGTTGCTTTCTTATTTTTTCCCCACAAAACACTGTTAACAATACCGTAGATTTTGTGTGTTTCTGTCTCTTCTCGCTGGTTTGGTCTTTTGCTAGACCGGTTTCGGTTGCTCACCATTTTCAGTAGTGGTGTTAGTCACTTTGGAAGTTTTTTGGGCATCCTCTCTGCACTGTCACTGTCACTTGTACTAGTACAAGTAAAACCTATCTGGTATTGTGCATTTATGATCATAAATGTTTTCCTGTTGATCCAGAATTTATTGAAAAAAGTTTACTTTTAGTAATCTAGTTAATCGGTGAAAGTGCACCCAATGAACTTTAGTTAAGTACATACCTGGAACACCTTCAAGGTGCGCTAGTTTATCAGTGCAAGTGCACCCAATGAACTTTAGTTAAGTACATATCTGCACCACACTCAGGGAGCGCTAGTTTATCTGTGCAGCAAGTGCACCCAATGAACTTCAGTTAAGTACATGTTCGTACCACCCTCATGGGGCGCTAGTTTATCGGTGCAAGTGCACCCAACTAACTTAAGTGAAGTACATTTCACAGTTAAGCACATTTTTTTATAATTTACCTTTTTATTTTTATCTTAAAAAATTGTTTTAATTTGTCTATGAAAGTTTGCTTTCTCTTTAAATAAAAATTATGATATATAGATTAAGTAGCGCCCCCTGATGTAAATGAGCAGCCGAAACCAGTCTAGCAAAAGACCAAACCAGTGAGAGGAGACAGAAATACAGTACAAATGACAGTGACAGTGCAGTGGGGTGCCCAAAAAGCATCCAAAGTGCCAATATAACTAACGCCTCTACTGAAGATGGCGAGCAGCTGAAATTGGTCTAGCAAAAGAACACGCCAGCGAGAGGATACAGAAATACACAAAATCTACTGTATTCCAACTCCTCGCAGACCACAAAACAGGTATTCTAAACACTGTTAACAACTTAATGTATTTTTTTATGAATGGAATTATAAAGGTTAGGAACACTATTCAAATAATAGGTGTAAAGCCTGTGGCTATAAAACCCAATTAAACTAATATTTAATAATAAACTGTATATTTCAATATAATAAGATGAAGAGAAATAAATTACATAATGATTTGAAAAACAGACGTATTAAATTCCAATAAATTCTTTGGCATAGTATTACTCGTAGGTTGTTTTTTCTGCAAATCCTATACTGCTCTTTTCTTGATCCAAAAAGCTGTAATATAAAATGATTCAGTTAAAACTGAATGCATAAAAACATACAAAAAAAGCTGAAATAACAGTAAAAGTACACACCTTTCATTAGATCCTAAATGCTTGCTAATTTTGCCTTGAAATATAGCTACTGACTCATCTGAACTTTCACTGTCGCTGCCAGAACTGGAAATAAATGTTCTGTTGTTTCAATAAAAAAAGCTCACTAAAATCTAACATTGATTTCACATAGAATGAACATTTATCTTCATAAAATTGAGGGAATATTTTACCTTTCAGATATAGTTACATTGCTGTCTTCTAAATCGCCTTCTATTGCACACTGTAAGTCCTCGACACGTTGCATTGCAAGCCTCAAATCAGCTCGAACTGCTGCAGTTTCAGCTTCTGAAGATTCCAACCGTTTTTCCAATTCTTTTCTTTTGGCAGTAGCTTCTGCATCATGTTGCGCCAATAGCGTATTTTTTTCGCGTATTTCCCTTAATGCCCTTTCTGCTTTCCGTAAACTTTCTTGTGCTGTTTGTTCTCTTGTTCGAGTAAGTTCCAACTCACTCTGTAACTTCTCTGTTGTATCTTTTAACCGAGCTACTTGAACCTGCAAAACATATTTTGATAGGTATTTCGTTTGTTTCTTTGATAGCAACATTGATTATAAAAAAATTTATGATTATGCAGCACACCTCAATTCGAGTTCTCGTAGTTTGTTCTAGCTCGAGTTTTGATTCCAATTCCTTTGTTTTCAGCTGATACTTCTTAACGTGAAATGATGATGAAGGATCAGCCAATGTTTCCAAATTTTCCAGTCGGGATTGTAATTCAGAAACTCGTTCCTTCAGGGTATGTTTTTCACTTTCAAGTTCAGTTATTCGTGTAGCTTGTTCCTGAATTGTCATTTGTCCAGTAGAGACTTGGCCAACTGAAGCCCTATATTTCTTTAGTACCTAATTAATATATCATATATATTAAAACAAAATTTAAAAATAACCAAGAAACAATGATTTATAAAGGTTTGGAAAAACTATTTAATAAAAATAAAGAAATATTCATTTTTCAGTATAGTAATCACTTATGTCAGGATGGTTTTACTTACTTCGGCTAACTCTTCTTCATTTTCATCCAACTGAACTTGTAAACTACTTTTTTCTTTCATCAATGTTGATACTTTTTCTTCTACTTCTTGTTTAACCTTCAGAGCATCTTCCATTGATGAAACAGCTTCCAGTATTTCAGCTTCAGCATTCTGCTTTGCTTTTATCGCAGCCACTCGTGCCCATTCTGCATCCTCGAGCTAACAAGATAATAAAGAGTAATAAAACAGGTAGTCTCATAGAGTTTAGACACTTTCATTATTGCAGCACAAAACTGAATTCTACCTCATTACGTAATTGACGCAATAAAGCCTTATTGGGTGTATCTGCTCGACTTTGTTGTATTGTTATCTGAGCATCTCGGAGCAAAGCCTTAGTTTTTTTAAGATCCTTGCGCAATTTATGGATTTGTTCCTGATAGCACGCTTCAGACCCACGGAATGTTTCTTCTGTTTCTGATAACTTGCATTCTAAATCGTGTCTCTCCCTTAAAATTGCCGTTCTTTCACTGTGCTCTGCTTCCAGCTGACATTCCAATGCTTGAAATATTGTAGCATTATTAATGGATTGAACTCATAATTCTTATTTATGCATCAGTTTTATAAACAAACTGTATTAATTATAAAAATTATGATTATTTCATATTTTAAGACACTGAACTGCTAGAAACACAGCTTGATAACAGATTTTTGATAATACGGCATTTTGTAAAAAAGCTTTTAATGGCTGACAATGTATTCATTAAAATTACTAACATCCATGAACATATAACTGATTTATATAATTTAATACAAGACAAACCTTTCACTTTCTTATGAGCATTAGCCCTAACTTGTTCTAATTCTTCATCCCTCTGTGCTAATTCACGCCTGTTTTCTTTACGCAGTTGTTCTATACTCATTTCTAACTTCAATTTAGTTTGCTCCAAAAGCTGAACCTGTCCTACTAAGTCATCAAGTTCTTCTTCCTATTAAAACAGAAAATTTACTTAACATTTTCTTATTTTCACAGTCTTAATTATAAAACTCATTAACATTTGTTGCACAAGAATTAAATAGTTGGATATCAGTTATATAATAATATCATGAGTTTTATAGTTATCATTTGTTTTATAAGAACCATAATATTCTAACAAGTTGTAAAAATATTAATATTGTAGTATATAGTAGTAGTGTTAACAAGAAAAATAAATCTCAGAAAAAATGCTTTACATTCTCTTTCAACTTGTTTTCAATTTGGAGTTTTGCTTTCTTAAGAAGGGCAACATCCTCTTCAGTACTACCACTATACTGGACTTCATTTAATTCTTCTGTCAGTGCTTGAATACGTTGCTCCTTGAGTTCCAATTCAAGTTTAGTAGTCTGAAATAAAACAAGAATAAATAAGTGTTTAATCTTTTCCAATTCTTGAAACATTTACTCTAATTAAGCATTAAGTTCTTAATATACCATCTTATCCCTGGCAACTTAACAAATTGATAGATAACATACTCATAAAAACATATTATGTCCATAGAATATAAATAGAATAAACTATTTTAAAAATGTACTTACATTCAAGTTCTGTTCGAGACTACATTTGTCAGTAAAAATTAAATCTCTTTCTCTCATAATTTTTTCCTTATTCATTTTTTCTTGCTTCAATTCTTCTGCCAACTGTTGAAATTCAGTATCAAACCTAAGGAAAAAATTAATGTATTATAAAGGGAATATGAAAAAATTAAATCTGACCCATATACAACTTATGGTTACTGAGATATTATTATAAGTAAATTTGTTTTAAATAAGTTTCAGTAAGTAAAATAGATACCTTCTCTGTTTTTTTTCTAGAATATTATTTCTTGAGTTTTGCTCTTCCAGAAGTAACCGGATATCATTCATTTCAGCAGTTAATTTGAGAAATTTCCTTTTCCATTGTGCTGAAACTTGCCTCTGTTCTTCCAGTTCTTCAAAAGAACTTGACAACTGCATAATGTTAATAAAGCAATTATTATATTATAAAATCTACATCATTTTACACTAAGCTACTATATATTTAAATGGTTTGCTTATTAGTTAACAATCTCGGTAAATAAATACAGTTTAATTAACTTTATAAACAATACAGATAACCATATAAATAAGGAAAATAATAAAAACAATAAGCTAAGAATTATCATAAGTTTTTAATACAGAGACATTTTTTTGTTTTTATGTTGCATAATTACCTTTTTTTCTAATTGTTTTTTTAAATTTTGAAGATGATCCATATCATTTTCATGTTGTTGTTGCATTCTATGTTTCATGTATTCTAATTCTCGGACTACTCTTTCATATCTTTCCCTGGACACGAAATCTTGTTCGCCATCATCAGATTCAATATCAATACTACCATTCATGTTAGCAGTATGGGCACAAGCCAGTTCCAACTCTAGCCTCTCACTATTTTCCTCCAAGTGTATTTTATCAACCTGAATTCCATTAATTTTAAGTCAACTGAAGATATTAATTTGATTCTATGATACATATTTTATGTCAGAACTATAGATATAAAATAACATTATTTAGTAATAACTATGGTAACTAAAGCATGAATCTAATGAACAAGTAAATAGCTTAATATAATGATAAGGATCCATGCTTACCCAGGTAGTCCTGATGCCAGTTCATGATAGTATTTTTTAAAGCATTTGATTTTAACCATTTTTTCTTATTATTTACATTATTATATTATCTGGACTGAAACATATTTAATTGATACCTGCAATTGCTGCAATTCTTTTTCAAGCCGGACCTTATCAGCTTTCTCCATATTTAATCGTTCTGTAGTAAATGTGCATGATGAATGTTCCTCAGCTAAATCCATGGCCAACTCATTTATCTAAAACAATTTTGTTACATTATATTTATAACTAATAAATTTAACCAATAATTGATACCTACCATTTGATGTATGTATTTCTTTTTTGAATATTTGTTTTTATTTACAGATGATTGATTTATATGAATGTTTACAACACCTTCATAATTGCATTTATTCCTTTGAAAAAATGTTCAAATTATATTTGCAAGATTAATTTCTAATAAGGTAATTCAATGTTTAAAAAGTTGAATGTTTAACCCTACATAAATGATCACAAAATAGTTAAACTAAAATTAAACAAAAATTAATATAATGCAAAAATCTATATTTGAAATTTAGGACTATAAATAAAAAACAATGTTAGAAAAATCCATACAATATTTAAAAAGAAGAAAACAACAGTTTTAGTATTTATAAAAGATATAATTCATTTCACACTTAAACAAACTATCAAAAATATTCAAATAATGAATAACCAATAATACAAAAATATATTTTAAATTTAAGACTGTATAAATTTAAAATGTTAGAAAAATGCATTCGATATGTTTAACAAAGGGAAACAACAGTTCTAGTGTTTACAAGAGATATAATTAATATCAAAATTGTAATTAAAAATACCTCTCCTGCTTCTGACACTGTATTATCATCATAAACTGAACGACACATACTGTTTTCTCTTGACATATACTGGAATCCTTTAATTAATATGTTTGTTGCACTTTGGCTGCGACTTAGGCGTTCACTACCTAAACTAGTAAGACTTTCACTTTTCCTCCATTCTTTTCCAATATAATCAGTTCGGTACAAAAAATTCGCTATCTTTGAAGAGAGATTAGGTTCTGGAGTAAACCTTTCTAGTTTTCTCTTACTATTAAACTGGATTCTATCATTATTATCATTTAATTTTCTATAATCAATGCTGGCTATTATGTCTTTATAATTCCTAGGCTGGGATAATCCTCGTAACGGTCTCCTGGTTATATTCTGTCTTGCATTAAAACTATCACCTCGGTTAAATGCTTCTGAACCAAAAGGTAATCTTCTTGCAGCCAATGGTTTATAGGACCACTTGGGTAAGTGTGATGACTCCATAATTTAACTTTAGGATGATTTCAAATATAAATAATCACACAGTAAAGTGTTCATAAAAAACACTATTCAATTTTATCACTCAACAGATTTAAATGATCACTACTCTGTTTGCTACATAAAATAAAAAAAAAACATGAAAGAAAGAACAGAGTAGAGCTGTTTCCCAATAGCTGTACACTATAAAAGCTACTGAAAAGCACTTCAAGGCTTCGTGCCAAAAGTAAAATAGATGCAGACAGCCCTACCAATAACTGATATAGCATCCATGCTAAAGTAAGAAATATTTCTGATACTGTTTTGGCACAAACCCAGATGCATATATATTAACTAAAAAACAAAGTAAATAATCTAATTTATACTGCTTAAAAATTCTTTTTATAATATAAATTAAAACAAGTAAGTATTGCTGTAATTAGATAGTTTATACCAGACATGAAAAAGAACCATTAAGGAACAAACAAGTAGCCAGTGCATCCCATTTATAAAATGTCTGGCATACGGCCAATCTTCTTCCAGTATACAACTCCAATAATAAAAAACATTTATAGTTATAGAAGGAAATCTAACATTAGAACATAAAAAGAATGTCTGTAAATATAATATAACTAACATGCATTATGTAGGAATGATTAAATTAATAGAAGGACTAAATTGTTTTTAATGCATTGCTAACTTTTAGATATTTAGAATACTAATAATTAATATTCTGAAATAATTATAAATCTAAACAAATATTAGCTGAATTAAATGCAATCTATTTGTGAATTTTAATGAGGCATATATATAAAAATATGAACCAACTGAAATAATAATAAGCATATAATTGACCATTATTAATAAAATATTACACAATTATATGCTTATTATTATTTCAGTTGGTTCATATTTTTATATATACGCCTCATTAAAATTCACAAATAGATTGCATTTAATTCAGATAATATGTGTTTAGATTTATAATTATTTCAGAATATTAATTATTATTATTCTAAATATATATAAAAAGTGAAATAATAATAAGCATATAATTGTGTAATATTTTATTAATAATGGTCAATTATATCAACTACTTGCAAAATTTGTGGTATAACCTATAAAAAGGAAACAATGTTATAATATAATTTAAGTTTTCATCCATGCACAAAATTAAGAAAATGTATTTCTTTTTTCAAACATGAGGGGATAATAATTACCAAAAAACATATCTTACTTTTGCTTCCAGTTTGCTATTTTCATGTTTCAAATATGTTCTGTCTTGCTCCAATTTTTCTAATTTTATTTTCAATGATTCTAATTCATCCTAAAACCAAAGAAGAATCAATGTATCTGTCTACACATAATTCACATGAGGATGATGTTAAGGGGAAAACAAGTTTGTACAGTGAGAAACCTATTTTTTCCGTGTTTCAATTTATATAACAACTTGCCAATATTTGGAATCATAAAGCTTTAAGCAAGCAGAAATATGCATATCACATATGAAAATATTACAGCAAAGCACAAAAACTTATAACTAATTATTATGATTACCATTTTAAGTTTTAATTGTTCTTCAGTTCGATGAATATTTAACAGAGGCATGATTTTGATAAATAATCGCCACCAAGGCCAGTCTTGTACCATTAGGAACTTACGAACATTTCTTTGTATACAACGGACAGCAACATTTTCAACCTAAATTAAATAGATAGTATTAATTATATTAAAAAACAACAATAATAACTATGGGAATAGGGTTTTATTTTAGATGAAGTAACACATATCAATAATAGCAATGAAATTATCGTGTTAATGACCTTACCTCAGATTTAAATAAACTAAATAATGGGCACATTTATTTGGAGGAGACAAATATAATAATAATCTATTAGAAGCTTGCTATTATTAGTTTAAGTACTTTTCTACCAATACCTTACGTTTGGCAAAATGTTTTCTAGCCAAATACCCTCTACAGTATACTTGAAACCTTCCAATTTTATCAGATAATTTTTCATCCCTAATATTTTCCAGATTTGATAAGACACCAGCTCGAGTAAATATCTAAAATGTAGTTCAATTAATTATTAAATGACTGACAAATGTATATATAAATGTAAATAATGCACACAAATAATAAAATGTGAACACTAGACAGAATATCTAGTGAGAATCTTTGCTTTTAACATTATAATAATTTCAAGGTAAACTAAAACCTGATGATTTCCAATTCTATACAACGCTGGATCAAGATCTTGAGCATGAAGTATTTCTAAGGTCATTGCTTTTTCCCTAATCACGGTATGCACTTTATCTTCCCCAGCCTTAATAGTTTGAGAATCGGTACTACCAAGTAGGCAGAATTTCCTGTTAAATTCAGCAAGTGTCATAGTATCAGGAAATCCCTGTTTATAAAGCCGAACAGATGGAAGGATTTGTCCACCACGCAACTAAAAGTGAGAACATAACCATTAAGATTTAACAATGCTGAGGGCAAATTGTGGAAATTACAATTATGACTGCAATATTTTGTCATCATAAGTAAAAATGTTCATACCTGTGATCTAAGTAAAGGAACACTGATTAAACTTGAAGTGTTGTTATGACCAATTGATAAATCTAAAAGCCCAGCATTATCATGAGGCAGTAAACAATGCACAAAATTTACTCTAGTGCGCTGTATAGTATCTATAAGGCCATCCTATGAAATAAACATTTTTTTAATATCACATTAATTAACAAGTATGTACATGTTTTAATTAGTGAATATGAATTAGTTATTTTATTACATTATAATAGCATAAGTAACAGCAAAAAAATTATACCTGTGGCCTTTTAAACAGATATTGAAAAATATAATCTAAACATACATACTACTGTAAATTTAATATGAAGCACAGCAGACTTATGTTTGCTCCCAGCTGTTCCTGAAGATACAGTCCTTAAGCTTGACCCTCTGCTAACTGAATATATAGAATTTAATCCAACAACTGAACCAGTTAATGTAACACTCCGCCATGTTGAAAACAATGCATTAATATTTGCTCTGAAAAAGTTATTGTGTTAACTTCACTTACAAGATCTCTGCAGTTTAAAATTTATTACATTCTGAAGCACAAGTCATGAAATTAAGATAATTTTCAGTGTTATCCATGCGGAAGTTGCATGTAAAGGGAATTTTATACTCTTATCACCTACAACATTTTTAAGGACTGATATTGTCTTTAAAGGTTTCGAGATTTTTCAATTTGGTCTATTTTCTAATTTTCTATGCTCCAATATTTGTTATGACATTATTTTAACTACTTCATTATTTCTGGGTTACATTTGAATCATCCACTCTCGGTAAAACCTGAGGATGTCCCATTAATGAAAAATAAATTATGTTAATAAGAAAGAACACTAAAAAATTATGTGACCCATATAAATGAAATAGACAGTATAAATATTAAATCATATTAAAGAGGTCATACTTTGATGAATCCTGCAAGATAGAACTAGATATTTTAACAATTGGATTTCCTCTGGCTTGCTCAAGCCATCCTTCTGTTGAATATAATACTGGATTTGTCCCCTGACAATGGTTTAATATTATGTGATTATTATCTGGACCTTTGCTGATTAGATTGTGTGATTCTACAAAGATAAAACTAGTTAGTTAGAGTAACAAAAATGACATTTAGGGTGATTATTATATTGGTGATATAACACAATACCCATTAAAGAAATCACTTAATGACAAGAAAACCTAATTTATTTAAATTGAACCATGGACAAGAGCTTTTCTATTTTACCTCTATCATTATATGTCATGAAGATTTTATCATTTAGTAACTGATCAGAGGCAGAAGAGAGGCCTGCAAGCTCTTCAATTATCCACAATATGCCAGGCCTCATCCTCAAATCTATCTGTGAACTACTTCCCAATGAACTTCCTACACTTTCTAAAATGCTTAACAAATTATTACTTTCTCCTTCTGGTTCATCATAAGTAACATCTACTTCTTCCTATAAATTTCATTTTAAAATTAAAATAACATGTACATTGAAATAATGTAAAATGTATTATTGTTACATATAAAATGAATAATAATTATAAATAAATCATGCCTAAAATTTTGAATCAACATAATGTCAAACATACACGAACATATTTTTGTAGAGGAGCAGTGATAGCATTAAAGTGAAATAATGCTTGCAACTTCTCTGCCAAATAATTGTGAAAAAGGTCACTTAAAGTGGCAGTGTATTGGCTTCCCACTGAACTTGGAGCCTGCCAACCAGGGCAGTCCACAACTAGAACAGAACTCATACTGTGTCCACTACTTGACATACTCCTGTTCAAAATGAACAATTAATGTATCCATTAAAATTACATGACAAATAAGATCTTAATTTCCTTACTCCATTTTTAAAAGCAAAAAAAAATTCATAACATACCTGTTGATAAGAGCTGTCACAACACTGATAATTTCTTGGTAAAGACCAATGATAAAACCTTCCAGCATGTCCAATCCTGTAAGAACTAAATTTGTTTTTTTTGTAAGCGCTAATAAATTATTTGGCCCAAATAAAATATTTATTAACTCATCAATATTGCATCCGATTAAATTACAAGCCCGCACTGCACTCGTAGCTTCCTTAAACTGCCATCCAGTTCCTCCACCGCCTGAAACTGATGAGTATTTACATACAAATAAAATAATTTTAATATTATATATACCATGCACATTTCTAATAACACTTATTTATAAACATTAAAAACGAGTTGACAAGAATTAAGAATATAATGAATTAATGAAATATAATTTGTCTTTTAATTATTCCATATTGACAAGTTTAGTTAATTTTAATACCAACTTTTCTGAGCACTTGCAACACCAAAATGGAGTATGGCTGCTATAACTGAGAAAATAGCGTTCATTTCTGCTTGAGTAACACCAAGTGTTTTGAAGGCGTTAAATAATTGTGCAAATTCAAAACTAGCTTTGTTCCTTTCATCTGCCTATAAAAAAATATATACCATAAAAAATGTATTTTATTTCAAATTAAATTAAATTAAATGAGTACACGGTTAATTAATTATGAACAAACTATTTACGTATTTTGACATTTAACTTTTAAAAACATATATTCTATGGAACCCATTTTTTATATCAATTTTCAGTGACAATTCATTTGTGATTAGTATGTAGAATATAGTCAATCTTTGAACAAATTTAACTTGATAATTATAAATGACATACTAACTGTTGAATAAATATTAATTACAGGACTATCATGTGAAAGCTGATCAAGCAGAAGATCACGGCGTAAAGGTCCTTCACCGCCATGAAGTAAATACTTAAATACATGGAATGTTTCTTCTCCTTCCCTCCTCCTGATGAGCCTCCAATTATCAATTAAAAGCATCTAAACAAAAGTTTAATATTTTTTATTACAACATAGCTACAAATAAACATGATCAAAGTATTACATGAAAGTGTAATTTTAAAATTCGTGTAAGCTTAGTGTAGTGCAATACAGATCTAAAAATTATAACAAATGTTTATATTATATTTATGCATCATTGTTAAATTATGACTACAGTAAATACAATGATGCCGTACTAGGAAGTCGACTAACATGGAAGTAATGCCACACAAAATTCACTTTTTTCCATTACTTTTTAAATAACAAAAAAAAATAGTGCAATACATATGTGTTCATTATTTTTTTCAAAACATTCACATTACATTTAAGATGAAATGCAACTGTTTACTTTAAGAAAAAAACAAACATTTGCTCTAATTAGACTGGGAATTTGAAATCTGTTAATTTTAGTTATATTTTATTTGGTAAACTGTATAATCGATAGCAACAAAATAAATATCTGAATTGACATTATTTATAAAAGACACAGAAGAAAGTGGCAAAAGTAACTTTTGCCCTTAATGATCAAAATTAAAATCTACAAGTGAAATAAAAAACTTATTTCAAGATCTTGTAATCTTCTATGAAGCATCTGTGACAAGAACATTAGTTCTTTCTAGTGATTCTATACAAGCTAGAAAAAAGTGAAGTAAATTAGAAAAAATTAGGCTGTTCTTCCTTTAACAATACATATTCTTGCTCATGTACACAAAAATATTGTGCTTTCTGTTAAGAGAAAAGTTTATTATTTGTTCAAATGCTTTCATTCTAATATTCAATCATTATCTCATCTTTAGACATGCCTATCAAAATTGCAAGTGTGTGCGTACATATATATATATATATATATATATATATATATACATATCTACATGTATGTACATTTCTGTTATGCTTTTTATTTTGCTATAATACTATATGCTTTTATTCCATAAAACACATTATGTACTCATGCCTGGTGTAACCTATGTATTTTTTTGCAAAAGAACCATGTCTGAACTTTTTCAACTATAAGGGAACTTCTATCAGAATTTTCAATACCATGTGTTGTTGACGTCAGTGGTAAATACCATCATTATTCCAACACACATGTCAGAGTTGGCAAGAATAAATTTCTCTACTGTATAACAATCCTAAACTTGATTACACCTCCTATCTTCGTGCAAAAGCAATTTAAGCCAAAGTAAAAGCACTAAAACAACAAGTGACAGTACAGTGTAAAAGTTTTGTCTACTTTATCATTTATTATAATAATTGTGTTTGGTAATAATGATGCAATCTAATTAACATGTGTAAACTGAGAAAAAATATGAATTAATCAACACTTACATATTCTCATAGGAGAAAAAATAATACGACCATTGTGATATATTTCTCAAATTGCTGAAAAATGTATTTAATTAGGTAGTACCTCACAATACACAACTAGAACAGAACTGAACACTGTCATGTACTTGCTAAACTCCTGTTCAAAATCAATATGATATGTAACAATTAAATACGGATATGCTACATCTAGATTAATGGACATGTGGATTTTTTATATTCCTTCTATTAACAGCAACAAAATTCCATTACACCTTCTATTGCACTTATGCTATTAACAATACATTCCAGTTCGGAAGCAATACATTTTAGGTACTTCAATCTTAAATGTTGTATTAACAGTCCAAAATGCCTAAAGAACACCATACGCAAATAATTATAAGGATTAGATATTTCAATAATAAATCGCAGAAACAGATCAAATTACAAAATAGAAATAAGGACGAATACGATGGTTTGAGATACATTGAACAACATATGAAATATGACAACCTTTATAACAACTGGTTTAGTGAAAACATCAGAATTACAGCAAACTCAAATAAGATTCAATTCTTAATAATAAGGCCATCTCTGAGGTGAAAATTTCTGAATTCACTACTACTTCACCTAAATAGCAATAGTATAATAGAATAGTGACAGTAATCATTTAATTAAAACTTAACTTTGAGTTATTTTTATTCAATTTCATAAACACTGCATTCAGGCATATGTACAGTCATTTTCTTTGTTTTTCAGTAGGCATGCCACATATATGAGCTTTAGTAAGAATAACAGTATTCACATTTTAAATTAAATTCTGCTGCAGTAAATCATGTCTAAAGAAAATCAAGTCCATGTAAAAACTATAAAGATATGATGACTCAATCATTCAAATATATTAAACCATATAATTTAATTACTCCATTCATGTAAAAAATCAGTCATGTAGATTCATCAATGTTACTGTACCCACCTTGTGAATACCTTTTAATGAATTAGAAAATAAGTCAGGACTGTTTTCCTCTTATTAAAGATAATTTCTTTCACATTTATATGCAAATTAAATTCATATCGAAAAATTTGAGTTTTCTACCTGTACAGAAGCTGATGAAATTTGACCAGACTGATCATAATCTACCCCAAAAATATGAGTAAATCGTGTTGCATTATGATTAAGTATTGTTTTAGCATTACCAAAGGCTTCCAGAATAGTCCATATTGCATTAAGTTTCTCTGGATTAAGAATCTGGAATCAATCATTCATTAATTCAGTATAGAAAATAAATGAATTATGTCGATAAATGGCTTTTACATGCCTGAAAAGATACATTTAAAAAATGAATTATAAATATTAAGCACAGAAGTAACAAAAATGTAATTTAGTAGAAGAAACATCTATATACTAAGAGTATAAAAAAATTTCAGGCAAATATAAAAAGTAGTTATTTGTATAAAATAAATATATTATATTCACAAAAAAGTTAAAATTAAGAATATTTAGTATTTATGCTAATGGTATAAACTAATTACTGAATATTATAAACCACTAGTTAATATATTAATATTTGGGTTATTTTAAATTTAAGTTTAATCAAACGACTTTTGTTTTAAACTGTCTGATAATAGACAGGATGTGTTTTCTGTATTATCACCCCATTTTCTGGCTTCTTTATTCTGTTGTCTGTTTATTTCTTCTATGGCAATCCAGTTTTTAGTTTTTAGCTATCATCAGTAGTTCGTTAGTTTTTTGTTAGAAAGTATGAAGGCTAACTTACATGCAAAAACTGCTACTTGAGCATTCTATTGGCATTATTACTACTGAAATCACATGGGTATTAATATTCTGACCCACATAGAACCTTTTATAACAATTTCAAACTATCATTAATAAATATTTTTCAACAAATTAAATATTATGACTCAACGTACACGGTAATCAATTTGTTTGATAGTGCAGAAGGTTTATCTGCTCAAGGAATGTAGTTGCTAAAGGGCAAGTAGCCTTCCAATTATATGTCACCTATACATCTGTAATTATCAACATTTTTAGTCTGTTTTCTTTTTCTTCTTTGAAACTTATAAGCAGTTCTAAATTAAAAATTTCTTTCTTACTAAAATTGCATTAAAAACCCTCCAATACGAGTGGCTCTTGCAGCAGCCAGTAAATGTTAACTTTATGTAAGAGAAAACGAAAAAATATAGTGACAGAAATATATTTTAAACTCTCTGAAAATAAAATAAAATACCAGAACTGATATCACAGGAGAATAATATATTATTTTATTTAATGGTATTTGTGAGCGGTTACTTTAGGATAAAACATTTCACAAGTGATGAAATATATTTACCTTACTTGGTGAACCAGAAGCCAAACTCAGATAGTATAGTACATGTTGATAATTAGTTGTTTTCCCACTACCTGACCTTCCAAGTAAAACTATTGAATGATCCCTTCTCGATGATAACATACTTTTGTATGTAGCTTGGGCGACTGAATAAATATGAGGTGGCATATCCTCAGACTTACAACCTCGGAACATATTAGCTACCTATACAAGTAAATACAACTGTATAAATAAATTTATTATATTTCAGAATAATAGACTACAACAAATATTTTACATTTTACCTTTTCTGAATACATAGCGAGTGGTGCCATAGGATTAATGACTAGCAAACTATTCCCTGCATAAGTATGTATCAAATTAGAAGCATATCTTTGCCTCAATGTATGGAGGATACTGGATTCATTTAAATACCTCAATTGGATTAAATTTTCACATTTTTCTAGATGTTTTGGATTGGCCTATAACAATAAAATGTTTTATTCCATTAGGAACAAAGAGTTTTAATAAAAAACACTTAAAATTGGATATAAAACTAGAATAAAAAACGTGAAAAATATTGAAAATTGCATTTAATAATAAAAATGTGAAAAATCATTTGGATAAATTAAATGTTTAAATAAACCATAAATACAATAATAAAATGTGTAAGTACAAGTATAACTAACCCATATTTATATGAATATATACTAGGATAAAACTGGCTATTATAAAAATATTTATTTCAATAATTGTGAAACCTCATTTCCGGACCTTTTCTATATCATCTTCATCAACCAATATACTCTCTCCATTACTAAGAAACTGGACAGAAGCTTTATTATTAGATGTACTTTGTAGGAATACTTGAGAAAATCCGCCTTGATGTACCAGCCAATACCATTCTGCTTCAACAGACATCAGTTCTTCACATTTACCCTGTAGAAATATGATTATAATTATCATAATTTATGTGGAAAAAATTATAATAATTAGGTATACAATTAAAATATACTCAACTTACTAATGTAACATTTGATCTACAACTAGAGCTTCTTTTTAAAGTGCCATATCTAATATTGGAATCATCTAATTTATATACTCGACCATCTGATGAATGTCTACAACTTAATTCACTCAATTCTGCAACTGGCTGAACCTAAAACCCAACCGTAAGATAAGAGTATAGTATATATCAGTAATATAAATGATGTTAAGATGACATAATGAATGTCATGACTAAAGATAAAGTAAAGGCTAAAAAAAGCATATTAAATGAATAGAAAAAGTGATAAAGTTTTGATAAGCTAAATTAGAAAATGTTCGAATGTCAATATTACACGAACAATGGATATTACCTTTAATGTAACAATATTGCCAGATGACTTAATCATATCAATTACATCTTCACGAGACTTTTTATCAATGGAAACTCCATTGACTTCAAGCAACTGATCTCCTGGCAATAGTCCTGAGTCATTACAATGTTTTTTCAATGTACCTGGTTCTGCAAATATCACAGGCTTCATATGCAAAACTCCAGATGAATCGCGGTTTACTACCATAGCCTTTTTCAGAGAAAATCCGAAACCATTTTTAGGCGGCAATTGCCTACAAATAGTCAGTGTCCTGGGTTCTGGAAGGGCTGAAGTCTCGATTTCGGGCAAAGGAAACTCAACATCCAAACCTTGACAATCACCTACAGGACTCAGACTAATCGGTGGTGTAACAAAACTACTGTTCGTTGTGGAATCTTCTAGGCTTTCAAAACTTCCATGATTTGTAACAACTGGCGGCGTTAGGAAACTATGAGCTTGGTCCCCACTTCCGACTGAGGATGTATCCCCGGGGCTTATTATGCAAATATCCCCTTGGCAATCAGAAGTTTTATAAGATGCTGACTGCAATTCACTATACAGCGTATTCTGAACGTGTGAACTTGCATCGCGTTCAGAATAATTTCCAACCGAAATTGAAGGATTCGCTGCCAGTTTAAGAATTCCTCTCTTCGGAGGTACTGGAGGCTCGTACGGTAATGAGTGGGAAGAAACTGTTGCAGTACGGTTATTTATCGATGCTAAGCTAGCTTCGGAACGAGTTTCAACACTTTCACGGAGTTCAGCTAAAAAATTGGCGCTATAATCGGCTGTGATTCCACTAGGAAGCTTGTCTTTGTCTTTTTTCCTGCGGATTTTAAGGGAACGGCGCATCTGTAACATTGTAAATCCGTGAAAAGATTGCAGAATATGCATGTTTTTATAAGTATAAATATAAAATGGAACAAAATAAGAACACTAATTTTGGGCTGCTTAAATGTTTAATTGATATGCTTAATATACAATAAAAAACAAGAAATGTAATGTTTCAATAACTAAAAGATGTTTATAGTATTGTAGATGCACATAAACTACACATAAGCCCATGTTACCTCATCAAGCCTCAACAACTCTTCTGCAGTCATACTCCTCTTTTCTTTCTTTTTATTTTCCTTCTTCTCCCTCTTTTCACTCTTCTTTTTCTCTTTGTCTTCTTTCACTACTCCCGCGGCTCCTTTCTTAATGAAGTTAAACATAATTTACAATTTTAACAAACCTGAAAATTAAACATGACTTAGTGCTCAAAACAAACAACATTTTTCACTAAATTACACTTAGATTAGTTCTTTCTATACACTTGTAAAGTGAAAACTGCTCTAGTAACACAGGAAAGCTCAAATGTCCTATACACAATGAAGTAACATTGCTTTGATGAATACTGTCCACCTAACCTCAAAAACACAACAGTAACAAGTGTGTAGAAAACCTATAATTGAAGTTGGTACTATTTCATGCACAAATAAATGAAAACATAAGGGATTTTAATTTTATTAGTTTCATTTCTTACAGAAGAATTGTGGCTCCTAAACGTTTATGATAAAGATAAGAAAACATAATTTCCAAATAGAAATATACTAAAATCCTCGCAAATAACACCTGAAAACGTATAAAACCTATAAGAATTCAAGCACCGACTGCTCATCACCGCACTGAGGTTACAAGAGTTATAACAACAATCATAAAAATCGGTCAAATAATCAACGCCAAATTGAAAAAATAAAATGTTTCGCAGTCAAACGATGTTGCCCGAATGTAAGTTTGGCCCTTAAAAACGGCAGAATTTAAATAAATACCGAATCAATATTAAGTGGGTGTTACCTCTCCAGAAAACAGGGAATGGAAAACAAGCGAGGCGTCAACTGTCATTATCTCTCCGAAAACAAAAATTCTTTCACTCCCTGCCCTCGGTTTGCGTCTTCCACGAGTTAATCAAATTATAAATGTCCGGACGTAGATTCATGACAAACAAAAGTCACGTCTCACGGGGTCCCGTACTGTCCTACGTTGTCAGAAACTTGAATAAGTCAAGTTCCGCAAAATCCAAAGAGGTAGGGCCCGACATTTAAAATTGTCGGCCGGCCGGTTCAAAACCAGAAACCACCCGAAGGTAACGCCCACTGCCGTTCGAAGGAATATACAATGAATAAAGCAGTGCTGGAGGCTCAAAATTCGATCGGAATTGGATTGGAAAAATGAAATATTAAGGGCGATTAAAGTAAGGGAGAAATGTTTTCAGAAATCGGCCGAAAAATAAACAAAATACGACTCCGACTAAGAAGCCCCTCCCCAACAAAAAATGATAATGTAATCTATAAAATAGAAAAATAGGTTAAACTTGGTTTGTGATTAATTCGCCTCCAATTAAATTAACTTCGCGACTCCAGCAAACACCGAAAATTACATAATCGTGTATATATTAAATTAAAAATAACAAAAATACTAACGTTATATAAATGGAATACGTTGCTGTAAATAATAAACTTTAAATTTTGATTAGGTACCAGTCCTAATAACAAAGGGAAGCTCCGATGTCCTGTATGCAATGAAGAAATATTGCTCTGATGAATATTGTCCGCTCACCTTAGAAATAACGACAGTAACAACTGTGAACAAAACCGGTAATCGCAAGCTGATACTATTATGTGCATCATTGAACGATAACAAAGGATTTTCACTTTATTAGCTCCATTTCTTAAAGAAGAAATGTACAAAAATCAAAACATTACAAGTTATCTTGAGTACTCTGTGAGGTAAAAATTTCTGTTTAAAGTTAGCCAAATCATTACGAGTCTATTGAAAATAACAAAGACCCGTGTATTTATAAGTTTAATTAGCGTTCTTATTGAATTAGATTAAATTTTTTGTTTTAGTTTCTTACATTTGGAAGTTAATATTAACATTAACAGTAGGCATTATATTAGAAGCAACATTTAAATGATGGAATATACAGCGTTTAATTTTTGGGATTTGTAACTCGTACTAGAATATTCTAGAGGCTAACGGAATAGAAATGATATACATTGCCATAAATAATAAACTTAAAAGTTTGACATCGGGAAAGTGCCCTAATAATAAACGAAAGTTCTAACGTCTTATGTCAAATGAAATAATAGTATGCAATAATTGCTACTGTTCACGTAACCTCAAAAACACGGCAGTAACAAGTGTGCAGAAAACCTATAATTGAAAGCTGATACTATTTCATGCACCAATAAATGAAAACCTAAAGGATTTTCACTTTATCATTTCCATTTCTTACAGAAGAAATGTGCAAAAAACAAAATATTACGTTATCTTTAGTATTATACGAGAATTTCAAATTTAAATGTTTGATCATTATCAATATAAGGATAAAAATTTATGTTTAAAACTGTTTAATTATAGTTGTTGAATTGGATTAAATTAAATGTTTTGGTTATTTATATTTGGTAGTTAATATTAACATTAACATTGAGCATAATATTAGACGCAATATTTAAATGATGATACAGCATTCAAATTTTGTAATTTGTAACTCGTATTAGAATATTTTGTAGACAATGAAATAAATAATAAACTTTAAAGTTTGATTTAGGAAAGATTAATGATATTTCATGCCTTCGCAGACCACCAAACAGTTATTCCAAGCTGGCCAACTTGGCTTGAAGTTAACTTTCTACTAATTACAATGGGACATTTAGTTACTTCTATTGGGTTCCCAATTAGAAGTGATGCAGAATTTGTCTTAAGCTATGCCGGTTTCGGGTTCTCACTGAAATAGGTTTCAGATGGCAACATCATGAGGCTTACGTGTCTAGATGGCAACATCATGAGGCTCACGTGTCTAGATGGCAACATCATGAGGCTTACGTGTCTAGATGGCAACATCTAGCTTAAGACTGAATAGACGAGTGGAATCAGAAAATCTCTGACTTTATGCATACGACAAAGCTGAAGTTAAACCATTGAAATTGACGCTTTTTTCCCTAAGTGATCAAAAATTAAACGTCAACCGAATTTTTTCGTGTATTTTGCAATTTGTACACTGGCCTGAGTTACTGGAAGCAGCGAAGAGGCCTAATTTCTGAGCTAAATATAATTCAGGGTTCCATCTGAAAAGTTTCGTCTTAAAAATAACTTTTGTTATCATATAGCACGGTATTTGTTTCAGGAGTAAACGGATGAAATCATAAAAATATTAATAAATGCTCCGCATCGAATAAAACGTTAATTTTTTTACCTCATTATTTTTCAAACTCCTGTAATATTCATTTAAGACAATAAAATATGCATGGAAAATGTAGTGTCACTTGAGTTAATCCTCTTTTAATCGATTCAAATTTAGTATTGACTGAAATTTCGGTCCGTTGATTTGGAATCGAAGTCTGGGCCAAACGCGTATTTTCACATTAATTGGGGAAATAAATATTTGTAATGTGCAAAGTGCAGCGGTTTGAAATGTTATCACTAAAAAATAAAGCAACGAGGAACAGTTTAGAGAGAGGAGCTTATCGAAATAAGCAGAACAATGAAGGAATGAAACGTCTCGCAAATACTGTAGAATAGTCTAGATTTATACGAAATCCATTCTCAATTTTTGACTGTTGTTTACCGCACTATATAGAACTAAAACCGGAGTATTATAGCGCCATCGGCCAGTCGTGTACCGAAGTCAAATGGTTCCGAGTATCGGGTGAGGCCCTAGTTTCTTGTAGAAGAACGATGTTTCAATATTCCGCCGGAACTAAGCCCTCGGGATTTTAAAAACTCAGTTTTCCCACGGTTTAGACGTATTTATACGCTACACCCCAGTAGCCAAACCGGTGTCTCAATAGACGACGCAAAACGAGGAAAAGTACGGCCATTCACTGGGAGGAACCGACAGAATGATGAAAAAATAATTTACTTCACTTCTATTCACTTTTAAGAACCAGTCGCCTAGCTGCATCGAGAGCAAAATTAAAACGGAGCCATAGACGAGAGATCGGACTAAAAAACAGAAATAACTGCCCCAATAACCATAAAAGGTGTACACGAACATTGTAAGAAAAGTGTTCGTTGATAAATGATGGCTCATAAGACGAGAACGGTCATTGTTGTTTCAACAGCGGTGTCACCCCTCGAGACAAATGCGGACGGGCTCAAATCACGGCCGGTATTGCAGAAGATTGGCGGATAATGTCAGAGGGCGGTAAGTTTCGACGCCTCTGATGCAACAGCGCCCCGTCCGCCTTTTCGACGAATATAGCCGGGCGTTTATTATTCGATTCTGTGAATCACGTCACTTTTTTCGTGGCCAGGATGAAAATAGACGAGGGGCCGGAGGAAAGAAACGGAGCCGGGCTCAGTTGGCCAGTCGAACTAGCCTAGAGAGGAGCTCGAGGAGACCGCAAAACCGACAAAAACAAGATGGTTTACGAATCCGATTTTTACACAACCCGCAGGCCCTACACACGCCCCACCGTCACTTCCTACTCTGTCACGGTAAGACAAATTATCGACAAACAACGTAGGATGTTATGAACAAAAAAATTTAAATTAATTTTTTTAAATTAAAAATAATGGTCGAGGGTGCCCGAAAGTGGAAGGAGGTCTCCGTCTTACTACTTTCGGATACCCCTGATACGGGGACTTCTTTTCGTTTTCTTTTTTTCTATTTCTTTATTCGAATGCATGTAAAGTTCAGGTATCATAACCAGAATAACGTGTTGTTCCGTTTTGGCACCGTCGGTAGAAGTGGGACTGGAATCCCTACGAGTCAGGACGGCGGATGCGAGGACTCCGCTAAATTTCCACCGGAATTAAAATTTTCCGGCCGATTATTACACGCGTTCGGGCACTTGGCTACCCGGGCGTCTGCTATGAAATTCGAACTTTAAATTTGCACGGAGCCGGCGATCGACGACGGCTCGTAAGAGACCTTGTGCTCATGCAGGATAGGAAAGCTGTATAGTCCAGCATGATACCTAGTCGCGGTCGGTCAAAAATAATGGATTTTTAAGCAAATCGATTCGAGCTTTACATTAGCAGAGATAAACCTTACACAGATTTTGAATACTGATGAAAAATATTCCGGCACTATTATCACTGTGCCGGTATCGCTCAGCAAAGTAGTTAACTGGCGCTCAGAATCGCGACAGAATGAAAACAATTCCGTATTTTGTATTCATCCGTAAATATTATTCCCGTAAAAAATCATGTTCGCAATGATTTTTACTTCGGGACAGAATTAGACCGCGTTCTCTGCCAAGAAATGGTTCCGCTCATTAAACCGCAGGTTTTTGCACAATTCTTCTAAATCCGTCCGCGCGTGTTCCAAAGAGTTGGAGGGGTAAAATGGCGAACGGAGCAGGAGCACCTTCGTGCCAAGAATGCGGGTCTAGAGTTACTCTCCGGGCCAAATATAGACGCGCATATATGGGCAGGTCTAGGTACCACCCCTCCCCCACGATTCAGGACTGCCCGACGTCTATTTCAGTTTCTGAATTGCTCGCTATTTCCACGGAGAGGCGATTTTTCCGGGCGGTAACCGCCTCACGGAAAATCCACGCATCGCTCCTCCACGACCGGTCAAAGAACCGGGGCGCGACCGTTCGCCTCCTCTGTTATTTTTAAACGTCGAACAGAGTTCAAACGCTCATGCCAATGTCAAAGCCGAACATTGTCCCCGCTTTGACGATGAGTCGGGTACATTTCGCATCGGCTCTCTACATTATCTCCGTCACTGTTTTCGACGCCACTAGCCGAACAGCCTTCTGTCCGGGCCATATGTATGCACTAGGGAACCGATCATGTTCCGACACATATAAAACATTTCATAGCGATTCCATCACATCATATAATGCGAAGCGAATCCAAACATCCCCCCGAGTCCATCCCAGACCGTTCCTAAATGAAGCTTCGGGATGCCAACGGTAGCCTTTGCATTTGGGAAATGACGTCTTCGCATTTACATGACGTTTACACGTCGTTGTTAATGAAGTTTATTACACAGCTATCCCAAGTCGTCTGACCTAACCGACACGACGAGGAGCTTCATGCACGAATGATGCTCAAAAAAACTTGAAGTTTGCAGGTAACTTCCTTGGGGTGTGTCGCGAGGGTTTGGAATACCACCAGTCGCACAACTTTCTCACAAATATAATGCTGGCGGGGCGGTTCCTCCCGTTCGGGTTTCTCGGCCATTCGGGTGGAGACGAAACGATTCGCTCGAGGGACGATTTATATTTCATACGAATGCAATATAAATGGCCACAGTGACCAGGGCATGGGACAAAGTCGCTCGAGAGATTGGCGTTAAAATCGATCGAAACGCGTTCGCTAAAAGAAATAGTAGGCGTAGAAAAAGTGCTCTAGCGGTCGGGCCGAAGTAAGAATAGATTCGGTCGTGAAACTGACGATTTCGACAAGGCGCCTTTTTGGACCGTCTATTTAAAGCCACGGTCTACCGGCCGTTTCTTCAACGGTTTTTATCTTTCGATTCCACTTCCACATTCCGCGATTTTCAAACCGTTGTTTGCCCTTATCCAGAGAAGGGAGATCCCGTGGGAGAAGCTGCCGACCGTTCCCAGACCGAGTCAAGTTCAAGACCCGTTTACCGTCTACGGCTCGACCGGTATCTACGGCCAGCGCCAACCCAACAGACACAGGCGGATTCTTTTACACTCCATGCCTTCCTTCAGATACTATTAGCGCTCCCCGCAAATAAAGCCTAACCTCGGGAAACGTAGTATTTTAACACAGCGCTTACATGCGTTCTTAACACATTAAACAATCAAAACGACATGTATTAACAATTCTCGGTCGGATTATTATTTGTAGCTGTTTATTTGAGCACTAATGCTGAATTTGAGTAGCCACCTCTGGATAACAGACGGTCGAATCCTCTTTTCCCCGGTAACACTGAATTGTCATCATCAAACCTGCTATTCATCACCGCCGAAATTAACTTTCCTGGAATTGTTTTTAAAATCATTCATTAATCTTCGGTCGTCGGATGGAGCCTTTGGGCGGTACTCCAGTGCGTACGAAAGGCGATACATGTAGGACATTCTAAATTTGCTTCGAATTGGGGGGGAAAAAAAAGAGTGTGGAAACAAAATGGCCGCGGGTTCGTAAGAGGGGGGGGGTTCTTGAAAGCGGTCCTGGTTTGCGAAATCATTGCGAAACGCGATAATCCCACCCCGTCCATCACTCTCTCGCCGTCTACGAATATAATGGAAACGTTACAAAAATAACACCGGAACATAATATCGCGGGGTCTGCCGTCGGTCCCCTCGAGGCAGAGGAGAGTCAGACCGGCCGATCATGCCGAGGGAAAGAAATGAACAAATACGACTAATATCCGGTCTTCGGTATTAAATACGAAGTTTTTTTATATTGTCAGACGCATCATTATAATAATACAGACGTTATTTTTAATCCTATCGTGTTTCTCGCTCCCATTCAATGGGTCGTGCCCCACGCACAGGGCATTTCAATTCCTTACTTCAGGGATATCCAGAAGCGATCGAAACCGGAACAAACTTCCCGTCAACATCCAAAATCGAGATGAGATACAGAGGCTTTTAGGTTCTTCTCGTAGTTCGTAGACGAGAGAGTATTTTTCGTATCGTTTTAATTTTTTGTAGCAATTTCCCCATTAGGAAACAATATTCTGCCGTTTCGAGTTGATTTCGAACATTCGAAATTTTTTTAAATATATTGTTATATTCGTTACGTAAACCTAAACACCTCCGTATCTCCGAAATAACGGTTGCGGATATGTATTACGGCCAGTTTTTTTTTTAACAAAGACTGGAAAAGTTCTTCGACAGACGTTCCTCCGCAAGTAAGTATTGTAAGGAGGCACACGCGGGAGTATCGAACTCGCGGCTGGACGCACATTTTTCTTCTTCCGGGGCTAGGGAAATAAACTACCAGAAAAAAAGTAGGTTTTCTGTGTTTGATGTTGTAGAGGCCGCGACATTACGTGGTGGTGGACACCCCCGATAGGCCGCGGCGTGCAGAGGAACAGTACTCATACTCTTATTCTTCGACGGCGGAGAGTTCCAGGCGTAGTGGGGACACTTTGCCCACTAGGGACTACAGCTCGAGCTCGGAGCGGGTCTCACGCTCGTCAGGATACGGTGCTCCCGGATCTTCCTATAGTTACACAACGGAGCGTTCCTCCCGCTCTTCCGACTATCCGGGCTCCTACCACTCCTCCTATTCCTCGACTACTTCCGGCCGCCTTCCAGGAGGGACCACCTACCGACACTATTCCTACAGGGTCTAAGACCCCCTCCAACATTTCCTCCGATATAGACGCTTCGCTGTAATATCCCCCTATTAAGTATTTCCCACCCATTATGTATTTTCGGTTCAACTAGTGCATTTAGGCTTAACGGAGGAATCATCTATTTTAAATGTCTGTAATTTAAAAAAAGAAAAAATGCGCGATAAAAATAAAAATAAAAAAAATGAGGTAGACGCGACGTCGCTTAGGAACTTAATGGGCTTCTCGTAACGCTTCGAGCCGACATTATTTTATTAATCTGCCGCTTCTATTAAAACCTATTATTTTCTTTTTTCTGATAGACTCGCGTTGTGCATGATGGCGTCTCACACGAGGCTTGTGGCTTCCGCTAACTAACTTATAAAACTAGTAGTCCTTAACTTCTCTGCTTCCTGCCTCCTTCCGTCCTTTAACTCTGAAGCTCCGCTCCGGGACTGCGCCGGCCGCTCCACAATTTTCTCTCGGATTTCATACACGGTAAGAGCCACTTCTTATATGGATTTTCAAGCACGAGCTCCTCTGCACGATTCTGTTTTCATTTATTTTGTAATTTTTTGTTCTATTGTCATATCGTAAATTTGTCAGAGAACGAGTTAAATCACATGTCCCCTAAATGTCCCCTTTGCTCCTCGGAATACAGCCGTCCACGGTTCGACGGATTTCTATTTCTGTAAATATGTTTTGCGTATGTTTTGATAAAATCTCCCACCCCCACCAAAGAAATTTTCTTTTATTTTCCGAAATATCGGTCTTGTTGTCTCGGAATCGAAACGCTCCTAGCGGCGACTCATCCTTCCTACAACACGTCTCAGTTTCCCCTTGTCGTCGGCTATGTACGAGGTGCTTTTTAATATCGCGAAAAAATAATTACGAAAAATAACGCACGTTTCTCTTCACCTGTAACCCACATTTACTTTCGATTAACCCGCATGCCCCCCGGCCCCATCAATCGGCCTACGATAATCGTGCATGCTAACTAGTTATCGTAGGGGCTATTTATTCTTTAATTATTCTTTATTTATTATTAAGAAGATATTTTTGCAATATAGAACTCGATACGGCATAAAAAAGATTGTTAAACGTCGAAATTGTACTTATTATCGGGAGAAATTATCTCAGTTATCGGTAGATAAAAATGTCTAAATATAAAAACCGCGCCTTTTAACACAACCCGCAGGCCGATTCTAAATATACCGCCTACGTGCCGCAATTATTTCAAAAGAAAGGAGGAATAGATTATTAAATACGGCCGGAATCCTACCGTTAATTATAGGCTCCGATCGACCCTCACCGAGGGCAATTTACAAAACCCGAATGTTGGCCACCTTCCGAGATATAAATGTAATTTGGCCGGTTGCGGGGCGTGTCGGAGGCGCGGTGCAGGGGACAGTTGACGGAGATGGGACTGAACGGTTTCTGTCTGCAGGGAGTGCACCCGATACCGTACGTGGCCCACAAGAGGCTCAACCTGGTCTCGGCCCCGCCCGCCTACAGGCTGAGGACCTCGATCATTCTCGGCGAGCTCGACAGGATCCACAACAGGTCCAGACCCCACTTGGCAAGTGTTCCGACAGAGGACTTCCTCAACTCCAGACCTCTCGTGGTCAATAAAACACTGATTACTTTGTTGTACGCTTCCTGTAGAGCTTTGAACGCATCGCTTCTCCGGTAACGCATCGCAAGTAGCTCACGCCTCACGGAAGCTTATAACCGAATAAGTCCCCACCGAACTTGTCTCGGATCTCCACTCGGGAATTACCAGGTCTGTTGGAAAATAAGTCGAACCGTTACCATCGAGTTGGGCTTGTTTCCTCGGAAAAGTTCTGCCGATTCTTCGTTTCGGAAAATTCGTTTTCCGAGGCTCACGCGAGAGCGCGGAAGACATCGGGAACTCGGAAAACTTGGGTCGAGGTACCCAGAAATCTCATCCTACTTTCATCGACACTGTCCGAGTTGGGCTTTTCTTTCCTCGGAAGAGTTCTCTCGGCAACCGGAAGTCTCGGTCGAAGGATGATCACAGTATGAGGGTGGGACAACACTGATGAGGGAACTTTCTCGTACACGAGTTTCTTAACTGCATTCCAGTCTACAGCTTTTTTTTTTAGAAATAAAGATTAGCGACACTTCCACCGCGAGAAACGGACAGATACCGAGGATATGAGTCTACCTCGTCGGACGGACAATGGCTTTCTCCACTAATTTTATTTCATCTCCCGCTCGAAAATTGCGTAATGGCCTAATATTGTAAATAGCTGCTTTCAGTATTCCTCGTTTATAGAGTGTAAATAATAAACCCTTCCGCGCTTCCTCGGTTCAGCTCTCGACAGACCTAGTATCGAAGTATCGACGGAAATTTCATCGTATAACTATTTCCGAACAATTACCCGAGTTCAAGTCCGAGGGGACAGCTCTAACAGAAACTTCGATTGCAACAACAGTGAGTTCTTCTCGAAATTAAGTCGAAAAAAGTGTCGACAGAGTAATATAAAACGGAAACGCGGATTCGCGTGTTCCGTGGCAAATTCTACTGTTGTATGCAGTAGAGGGTAATCCGACGCTGCTTTTTTCGTTTTGATTCCAAATTCCGTCCGGAATGGAGGACTGAATTGTGTTTTATTATCATTCCAGTTTTTCGACGACGAGGCCAAATCGATCAGGGCCGAGACCCAGTCTCTACTGAGGCGTATCCACGCTCCTGTTGCTCGTACAGTCAGGCCTCCGCTATGCAGTTCCGTCATGTCGTAAGTACTTTCTCCTGGAGGGATCTTGGAGTAAAATAACAATTATAATTGTTATACCAAACGATTTCATCCGTCGTTTGGACAGTGACCGGAGACCGTTTGTGAAGTTGGGACCGAAACCGAAATAAAACGGCGTCCCAAATCCGTGAACTTATAGTTGAAAACATGTTGGATCCAATCAATAAATCGATGTTGAATCGGATCGATGATGATAGAATCAAAATTAAGACATTGATCACGAGTGGAGTTACTGCATGGAATTCATTTTGCCAGTCCGCTCCTAAGACGTTGACCAAACTAGAAGATCCAAGTCCTGAGAAGAATTAAAAACTATTTCGGACGATTAAAAAACATATTTTATGTTAATAATTCCCTAAATGTTGGAAGTTCCACCGGTATGTGTTAGTGAATGACCGATGTATAAAATAATAATAATATAATATTGAAATAATCGGGTAAATAACTGTGCCTTGGTCTATTCTCCGGTAATTGTTTAAATCAATTTTGTTCGGTTTACTCGAACAACTCCAATTAATGTCTCTAACCGGTGTTATGACCAATAATGTCGATAACAGCTTCCGGTAGGATCGCGCATTACTCCGGACAGAACCTCGTTTAGCAGGGTTTCACTCCCGCTGTTCTAGGGTTTTCCTGTGTTTAGAAACCATTCCAGCGAGCTCCATTGGAAGGGCATTTGCCCTTTCCCTCTAGGAAGTCGGGAACAAATAGATACGTATATTGGGAACCCCCAGTTGATCTCAGTCCCTGATGATGGAACCGGTAAAAGTTCCGAAACCTCGGAAGCGGACAACACCCGAGAGGGCCCCAGAGAAGGAGAGGGCAAAAACCCTTCGGGTGGACCTCCCTCGGGTCGTTTCCAAACACCTGGTCAACCCCGGCTAGACGAGTATTACGCGATCCAACCGGAACATAGTGATAATTCTAGTCGCGGAAACCTTCGCTCATTTAATGCTTGGAACTTGCAGTGAACCGGATTGTATCGCTTCGGACTCTTTCGGACGCGTCCAGTATTTTAAATTCGTCCTGTATAATAATAAAAAGAAACTACTAAAAGTGTTAGCATTTAACGCCGTGAATTGGTACTCGGTCAGAGTTTAATAATAGCAACCTGTTAAAATAAAAGCTTTCCGTCTTCCACTGCCAAACGGTGCGCCGATACCTGCGGCCACCTCCCAAAGCCGATTTTCCCCTTTTTCCAGGTGGACTCGCTTCTTGGTTTTGACGAGATTTTTTCTTTTTCTCTTCTTACTGTTTTTTTAATCAGATACGTGGAACTTCCTTTGACCCCCAGAATCGAGTCCGACGCCTACATCAGGAGGATGCTCGACCCCCACTACAATTCCGTGAGCCAAGATGTCATGAACATGTCTTACTATAATGAGCCTGCCAAAGCAACAATTGGTAAGTGGAGCCCATACTTGGGGTATTAATAACTTCAAGACAAGTTTTAAAATACCATATACTCTATATTCTTATTAAAGTTATTATTGTATTTCTGCATTGCTTCCCTGTAATAGCGAATTTTCCATGACAAGATTTGTGTTCTTTGAAACACTATTGTGTGACCTTTTATTAGTGCGTGTTAAGCGGATTTAGTTGGCTGTTTCCAATGTATATTTCGTTTATGTTCAGTTATTCTCGTTCTGGTCGTGGAAACCTTCGCTCATTTATTAACTTGAAAATACGTTTACAATATCTGTCCATATCACCTCCTTTGGCCTTATCAGTTCATATAACCCAGTTAATGATTACTGCACTTCAAAAGTAAACTCGTATATATAGAACTGAGTGTTACATTCCGAATTTCCTTTATGTAGAGCTCATTGTAACATTCCTTCTACACATAAAACCAAGTAACATTGTTTAAATTATTAATTCTGGTATGTAAGCTATTGTACAGCCGTTCGCTGCTTAGAAGATGTTAAAGGACGAAACCGTTCTATTACTTGGGTCGTTATTCACCGGAAGGCAACATATTAACTGCTAAATTTTACCGAATGTCCGGCACAAAAATCGGACTCAAATACAGATCGCGATTAATTCGAGGCCGTTTCTCTTTGGGCATTCGGTAAGTGATGTAAATTGGTTGAATTTACGCAGGGAGAGGCCACCTGGCGTGCATTAGCTACGCCGGGGGCCGCGGCTACCCGAGGCGCAAGCACATGTTCAGGGATGAAAACCGCGACATAAGGGACGAAATCAAATTCAGGTCCTACTACCCGACACGGCTGGCTCGTGAAGAACGCCAAGCCGCCAACATCCTTCCCACAGGTAATACCGCAATTTTTCATTACCGCTTTACAATTTTCTTTTCCACTTTAATATGGAATAGAACGATTAGAGTTCGAATTAAATCTGTTGCATGATTAGATGGCATGGGCTTCTCATATATTTAGGAATTTTTTTTAGTTTAAATTTTATTTTTTTTTCTTAATTTTACGCCCTCGTTGGAAGGATTGCGTTGAATTAGAAATGTTAATATTATACCTAAAAAAAGGAAAGTAACAATGCGAAGATTAATTCGTTTTTAAAAGAAATTTCCCGGAATAGTTTGTACATATTCTAAATGCCGAGTGTTATAATATATAATAAGCATGTAAGATGCTGTGGCAATATTAGATTTTGCTTAGACAGATTAGGAATAGCTTAGATTGCCTTTACTAAGATGTGCCTTTTTTGTTCTTTGTCTCACAGGCCCCGAGGAGCAAGCTTCTTAATTCTTGACTTTCTCTAAACAAAAAAACACAAGAATTACACTATTTAACGGATATAAGTTCAGTTACACGATTCGGATGCCTTAAACGATCGAAACGAGTTATTATTAGAAGATGATAACGTCTACCTCACTGCAGTACTAAACAAAACAATTTGTAATTACGAATATTTTATATTAGAGAAAACCGAATCTGTTTTTGAATTTTTTGAATATGTTTAACTTTTCGAGGTGGTTATGATATTTCAAAGCTAAAAAAAAAAATATATTATTAACAAAATGTAATTGGCAATATAGAAATTAGAATTTCAAGAACGTGTTGTTTATTGAGCAGGGAAGGTTAGAAGAGCTAACCGGCCTTTTTTTTAAAGTAGGCTCTTGTGCATGTGTCTTACATGTTCTTCTATTACAGATTTTAGTTGTTACCGAACTTATCCACTTCCAGCATGCATTTTTGTGTTTTGAAGGCACCATTGACGTGCCTTGGCATGCAACTTAGCATCCCCGTTTTCCATATGTCGCCCCCGTTCCCCTTTTCCCAAAGTTGCGCCCTATGTATTTAGATGAAATGTTTGACCAATAATACTATTTCCACCGGACCAAATTGTAGTAAAGAAGATCGGCGGAAGAGAAAAAAATAGCTAAGAAAATCGAAGAAACACCCCGAGTATACTCCTATACTAGAAAAATGGACCGCTCAGATGTTTCCACCAAAAATGTTCCGCTTAATTTAATATCTCCATTTATTCTGAATCTAGACCAGTTTCGTTTTTCACAACCTTTAATGTGGCGAGTAATATCATGAGTTGGCACTGTCACTGTGACCGTAAATATTTTCATTATATGTTGCAGTGTAGTTGTGCCGTTGACTAATATACATACATACGTACATACATATATATATATATATATATATATATATATATATATATATATGTATATATATATACCTCATTTGCAAACAACCGGAGTTTAAGATAAGGGTCGGAACCGATCCGTTGCCGAAAGATATCGAATAGATTTTCAAAATATTTATGCGGAGCAAACCACAGATGATAAAGATATTAATTATTTTTTTACACTAACAAATAATAGTATAAAATGATACTGGTTAACATTATTCGCAATACATGTAGCCCTGTTTTCCAGAATAGAAAAGACTGGTATATAAGTTTAACTTCTTTTTTAATACAATTTTTAATAAAATATGTTTGAAACTGAACTACGCAACGAGAACCATCCAACGCCCATTTGATGTCTCAGAAATGAATAATAGTAAGTAAAAAGAAATATTAAATATATAATAAATAGCCATAAATTTTAATAATGATGATGATAAATATTATTTTAACCGACTATTGCATAATACTACATTGGTACTAATATTTAAACATTTTTTCCGATAATGTATCTCTATGCTTTAAAAGTTTTAAATTATTTTAAACATTGTAGCATTGTTTGGATATCTTATTCAGCACAAATGTTTTATTAAATTAAAAGATAAATATAATATACTTTTTGCAATCTTCACAGTTTTGGTGACAGTTTTATGCTTGAAATGAAATCAATTTTAGACCTATTTTTCACTGGAACTTCATAAAGGAACTCACACTTTTCCTGGAGCTTTATTGGCGTTTCTCCTACGGGTCTGAAATAATAAAATAAATGGTTAAAAAAGCTTTTTTGATATAAAATGAGTGAGCCAGGGTTCTTTAAATTACCGAACTGATAAAATAATATACTCGATATAGTCCTTAAGAAGGTGTACACACTAAACAATTTATATACGACGGTCGAGAGGTTTTGGAGAGCGACTGAGAAAAATAGCATCGGATAAAATTGTAAGTATCAGTGGTCTGAGAGGCACGAATGTGTTCTGGCACAGTTGAATACCGTTGAATTTCCGATCAACCGCATTTAAAAAAAACCCGTTTTTACCGAAAGCCGGGTGTAGACACTATTCAGTGCACCAATCCCTCAAAATCACTTCGTATACTGCATGCTCCTAATAAGCTCGAGTTTTCAATATCGCGCAATATTAATAATTAATACCCCTTACCGTACGATTAATCGCAGTTGTAGATATATCCATATTCCGATACGGACAGTGCAAATTATTCTTTTATATATATATATATATATATATATATATATATATATATATATATATATATATATCAGCCGGTCTACACCCGCAGATCATTAATATCGTCTTTGACATTAACCAACAGCACTTTGTCTAACGCACGTTCTGTTTACGAGACTGTATTGTAAAAGTCATAAGCCCTCTTTAAATATTTATTCTTTCTATTAAATATCTTTAATATGTAACAGGATTCGCGTCTCGGTTGCTGCGACTCACTCCTGAACCGTCTCCGGCTCGTCGTCCTATAAAGCCCTACAGACACACCATTTCTACACCAACTACGGTGAGGAATATTACTCTACATATATACAATTATTTACGAACACACTCTTAGATTGTTTTATGTACGGGGATAGTAGTGAGTTCCTAGCGCGTTCGGGAACGCGAGCACTCATAGGATAGATCGTTACCAACGTCTCCGTTCATTATCGCACGCACGTTTCGGCCCCCCCCCCATCCTTTTGCGATCACCCTGTAATCTCTAATTCTGTCCTCAGGTGTCCGACAAGAAGGAGGACTCGGAGGCGAAACCGACCCGTGCAAAGAGGGAAACCGACGATGAAGAACAGAGGCTGGCCGAACAGGCGAAAATTGCCAAGGCGAGAAAGCAGGAGGAAGAGAGACAGGCCGAGGAGACCCGTAAGGCCGAAGAGGCCCGAAAGGCCGAAGAGGCCAGGAAGGCCGAGGAGGCCAGGAAGGCCGAGGAGGCCAGGAAGGCCGAGGAGGCCAGGAAGGCAGAAGAGGCCCGACTGGCCGAAGAAGCCCGACTGGCCGAAGAAGCCCGATTGGCCGAAGAAGCTCGACTGGCCGAAGAAGCCCGACTGGCAGAAGAAGCCCGATTGGCCGAAGAAGCCCGACTGGCCGAAGAAGCTAGGCTGGCCGAAGAAGCTAAACTAGCCGAAGAAGCCCGATTGGCTGAAGAAGCTAAACTAGCCGAAGAAGCCCGATTGGCCGAAGAAGCCCGATTAGCCGAAGAAGCCCGATTGGCCGAAGAAGCCCGATTAGCCGAAGAAGCTAAACTAGCCGAAGAAGCCCGATTGGCCGAAGAAGCGAGACTGGCCGAAGAAGCGAGACTGGCCGAAGAGGCGAGACTGGCCGAAGAAGCACGACTGGAGGAAGAAGCCAAACTGGCGGAGGAGAAGCAGGAAGAGGAAAAAGCTAGCGAGACGGACGAAGCCGACGACGATAAGGCGGTGGAAGTGGCCAACGCGACTTCGGACGGAGAAGAGGTGACCGGGGAGCCGATCATCGAGGAGCCTATGTCCCCGGAGGCGGAGAACGCGGTCGCCGAGGTCATGGAGGGAGGGGACGCCACGTCCGAAGAATTCGAGGAACAGGAATAACACCGGACCGGACGCGCCTCCTCTCTCTCCTTCCCTAAATCGTGTATTTTGTACCCGGCCCTACTCGAATACTGCGAGACGTGTCGAAAGCCGGAGCTAGTGACTTTACTTTATCATTTACGACCTTCACACAGACATACAAACTGAGCAGTCGCCGTACGCCGTGCTCGTCCTTACGAGCCGATTCTATTCAACTTCTGAACGGAGCTCCTCGGTTACAGCCGCGCGTAATATCACGGGTGATGTTAACGGAGTATCTCTCTCCTGTGTAGTGTCTCCCGTTGCAAAAATAAACCTATTTGTTGAGCGTTTCGAGTGTCTGTCCGTTGAGCAGATAACGATATCCGTTGATTTTGTCATTTATATTTAATAACTTTTTAATAGGCTGGTTTGACTAAAATATACGATAATTAAATTAACGCTGCAGCTTATTATTCCTTAACTCCTAAAAGTATCCTCAAACACAAATTACATATTTTCATGTTCCGATTATATTTTATTATTTCGATTCGTAATTACCCTTAGGCGATTAAGAATATTCCTATTAAGTTCGCCTTATTTTACTTAACTTCTTTTGTTGAAAGTCAGCAATTCAATAATAATCAAAGTCAAGGCTTAAACAAGAAACTATTGAAAAGGCCTCGCAGCTCGATTTGTCGAGAAGTAAAGAAATAAAAAAATGAGCAAATAAGGTGTTCTAATATTAACTGTTAAACTAAGCTTCACAAATAATTCTTTCAACAGACAGGAATATCTCCGACTCCGGCTTACCGGAACATACGAAAACATATCCTAATTCGGTAAATATTTATGATATCGGGTGGGTTCGTGCCACATTAACTGAAATGTATAGGGCACAGATACAAAAGTAACTGCATAAACAACATATATATGGTAACAGTATTTATTCGATACGGGACGAAGTGTTTAAGAGATTATTTTTAAGTTTGTAAAATTAAAAAAGGAATTAAAATAGTTTCTGAACGATTATGATATTCCGAACCCGGGCGGACCACCCTCGGAATATAATTCGATTTTATTTAAAATTCCAAAATAACATTTATCCAGAAAGGGGGATGGGGTGCCAGTGCTGGAGACACTTACTCGGCGGTTCTTAAGTGCCTGACAGAAACAAATCGGTAACAAACCGGAACATGTTTATAATAAGATCAAATTGGCCGATTGCATTCTGAAAATACCAAGAGCGATGATATTTCAAATCTATGCCGGCAGTAACAAAAAAAAATTGTTCATTCTTAAATTCAAATGATAAATTAATGAAGCGACTATAACAAATTTGTATATCGTCTACGATATATTATGTATATTCAATTAAAAATTTGAAGTATTTATATTGCTTACGTCCAAAATGGCCCGTAATATAAATACTTTAAATAAATAGTACGTTTCAAGAACGCATTTTAAGGTTATAGTTATAACCATAAGTTACCATTAAAATAATGTTCATTTAAAATTTAAGATATCACGGTATAATATTATCGTCCAATGTAAACGATTATTATTAAACGATACGCTGTTCCCACTCAATCGGTGCAAGTGAAAGTTTCAAACGTTTTAAATCGATTTTAGGCTTCCCAAAAAATAAATATTCAAAAAAATGGTTCAGACCGCTGATACTTTGTTCGAACCGATCTAAACGGCAAACAAAATGCGTCTTTTCATAAATTTCAGATTATCGTCGGCTTTCAATTATTTCAATATTCATTTCATCGGCCGGAGGGGTTCGGAATATCGGTCGAGCGTCCGCGCAAATCAAATGAAACTTGTTTCGAAATCGCCAGTCGAGAGATTACGCGGTTTCGAGAGGCCTGTAGATAAGCGGTCGGAAAAACAAAGGTTTTCCTTCCGGGCCGGCCGTTCGGTTTAGTTGAGGAAATGTCCGAGGGGGGCGTTTGGTCCTAACGGTGGGAGTTTAAATAAAGTCGGTTTGGCACGAATCCCGCTCAGTTATGCGAGGTGCGGGTCCGAGGAGTTATAAGGCATAAAATTTTTTCCGGGATGTCGACAAATCAGAGCCAGGTACAATATATATCGAATCGCTCCCCGTTCAGCTACAACCTTTTATCTGAGAGCCAACTAAAATAGACCTCCTCCCCAAATCCACGATCTTATCGAAGAGGTTTTTCTTTTTATTTTACGACCACTCGTTGGCCCCCTTCAGTCTCTCCCAGCACCGCGTTCGGTACGGCGGGAAAATCGCGGAAGGATAAAATAATCGCGGGCCCGTTCTCAGAGTGTCGTGACCACCACTACCCGGACGGGCGGATTCGAAAGGCTCAAAACCAGGTACGCGCGCTTAACTAAATTTCCCGTTTTTCTTTATAAGCCAGTCACTATCCGCCCGTAAACATGTAATGCAACCTCCTTTATTATGTTTCCCGAAAATTCTCGCTGGAGAGCCCCTGGTGTGAGGGCAGCGACTGGAATTAGCCCAGCTATGTAAATCGTTTACAATTGCTGTCCCTTGACGTAACGCCCGTTTTGAGCTTTCCAAACACCGTTGTTCGTGTGTGTTTGTTGGGGGGGGAATTCTTCTATTTACCAGAAGAATTCCTGGATCCCAATTAAACGACGGTGTGTTTAGGGGCCTCAAATACGAGTCTATTTTCTCTTCTCAGGCCCTCGGGCCTAGGTTTTTCGGTTTCTCGCCGGCGTCGGTCGCGTTACCCGTTTTCTCGAAAGGGAAAAAAATGAACGTGACGTTGAAAATAACTCGGACGGTATACGCGCTAAGTAAAACCCGTTGTATAAAACAAAAATAAAATCTCCGCCGAGATTACTCGAATTTCGGGCCAAAGTTTTGTCCCCACCCGCCAGAAATTGTCATCGGTTTTACTAGTTTAAAACTACCGTCGCCTACGCCCTTCGTTTTTATTTAATATTGTAAAATTTGTAAAATAATCGGGGACCTTACCGCTGTTCAGCTCCGAGTTGATGACGACGATTCGGTGACTAATTTTCGGACTGCCGAGGCTCTCCGTAATCAGCCTGCGGAAAAGTGGGAGTGGGGGGAAACAAACACCGAGTGTTAAACAAATTCTCAATCCCATATCTGACCCTTTATCAAAAAGTGCGCCAATACTCAGCGAAACTTTGCCGATAAGAAAAGCAGCTGTCGCGCGATACGGAACTCTCGTCAAAATACTAGATAAACGAGAGTCCGTCTCCGATTCGACGTAGGGTTTCATTATTTTGTCCGAGAAAGATTTTTATAAATCGGCGTTTAAATAATCTCGATGCGAAAGAAAGAATCATTCGAGCTCAGGGTCCATCGGACGAGAGATAAACGGCGGCCAAACATACGCGTTATCCACTTTCTCGTAAACACAAAACCAAACTTCGGACTTCCGACTGCGGGCCCCGAATGACCGATTACACGGCCGAGCGTTGTTTCGGACTTTGAGGATTTCCGGGGAAAACGTACGTGGAGCTTTTCAAAAAGATACCGAAAAAAATTAATCAAATTAAGTTCGGTACTCAAAATTTCACATGGCCACCTGTCGTTACCGCATTTTCCTGGAAAGATGCGCCTGCGAGGCGGCGCATTTGTTCGAATTGTTCCACGGATTTTCTATTTTCCCACAAAAACTTTGTGTTAGGTACAAAAGTTTTGTTTACCCTTTGTTACAAAATGAAAATTCCTGTTTCAGAGAATGCCCCTGGGCGATTGTTCGAAAGGAATGGCGAGCGGAGAAGCCGACGAGTTTCGCGAGCCTACTTCATCTTTCAGGTATTTTCAAGCTATCTATAATTGACTGGGAGATAAAAGGCACCCGATTGTAACCATTTGTCATTTACGGCAATAAACTAAAGAAATTTAGGTAAGAGATAATGAAATTTAGATACAATTGTTTAACCGTTTTATCATGCTTTTGTATCCCGAATGCGGCCCCCCTTCCTTAGCGGATAAACCCACCTAATAATTCACTGATCCTAATAATAGTTCTGTGACAATCGATGTCAGAAATTTTAGGAAATAGTTCTGACTTTTTTTCTGATTTCGACGTAATTTCTCGATTTCCAAATCTTTTCTTATTGGTAAATTTGAACAAATTCCATGGATTACGAACGCGTTCATCAATTATCGCGATTTTCCCTGATTTTTACGTTTTTTGTCGGTCTCCACGAATTATAACGATTTTAAAAACTTTATTTACGCCTATTTTTAACCCTTTTTTTTACCAATTTTGAACAAATCTCAATAATTCTAACATTAATCATCTATTTGTGCGATAATGAACCCGTCTAATATTTGTGTATAGTGACAACTAATGTCAGAAAATTTAAGTAATAGTTCAACCCTTTTTTCACCGATTTTGACCTAATTTCACAATTTTCAAAATCTTTCCATAAATTGTCCCCATTTTTCTGCTTTCGTGCCAATTTCAACAAACTATATGGACATACATCCGGTATACCGGACTCCTGTATTTAAAAAAGGTTTTCTTTTTCTTTTTATTTTATTTAGGTTTGTTTCCCGACCCTGCAGCGTTTCAGTCAATCGAAAATTTGAATCGAAAAATAAAATCAACCTTTTGTCTCGGCAGTTCTTTTTCTGCTCGGGCTGTAGCCTGCGTTGGCAACGGGTTGGAGCCTACTCATTAATGACGATTGGGCTTACTTCCCATTGAAATTTTGGCTCGGAACACCGTCGCTAAGGAACACGCACGCACTGGGAGAACAAATAATGTACTTTAATAAACCCATCAATATTCCTGAATCCACTCGGTTTGACCCAGAACGGCGACAACGGTGGGATTATAGGTCCGCGAATAAAAGTAGACTAATGAAAACTTGACAAACCTCCAGAATGTTTTAAATCAAAAATGATAAAAGGTTGAAAAAAAAGGAATATATTTCAAATTTCGAAATTGTTCCCGGATTTGTATCGAACCGTGTTCGATTGTTGTCACCAGTGTGGCAACGGTAGGTGAATTGAACGCAACATGTTAGGTTAGGTTGAAAAATAAAAAATGTTCAAATTAAAAAAATATTCCCGTATTTCTCCGAAACGTCTAATGTTCCACCGAAATCGGGTCTGAAAACCGGTTTTGCGACATAAAAGCAGAAGTAAACAGCGTAAACTGGATTTCAGCACAAATTTGGGTTTATGCTGTTTTCCACAACGAAAACGGGTATAAGTACCGGTGTTGCACCGCGAAATAGAGTATGAAAGCCGTTTTCAGGTACGATTTCGTTGTGAAAAACAGCATAAACCCAATTTTGTGCTGAAATCGTGTTTACGCTGTTTACTTACGCTGTTTTCATGTTGGAATCCGATTTTGAGACCCTATTTCGTGGTGCAAAACCAATTTTCAACCCATATTTTGTTGTGGAAAAGACGATTTCAAGCGCGATTTCGTGGTGTAAAACCGGATAAAAACACAAGGTAACTCACAGACCAGTTGAAGCATGGGACAAATCCACGAGCATGTATGAAATCTCAAGTATATATGATTTTTTACATTTAAAACATTTTCGCCCTGAATCAGTCCGAGCATCTACTTCCTTACACAGCACGTATGTTGAGTCTCCAAACGGCTGTTCAGGACTTCTTTATAATTTCGGGAGGATCCAGGAATATTAATGAGTTAATTAAAGTACTTTATGTTGTTTTCCCCAGTCCCTTAACCCCCCGGTTACCTACGGAAAACAAAATAAATAAAAAAAAATCGACGGTATCGTGGGCCAAATTTTTCAATGGCAAGTAACCCCAATCGTCGTCAATGAGTAAGCTCGAACCCGCTGCCAACGCCGGCTACAGCCCGAGCAGAAAAAGAACCGATAGAAAAGGTCGATTATATTTTTCGGTTCAACTTTTCGATTGACTGATACGCTATAGGGCTTGGAACTTAAGGTTTATACCAATTCCAATTCTTTTAATATTAAAAGAAAGCTTTTTGTAAATACAGGAGTCGTGAACGCCGGATATATATAACGTCTATACAGTTTGTTAAAATAGGTACAAGAACCGGAGAAATCGGGAGGAGTTCAATAAGGAGCACAATAAGATTTTGAAAATTGAGAAATTAGGTCAAAACGGTAAAAAAAGCGTCGGAACTATTTCCTAAAATTTCTGACATCGATAGTCATATGCATTATTACATGGCTTTATTTAAATGAATAATCGGTAAATAATCGCACAAATAGTTAATTTAGAGTTAGAATTAATGAAATTTGAAAGAAAATCGTTCCGAAAAGCATAAATAAAGTTTTTAAGAGCGTTTAAATCAGTGAAGATACACAAAAAACGTCAGATTAGGGGAGAATCGCGATGACAAACGTTTGTGTGATAAACGTCAGTGTAATCCGGGGAATTTATTCAAATTTATCTAAAAAACGGTAAAAAAGATTAAATAAACAAATTGGAGAAATCACAAAACTTGAAGAAACTATTCAAATTTTTGAATAGTTGTATATACGCCTACCTGTATATTACAAAGAAAATTAAAATACAATGTTAACTTAAAGTTTAACATGAAAGAGGGGCGGGATGAAAACCCCCGAATGAAATATAAAAATGTAATAAATTTGTAATCGCTAATGCCATTGTTTCTGTGGCTTTTCTTCTGTCCAATTTCTACAAGACGGAAGTGAACATGAGAACGGAGGATTTTTCCGTTTTTTTGTTTCTTGCATCCAAGTAAACTATGAGAGAAAACGCGACCGATTTAGAGTATTCCAAATAGATCAAGGGGTACTCCAAAATACATATGTAGATGTGGGGGAGGGTGTTAATAATTGTTATATGACAGAAACAATTACATTTACAATAATACCATTCGCATTATATTTGGTGATTATATTATTCTAATATATAATCTAATATATAACGTGTGGTGGCGCGTATAATTCTAAAGAGGTTGGTATTAGGCGAAGGGCTAGAACACGTCAGGAAGAATGGCAACGATAAAGAAAAAACAGTCTGCGATAAAGGTATGAAATGTAAACAGAAAAATAAGGAAGAATGAATATATAATTCATAGCAACTAAAACTGGCGATATTCTGACAATATGAATTAGTCTCGATATATATGTCACCTGATATTAGTTCCCACACAAGAGGTATGTGAACACTGGTGTATCCAGCACAGTTTATATTAACTGAACAATAATTACTCGTTCAAATATACGAGGGTGGTTTGATAAGTACGGTATAAGAATAGTTTTAACACCGTTTTTTGAACGAAATTAATTTTCATTTTTCAACATAATCTCCATTTAGGGAGATCCACTTGGTCCAGCGAATTTTCAATTTTTTCATCCCTCCCGAAAAGTTACTTATCAAATCACCCTCATGAGTGAGGAGGCATTAACAGTACACCCTACGGTGGTACCTTTTCTAAGAATAATGCCTCATTTATGAAGAAGCCAGTTTAATTTTACTTAATTTTCCTGTAGCTTATACCGGATAATTTTTTTGTTTTTATTTTTGAGAAATAAATTGTCTGATAATAAATTCAGACTCGGAATTCGCGCAGTGTCGAAAGCTCCGTTCTAGGACATTACAGTGAGAAACTAAGATCGGTCTAATTTAATTTGTTGTATTCCTACCATCCTAGGCTTTCGCCAGGTTTCGTAATTGCGCGAGTACCTGTGAGGCGCGTTAGTCAGCGAATTTATCGTCCTATGGCCGAAACTCAATAAAGTCCGAAGAGATAAAGCATCACGGGGGCGGGGGACCGCACGATTTCGATTATACGCCGCTAAGTAAAGAGCTTATTTACGAGACCGTCCTATTTCTGCGTCCCCCGAGTTTTTCCACGTGGCCTGACGACGAAAATAGCGATTGTACATGCACCGCGTTTCTCTCATTGAGTGGTTTAAATAGGGCCCTGCTCTATTCCCAATGCCTCCGATGGATTAAATTCGAACCGTCCCCCGGCGGAACTTAAAAATACACGTTTTTAAACCATTATTTTTTGCGGTTTTTCTAGACGCAGAAGGCTGCCAAGTATTTTACCCGCCCGAACGCGAATTGTTGGACGGCCCTCAAACGGCCTTCTCCGGATTCAATCCAAACGTTCGGGGGTTTCTACAAACAGGAAAGGCACGGGAAAACTATAAAAAAAACAATCGCAGTATAACTCGATGAGCACTATAAATTCGTCTTTTCCTTCGAATAAAATTTACCCTGCGTAGTACTCAATTAAGGCAGTTCCTTTGTCTATATATATATATATATATATTTATATATTTATTTATATTTATATTTGCGGGCTTTGAGCTTCAAGCGAACTTTGCTTTGTTGTCAGCCCGATACGATTTAAATTTCCTTAATTTGGCGGGAAAAATCGAACCGTATCTAAACCATAATAACAAGCGAGATTTCGGAACGTCCTCACTTGCCGTTTTATGTCCCCCTAACAACGCCTCTCGCAAATGGCAATGGGACGGGGTGCACACCTCGAGATGGGCCTTCCCCAAAAAGTGAAAGTTTTCCGCTCTTTTGCGAATGATTTTTTAAAATCCACTCTCTTATTCGATCTTAAATATGTAAAAGCATTACCCGACCGTCTAATACTGCGTTTGTCGTACTTTAGTCAAGGATATTTTTTAATTCACAACTTTCTGTTTGGGCTCATTGTCGCTCTTCAAAAGTCCTCTCCCGCTATCACACGATGTTTTGGCGGAACCTTCTGAGGAAGAGCGCTCAAATCGACGGTATCCTTGAGTTGTGTAATGTTAATACCTTAGTACTTGTGGAGGGGGAGGGTCGTTTAGTTTTATATATTGGTGTGTGATTATTCTATATGTAATTATGCAGTATATAATTATTCAATTTTCTGAGCTGGGGCCCCGGGGTCCCGATAATCTCCCCTCAAGGACTTCCATTAAGGAATATGGGAAAGAAGCATTGAGAAAGATTTTTTTTTTTTAACTTGGTTGCAACTCCTGTTTCAGTTTTGTTATCGATGATTTCGACGCGAAAACGAATGCGGACAACAGTAAGGATAAGAACAAATTAGGTTCAGATTCGAGTGCAGAAGGCTGCTGTACAAAAGAATCGGACGAAAAAATTAGACAAATGAAAGTGAGTAAGGCCATTCGGCTTGCAATTATTTTTTTTAATTATTCATCCCTCTCCCTTCTGCATTGAGTTACTTATTAAAAAACCACAGGTGGAAGCAGAAAGCCGCAAGATTGAGTTTGCACGGCTATTAGAAGAACACGCTCAGGTTGTGAAGAAAGTTAAAGAAATGGAGGAAGACAATCAGACGCACGCCTAAGATCACTACACCTCACATTGTACCTGTAAAGTTCTATCTGCGTCGGTAATTTGCGAATTATAAAGTGTGCTAACTTTCCCCCCTGGACGAAAAACATTTGTTTTCATATAGTTTAGATTTTATGGCAACATTAGTATGTACACGTTTCGAAGTATGGAAGTCCTAGAAAATAATGTGTTGCGCAAAATATGGGAGTTATTTCGGAAATTAAGCCTAAAGGAAACGTATTTATTAACTTTATAAATTATTTTATTAAATAATGAGGACTCCCACCATGATACTTCTAATGTTATATCATGAAACTATAAGCTATTCGGATGTTCCTTAATGCTGCCAAAATGGTTCCCAATAGCTTCCTTTTTTTGTCGCATTAACTCTAATTGCACTAACTACATTTCCGATCAAATCTGATCCGGCGACAGTTTCTTTTTATGCTCTATTTGTCAGCCTTATACAGTCAGGAGAGAACAGAGACTGCAACCATGGGCAAATAACTATGGCAATGATTCATGTAATATATATTTATAAACAAAATACATTGTAAATATGGTAATTTTCTTGGTTGTTGAACATTATTAGAAATGGGCATTTAGAGAAGAATTTATTTTCTGCAATCAACCCATTACATTAGAAGAAATCAATTTTCCAATATCTATTATTTACGTTTTAAATTCTAACAAGCCTCTAACAGCCAAAGAAAACATTTTAATGCATGTGATATTAGTAAGAACAGTTTTAGAAACAAATGTAACTTAAGCAGTAATCACCAATGTAATTTTATTATATTGAACAATGTACTAATATTATTTCCATTACTCTTAGGTGTTGAGACAGTTCTAATCAAATACTAATAGGCATCAGTACAAGATAATTCAAATAATTAATACTTACTAATAAAATATTAGAGTCTACTAAATTATAATTTATACTTGTTTAAACAGTAAGTGTTTCTCTATTTTCTTACAGATTACAATGGATTAGTTAATGATGAATGTTATTAATTCCAAATTGAGATTATAAATTTTAACATAATAAAATCTATTGAGGTCAATTTTTAGTTATTTAATGTTTTATGATTTTTTTAAATGATCTCATTAACCTGGTAAGCCCATAGTCATGTTGCAATTACTACACCACAGACTATAACAGTATCATAGATAGAAGTAAAGTATTACAAAATCTGTTGTAAAAATAGAAAAAAATTCTTCAATTTTGCTCAGAATATTTCCAATAAAATGGAATAATTAATCACATCACTCTTAACTTTTTGTATATTACTTTATGGCACGTATTGAAAAGACAATTAGATTTTCTTTGTAGACCTATTTAAGAATGAAATACAATGTGTGATTAATATATAATTTACTATAACTTTTTTGGTGATTGTCTTAGCTAATATTATGTGCCAGTGTGTTAGGAATCACTAAAAATGTATCACTCAAAATAATTTGATATACCTATATCATTTACTGCAATTGCATATACTATAGGGATTCTGCATAATTTATATATATATACACAAACACGCGCACACACACACACTCACACACACAAATATACGATTGTTTCATATTGAATTTATATTACAAAATAATGGTGATGAGAATTGACAATAAATAAAATTGGTTGTTCAAATATTCTGAATCATTTGGAAATAATTGCAGCAATTAATATGTAGAGTATTGTAAACTGAACTAACACTAGTAGTGACACAAGAATGTTGTGTGCAGTGAAATAATAATATATTTAGACATTGTTATATTTGCATTTGTAAATAGTTCTCATAATATATAAACACAAAATAATCATTACACAGAATAAGTATGACCCAAAGTAAAAAATGGATGGTTATAAATCAAATTCCTCAAATGTTCTTCATTAAAATAAATGACATAATAGCTGCAGACCATCAATAAAATAATAATCTGCGAAGTCAATAATTAAATGTAAACATATAATTCAAATATACATTTTGGATACCAATTATTAAAAAATAATTCATATGTTCTATCTAACCATGTCTTCTTCTGAACTTATTCTTCTAAGCAACTTTTGATTGCGCCTAACTCAAATATTTCTAATGTCATATCTAACTGAGAAAAAGGCCATGAAATGTCTTCTCTTTCTCTCATTTTTTTCGCCCAAGATAAATACACTGAATAAATATTTTGAAATGAAAATACTTATTACAGCTAATAAAAATACTTGTTCAATTATGAGCTCTATCTAGTTCAACATGTATGCATTGTTAATTTACTAAAATCAGTTATAAAAAGGAAGGTCATAATCAAAGTGCTATAAGTAATGTACAGATGCACAAACATAATATCACAATTTTCTCAATAGAACACCTTATAATTGTATGTATTGTTTTGGAACAATTTATTGACAATCATTTTATAATAAGAAACAACACATTTTTATTTATTATGATACTATTTATTATAATAAAATATTTCTTCAATGTCGTTTATATTTGAATTTAATCCAGGATTTCCCAACATTGCTTTTACATAAACTACCAGTAAAACAAAACTAAATCCAATCTTAAATCTTAATAACATCTATTCAATAGCAAAGTGCATACTATTATGAAAATAATATGAATTTCTTATTTTATAAAGTAAAACATATCTTTCCTCTTCACAAATCACTGTAAATTTCATATGGTATACAACTGAACTAACTTTGGTAAAATGACTAGTGATATCAAACAGAGTATTTTCTTTCCATGAAATTGAGTTAATTTCATCAACCCAACAGGTCATAAAAACTGCTGTGAACTTCTGATTTGTACCAGAAATGGTTAATTTTCAAAAACTGTAAAGCAATCTTTATTCATAAATCTGTAATTATGCTTTATTTGTAAAAAAGGGGATAGTAGTGACTGTGTTAAGAATCCCTTTATTAAAATTATGTATGATACATGTATAGTTCTCATACAAGTAGTTACCAGTATATTATTATGCTAGATAATTTTTTTTTCAATATATAATTGTTGGAACCAATTTATGCTTTAATATATTATTATTTGGTAACAATTCCATGCATTGTTTAATTTTACATAAACACAAAATATTTACATAAGGTACACACATTTTCAAAGTCAAACATCATTTGCCCCAAAGAACTTTAATGCCTCTGGACACAATAGTAATAGTACTACTAATAATAAATATAATATTGTAGGAACTTTATTAGGCTACCTTAGGTAACGAAAGAAATGAACATACAATTCTATTACAGCTATCAACCTTTCTAATATTACATAGTATAAGCATAGTAATATATATTACTTTAAAAGAAATAAATCCAAAAAAGATTTCATATTTTTAAAACTAATATTAGGTAAAAAGAATTTAAGGATGATATAAACATCTACTTACAAAAACCCTTTTATTGTAATAAGTTTCAGATGAAGTACAGAAATGCGAACTATAAGGATCATGATCGTGTTAGTTGGTTTGACTGATATTAATCCCATTCTAACATTGCCATTATGTCAGGCTCTCTATAATGTCTAACGACAAAAGATCGTAGTAACAGAATTAGTACACGAGGAAAATAATAATTACACCTGGAATGATAAAATTATCTCGAAATATAATGTCAAACAGCTACGACAAAAATATAATTCTAAAATAATAAAAACAGCTACAAGTTGCATTTATGTCAGTCCGATAAAAAAATAATTTATCACATTACGACTCGATATCTTTCAACATTTACAAGAATAATACACACTGACATACAGATAAATAATCAATTCTAATTGGTTTAATTAATTTTTCAATTATAGGTTTCATACAGACTATAACATTTTATTCCCTCCCTCTTATCTGAACAGAAAGTTCCATTATTTTATTATTAAGGGCACCATTCAAACATTTGTAATAATAAATTAGATCTGCCTGGTCTTGCAACAAATTGGCAATAGCGTCACCACTACATCTGGAAAAAAACAATTCTTTACATTACAATAGGCTTAGTGGGTATTAATCAATATCCAATCAACCTATTCATTTTACTTACTTAACTTATTAAATTAAAATCTTAATGAGCTGTTTACATGAATTATATTATATTAAGAAAATAATGTTTCAGAAATAAATAATTGAATTAAATAGATGAAATTATCTACTTACTGAAGAAAACTTACCTGTATCCTACCTCACCAGCAACTGATGAATCATCTGAAACAGTCCAGCAGTCCCTTTTCTTCACATCTGGTTTAGGATGTATTTTGTTGAAATGTTGAACACACACTGTAAATTATTCACTTTGTCATTAATCATAAAACAGACTTTGTTTTTGTTACATGGATGTTATTTACATTCAGTATTTACTCTCGTAACAATTAGATAATGGGGACATAATTCAAGAAGATTAATAAAACTTCGGAGTTCATCTAAACCAACTTTACATATATGAAACTGTTTCAGATACCATAAAATATGTGCGTGTTTGTAAACTTACACATTTAAGTTAATTTAATCACAAATATTTTTTCTTATAACTAGGAACAAATTTATTTGATTCAACATGTAGTTTACAGTTTTGATAATGTAATCTTTAAGTATCAAGTCTAAAACTTATATAATTCTAACAAGTCCACAAACAATTAAATATAAATGCAAAATTACATAAAATATAAAATTGTGTTTGTGTGTGTGTACATATATATAATAAATTAATTAATATATTATTAATAAATAATTTGTATACATATATATATATATATATATATATATATATATATATATATAAAATACAAATTCATATAGAATATATTCCTGTATACTCACAAATATACGCGATGTAAAATGGTACCAGCATAAGTGCTTCCATTGATATAATAAGGCAAAAAATATTTATAACAGACCAAATTTGAGATTCCATACAAATCTTATCAAAATAAATGTGCAAGTTCTTTAAAACTCCAATAGTAGCAATCAAGACAGCGTTCCCTGTAATTTTAAGACAAACATTTTTAAAAAACAGCAAATAACAAACAAAAAAGTATGTGGGAATTGAAAACGTTACAAAATCTTACAGAATGATATAATATAAAATGTCAGTGTAGCAAATTTATTGGACTTCTCATGGAGATCAAAATGGCCATCCAATTTCAGAAAATGATGACGCCATCTGTAATAGTAATCTAAGAGCTGAAAAATAATATCATATTACTTTCATTAAATGTTTGCAAATTAATATGCATAGATGAAGTTCTTTATTTTTCATTTTTCTATGAAAGGCTGAACCTTTAAAGTTGTTCCACATTATAAATTTAATATTAGTACTTTTTCTGTAATCTAATGGAGACATAAAACTTATAATATCACATTGATGGGGATAAAATCCAATGAATTAACATATTTTTATTTTAATGACATTAAATTATGAATTAGTTGAAACAATTATGTTTATTAGGAGGTTAAACCTTAAAAACATCTTAAGAATTGACTGATACAGCCTGTAATTTACAGTCAAAGCAACAGCGATCTATTCAGAAATGAGTTAGATTCATATACTCACAAGGGAAATAAACCAAAATGCGGATTGAGAATAGAGGATTATGCAAAGGAGATCACATTTAGTGATGAATGTCACAGATGGGATTAGAAGTAACACTGCCACAACCTCGAGAAGTAACTAAAAAACAAAAAAAAGTACAAAAGTAAAAGATTCTTACATTATAAAACCATATCACACACATTAATATAATAAAAAGGAAATAGAAAATAGCAAATTAAATCATGTGTGAATAGCACTCTACTACCCTTTCGATTAGCATATTAAATACAATAGACAGGTATCAAATCAAAATGTATAAACTAAACTAGTAAAAAATACTTTAAATTGTCCAACTTACACTGGAATGATACACTTTCCAAAAATGAAGTGTATTATGTCTGTAAGTAGTTAATTACACTTAGGTATCATTATGTAAAATAATTCAGAATTAAATTCTGAATTTTTGCCAACAATGGTTAAAATCTGAAAATGAGTTTTTTGGCATTTAATTATGTCCTTTTTTTAATCCTCTACTTGGGTACTCAGACTGACATTTTTTAGACAATTAATTAGAACTTTAATATTTAACTAGTTTTTCTGTTAACTATTTCAAAACGTTTGTAAGCAATTTGTGTTCAGGTTTTGATATCACAGTGGCATAAGGTACATTCAATAGGACATTTCTAGTTACCTTATATTTGAAATTCCTGTTTACATTATTTATTGAAATAAATTTCATACAAGTGAATAAATGAATTAAAATCGGCATGAATATAGCTAAATTTGGAATATATTAGGTGTAATAAGTCACTATAGATTTTAATCAGTCAAATCAAATACAAACCGTTTACAATAAACATGAAATACATGAGAAAATCTATCTATATCCTTACAATCAAGAGCAGTTGAAATATCGCAGCTTTACAGGTTGTCAACGGTCTAAACCTTTCTAAGTGTAAAGAACCTATGACCGGTTGTAAATATTCAGTTTCATTTTCCATGTTTAATGTACAGCCAGAAACATTCAACACTAATTAACGCACAATCTTATTTTAGGTCGCAGAACATTTTAAATCCGAAAATTAAACTGTCTTGAAACAATGAGAAGTAATGTCAAATCAACAGCTATTAAACGAAACGCAAAAATCACCAAAATAAAGCGAACTGAACTTGCTAGATACAATGCAGCCAATCTAATACTGAGATTGATATTGCGGAAAATTGACAAAAAAAATTAATCGGAGATTTTATTTATTTATTATCCCTTAGATTGCTCAAAACGCCCGTATTACTGCTGTAAATGGGGGGGTTGTATATTTTAAATATTACATAAAATAATTATTATTTTTAATTTAAATTATGAATATATTTAATTCGCTAGTCACGGTTTAAAAACCTGAAAATATTTTTTTATTTGCGTCTTTGGTTTAATTGCGTCTTACTTTACTCAATTTAATTGTTTACTAATGGAAGTGTATGATTTAGGGGTACTCTTCGAACATGTTTTCGAGTAATTCGTGCCCCGGCATCTAAAGGCAGTGGTATCGAGCTTCACTTAAGTTTTTGTTGGTGTCCGCTTCGATTGATATTGAACGCCTGAAGTAATAAAAGTAGAAAGAGTTTGGTTTGGCATTTCTCAAAGGTGTGTGTGTCGAGTGACATGATATAGACGATTGATTGATTTGGTTCATATCTCAGTAAGTCAGCTTCTGAAAAATGTTTTGTAAAATAGAGATGTTAATAGTAAATGTTTATTATCGTACGCTTCTGTCAGTTTTGAAACTTTTAGAACTGCTAATAAGTGTATTTAAATTTTGAACACCGATATAATAATTTATGTTGCATTTAATATTTGTTGGGTTTTATGGGTTGTTTCTCATCTTCTTCTAGAAACTGAGGTACAATGTATTCCAAATATCAGTGCCCAGTACTGAAGAGTGGAAAGGAATGTACACCATCCTTTTGTAATAGGGTTAAGCCCTATGAATTGAATAGACCACAAAGTTGTGGTAGTGCATACAATCCTGGAGTCATTTGTATGACTGGAGGTACTCATAATAACATGCAGATGCCGATTGATGGAAGGAAGAAGCAACATGTATTTACTGGTTAGTTTCAGAATGTCATTCTTATTTATTTGCTAAATTAAAGTTTATTTAGATATGTGTTCAAATTATGTTTTTTTTAAATTGTCTGATCTTAATAAATTACACCGGTTTAATTTTAAAAAAGGCATTTGAAAATTTATTTGATGGTGTAGAGTGCATTCTTAAGAACCAGTTTTGGAAAAAATTAATTTTTTTGTATTATGCGAAATTGATTTAATTACTGTCTCTCAATCAAATTTAAGTCAAGGGTTCTCCCATCAGAAATTTCAGAAGTCGACTAAGCATATTTTAACATTAGTTTAAGTCTATACAAGTAATTTATATCATAGTTTGTATTTCACTTATACAAGTGAGTTTTGTTTTAATAACTTAGAACACAAAATGAGAAACATTTACATTCTTTAATCTTCTGTTTAAATTATTAAACAGTTTCTTTCAATCATCTGTTTCTGCTCACTGGTTTAGTCTTGGTCTAGACTGGTAGATATCTTAACACGTTGATGAGCAGCAATTTTATGTAGAAGATATCTCATGTCACTGCCTATTTTTTCATAATTGAGTATGAAAGTGAAACAATGTAAAAAAATTTCAGTATACTTTATTTATATGTTTATATTTATACATGTTTTTTTGTGGTATACTATATAGCAATCATCTAACCAGAGAACAGGACATTATCTTAATCAAACTAAGTTCAGGACATACAAAAATGACACACCTACACTTATTATTAAATGAGAACAAACCTATTATGCAATAAAGACAACAGTAGAATATATTTATATAGTGACATATATTATATAGTTTTGCGGCACATTCCTTTTAAAATGTCCTGAAAGCCTAAAAGGTGACTCAATGTAAAGAGCTCTTTTAGAAGTATTATAGAAGTATCATTATTAAGGAGTGTTAGGTCCTCAACTGCACTCCTTAGTGCAGGTTCGAACCAGCAGATAACCATTCCCTAGCTACTTTTAGTGGGAATTTTGTTATTTTATTTTGTCTATTGTAATTACATTAAAGTTAGAATGCATTGAATAACGAGTAATTGATCAGAAATAATTCTACTTTTGAAGATCACTTTGTAGTTTTTTTAAAAGTACTGCTGTTCACCAAATATGTTTGGTTTGCTTGATCGATTTCTTTTATTTATTTCTTGTAGTCTAATATGTATGCATGTTTGTAACTATATCTTCCATAAAATTTGTTTTGGCCTTCTGTTTGTTTTCATAGAGGCAACATGGATAATCTCAAAGTTGCAAAGTTTCCACTCTCACTTTCACAAAGTATTTTCACTAAAATCCCAAATTTTATTATTTTTGCCTGATTGTATGATCTGAAGCTCATATATCATCTATATGGTATCACTGCCTCATCTTGGGATAATTCCCACTTAGTTACATACAAAGACTGAGATTTTGGAAGAAAGTAATCCAAAAGAGGCATAATTGTATACAGTCTGTTTTCATTAGATGTATTTTTTTTAATTTTCACCAAGAATGAAAAATATAAGAATTTGCTTGACTCTTATTCTGCTCATAGTTTTAAGAAATATTGGAGCTTCAACCAAAGGGTCCATTGGCTAGTAGTCCCTCCAATATGACTTCTACGTTTGTCCCATCGATATCAATTAACCGAGAAACTTCTTTAAATCAGTATTGGTAATTTCCATCCTTGGTAATTTTAGTAGATTTTTTGTAAAATTGTTCCATTTAACGGTGGTATAAATTGGTTTGAGAAAATACTAAATAAAAAAAATCGTCACTGAAATTTAATTCTTTCTCTTCCCTGATACTGCTTGTGGACCATTAAGATTGGGCAGTTACACCCGCAATATTTGAGTAATCTTTTAAAGTTGGAGTAGTATCATTTTCACTATCAGATCTTATTACATTTCCTTTTTGTCATTTTTGTGTTCTAATATCTGACCCATTACTTTCATGATCCATCACAAATAAAATTTTTTTATACTATAACTGTGATAAAACCTAAATATCGAGAAAAGTTACTTTTTTATAAACGGAACCCAATAAAGAAAGATTTTACAATATCCTTGAAATGTTCAAACTGCAAGTGGTTAGAAGATAATCCAAGTTTAGATGGCTTATTTTTATTTATCACATCTTTGATATTGCGGTCTCCCATCAGGAGGAGTGGAAAGAACAGGAGTCCGCATGAAAAAATAGAACAGTGTACTGTTTTTCGAATTTAGACTTTCAGGGTGAAGCGTGACAAATACAATAATCCTATATTACCCTGAGTTTCAAAATTGAAATAGCTAATGCAAGTGCAAACACGAGTTAACTCTTGAGTGGTCGACATTGTTAGGTAGCTTTTTCATGAGTAGGGTGGTGAGTCATTTGGTCATTTGAACAGTAGGAGTTAAAGTGCACACAGGATGCTCCACAGGTAACCAACAATGACCCAAGTGACTCACCACTCTCCTGATGAAAAAGCCACTTAAGATGGTGAGCACCCAAAACCGGTTTAGCAAAAAACCAAACCAGGGAGTGGAAATAGAAGATTGAAAGAACCGTGGAATTCCAAACCATATGTATACCTCCAAACCGCAAACCACCAAACAGGTATTCCAAACAAAATATGTACAAGTCTTTGTACATAGCTTGTCACATTACAGTACTATTTTATTTGACATCTGCTCACAGAATCAACAACTATTAATGCCGATATGTCAGATGAGACAGGTACACAAATAATGACTCCTGATAATGGACAGAGTATGAGGGATAAGGTTATTGAGCAAAATAACATTATTTGTGTAGACAGGAATGCAAGTTGTGAGTTTTCTTAAAACTTAATAATAATTTATAAGAATATGCATGTATGTCATATTGCCTTATATCGATATATACATTGTGGCAGCTTCATATCCTCTCCTGGACACTCAGTGGGTATGAGGACGTGAATCTCAGTTGAAGGGAACACTACAAGCACTTTTAATTCATAGAATTTAAGATTTATTTAGTTCAGTATAAAATTCACTTTTTGTAATAGAAAGTTTGAATTATAAGTTACACATCCTTGTAATTTTTTAGGACACATCATCATTATCATTGCTTTAATACATTTTCAGACAGATTTTTGGATATCTGTTTATAACATTATGATTAATAGTCCATAATACTTGCTAGGTGATGATTGTAGTGTCCAGTCAACTGAAGAAAAAAACTGTTACCTAAACCTAAGGTTTTAATTAATGGAACAAGTTGTATTTATTTATATTATTAATAAAAACTGTTACAGTGTTGGAGATAGTTAAGAATATATGTGAAGACACACCAGATCATGATCATGTTCCAGAAAAATTCATCAAATATATTATTACATTCCTATTGAGTTTAACTGATATTTTGCCACAACAAAAATCTAAAATTCATAGAGTTATCTCTGTATTGGTTAATTTTGGAATGCAGTATGATCAGTTAATTAATGCAATCAAACCGGGTCCAGGTGCAATACCCATTGAAAACTCCTGTTCATTTCAAGCATTATATGAACACACTGTTATTCACAATGAAATGCCAATATCCCTATCCAAATTATATGAGATTGATAAAAAGATAAGGGATCTGCAAGATGAAAAATTTAAAGTTTATGACTTATACCCATATTTAACTGGACCTGAACAAGGAATTGTAATCAGTGACAATGAAAATGAAAGATGTAATGTACCATGCAATGGACCATGCAATGGACCGTGCAATGTACCATTATTACCATGTCAAAATAGTACTCCAATACCAGGGCCATATTTCGAACCTACACAGACAAATCCTGAAACAAATGATGGTGACATGGCTGGATTTTCACCAGAAGTGTTGAGTTTGGCAATTACAAAAACAGAAAGAATGATAAAGATGCAGGTAGAAGATCCAGGAGAAATGGAGGCAGAACAATCTGGCAGCATGGAAACTCATTCTATTGTAACTGATGACCAGTCAGCCAATGAAGATTATGTTACGTCTACTGAAAATATTATTGTGAATGATACAATTAATAATGAACATGAAATGAATACACAAAGTTCTGCTTTAGTTCCACTTCCATCAGCAGATGATCAAGATGTAAATGACGATTCAGAAACAGAAGCAACAAACAATCAAGATACTTGTCCTATTATAAATTCACACGAAGTAACAAGTGTTGTGTTCGAGAGCCAACAACATGATATTGTAATCATTAGGGTTAGTTTCAAATCTTATGTTGGTGTGCTATTTAATCTAATTCTGCGATCACCTTGTGCTATTTTTGATTACACAACATATTGGTTGGTACATTTGCTTTTCCAGGGCCTCAAGAAGTTGTGCTTTGCTGGTTGCAAGGATGGAAGTATTTGTGTTTTCCGTTGGAAATCAGGAAAGTTGTATGATGTCATAAAGAAGCATACTGATGTGGTTACTTCAATAACAACCTGGAACATTAAAATTATCTCAACATCTTTGGATGGATGTATCAATTTATACAATCCAGTAAGTTTGTTTGTTTTGTAATCTTTTAATGTACAGCCTTTTATTATAAATCAAATATGAGAAGCTTGGTTTCAATTTTTACAGATCACATCTTGGTTTTAATTCCAGTTCATTTTTACTGAACTGTGTTCTTATGTAAATCATACTGAGTTAAGACTCAAGTTAACTCAAATACATATCAACAATTTAATACATATTTACACCATAGTGGTCTGTATGTGCATGTATTTATGAACATTTCAACTGAAGAGGCAATCTTTAGTTTATGACAATCTTATTTGTAATACTAATTTATAAATATTTTTATTAACTTGTTTATTCAGACCAGTAAAGTTTTTCGAAGTTTAGTCATTGGCGAACCCATAAAGTGTAGTGATGAACATGCTGGAATCCTTTATTTAGGAACAACATATGGAAGCATTTTTACAGTGAACGTGAGGGTAAGTTGGTTATAAATTGGTGGTAGTTAGGAATGTTTACAGTAATTTCAAACTTTAAAATTTAATTTTTACACCTTTTTTCTGTACTGCATATAATATGTCTATAGTAGCTGCATATGAACATTCCATGGGCAATATTGTATTGAAGTATTTTTAGTAAAAAAATGAATGTATACTTTTCTAATTTATTTGTGATTATATCCATACATTTTATTTTATGATACTTATGATAATGTTCATCACAATCAAACTGAAATTCTCTTTAAGCTTCAGCATTTAAATAAATACTTCAAATATTCATTTTAAAGTTTTTAATTTAATTATCGATTTTTTTAGTCTCTCACACAAATTCGAAGCCAGATACAAGTTTCACCATCAGTTATAGTGGACTTGAAAGCTTTTCAGGATGTAAAGGCGCCAAGCCTTATTGTTGTTGCTGAAGGAAGGCCGGTCACAATAAGAAATGCAGAAAATGGTTCTTATACTTTTTAATTTCATTATTATATTATTAATGTTGAGTGGTATCATATATGTTATAATATTAAATTGATAAAAATATTTTTCCCTTTATATTACAAAATATGGAAATGCACCTAATTATACAAGCATATTAACACCTAATTAAATATTTACTCAATTGTGATAATATATCAAGATAATTGTTCTTGTGCATTTATAGTTACCCCTGGATTTGCAGGGGGTTTAAAAACAAAATCTGGTCAATTTATAATAACATTCAATTACAATGAACACATTGAACTACATAACAATAACATGAACTTAACATAAACATTACATGAACTACAGAGTTCTGAGTATTGAAATCATTGTAGGATTTAGAATTTATTTACTAAATTATAATTTTTTGATTATTTTAGTGAATTTTTTATAATTCATGTTGATTCACTATTTTTAATACTATAGCAGAGCCTTTCTCAGCATAGGGCTAGATGATCATCATCTGGGGGGGGGGGGGGGGGCGTATGTTGATTATCATCATAGGGAGAATTGCTATTCCCTCAATGATGTCTCAAACTGTTTTGGTCAATTAATTATTTTCGTTACCTTACTCTTCAGATTACATGAATTAACATGACTTATTTTTGTTGATATATATTAGAAAATAATTATTCTAATACTATTTACAGGAAGCCTGATACGAACACTGAAACATCATGAGGATTGTGAGATTATAGGATTAATTAGTAGTGACAGATTTATCTGTTGCACTGCTAACAAGGAAAATATTTCCTTTACATCTATCAATGTAAGAATTATGTGTATTAGTTAATTACTGCTTATTATACAGAGCCAGTTACTATGCATTTTATTCATGAATAATACCCTTTCAGTGGTGTAATTAGTAGTCTTCATTATTTTTTATAAAGTAATACTTAAATTTATTTTCAAACAAAATATATAGTCATTTTGTTGTTAATATTCTTAAACCAAACATGTAAATTCCTTAGTCTTGGATTATTTACAAAATGGAGCTTGCTGTTTTTTTACTTGCTTTTAACTGCCAATGACAATAGGGCTGCAAGGAACTAGAGATCTGTTTATGCCATTGGAGTAAGCAACCACACTAAAGTTTTAATATTTTTATTTCATACTCTTTGTCAATGACAATATATTGCTGGATGACAAAATTCACTTAAAACAGCTTTGTGTGAATTAACTGTTATGGCCAAATGGGAATAGAAATATCAACTTAGCCTTTGATATGTAAGTAACTCATGTTGTCTCTGTAGTGTGAAGACTAATCATTGTTGAACATGGCACAATTTCAGGAAATAGTATTTATAATGATTGGGGGGGGAGGTGGGGTGGGAAATCATAGTGAGGTCATAAAATGAAAGTTCTATGACAGTTATTTGGTAGAATACCCAGTTGTCTAATCCTGAAAGTGATGGATAATTCAGGACAATGACAGTAGTATTCATATCGATTTTCATAAACTAATAATGTTGTACATGACAATAACTTAAGAGTTTGACTGTAATACTATTGTGAGAATCTGATTTGATTCCTATCTTGAGCTGTGATGACAGTGTTTGATGCTTAGTTCTGATACAAAGTGAACAGTTATTTATTTATTTACTTGTAATGAATATGTCACAATTATAGTTAATTGATAAATATAGCTAGTTAATAATATTATTGCATATGTATAGTGACTGAATTATATTAATTAGGCATTTAAATTCACTTCGAAAGCTAACAGTCTAATTCTTGTTTTTAGAATGACGAAGAAGTGATGTTTTATAAAGAAAGTATTGTGGCAAAGAATATGTATTTCACTAAAGAACATGTTTTTGTGGGAGGAAATGATGGGAGGATCCGTGTTTATAACAACCAGGTAAAATATTTTCATTTTGAGTTTTGTATATTAAAGCAGAAATCCTGAAGTAACAGAATATTAATTCTGATGTATATAGTTTTAATATGGTTTAATGTGATTTTATTTCTACTTGATTGATAATTTTAATTGGCTGGTTGGTAATTGTATATATTTTATATATAGTATTTATAAAGATATTACATATTTATCAATAAATGCTTATAAATTAATGCCTATAGGATGAATTATATATTTGAACGTTTATATTAAGTATCATGTGATAAATAATATTAGTATTGATATTTAAATTGTTCTGTTTTAGGCAATATTAATTTATATAATTAATGGGCCTGGTAAAGCTATAAACTATTTTACACTCCATCATAGGAGGGTACGTACATTTATTTTTTTAAGTGTATTCTAAAGTGTGTGTGTGTGTGTGTGTGTGTGTGTGTGTGTGTGTGTGTGTGTGTGTGTGTGTCTGTGTCTGTGTGTGTCTGTGTCTGTGTCTGTGTGTGTCAATTTAATTTTGAAAAGTGTTCCATCATTAATTTCAAATCTGCTTGGTGCCAGACGTTTTAATTAAATAATAATAGACTGTATAAATTTTTGATTGACTTATCTTGTACAAATCTTATATTTATTCCTCCTATATTTACTTTTAATTGTCTTCAATTCTGTCATATGTAGCAAGTTTCTTTTTATGAAATATAATTGTAGTTTAGAAGAATACTGTGTTAAATAGTAGCAGTAGGTTATTCCCAGTGCTCTATTGTAAAATTATTGCAATATAAAATTTGCATTCAACTTCATTATTTCATAAATTATTACCTGGGTTCAGTCTCAGTTTGGTTTTGCATATGCTGATTATTCTTTGATTTGAGAAACTTTATGGAGCATACATTGATTAAATATTATTTTTAAGGCATATTACATTTATAGGCATAATATTTATTATTCCATATTGATTCCTTAATTTTCCTTTGTTTTCTAATACATATAAATTTATTATTTAAATTAAAAAATATAGTTTATTCAATAATTTATTTATTTTTAAATATATGTTTGGGGTCTATGAGGGTTCACAGTATCACTCTGCGATTTTCTGTCTCGACTGTTTGGTCTTAAACTAGACTGGATTCAGTTTTTCATCATCATCACTAGTATTGTGTCAGTAATAAATCAAGATCTTATGTGTGTTAGTTATTGCATGGTGGTTATTTTACTTGACAGAAAGATGTATCCTGTCACAGTAATGTCAAGAAACAGAAAATCACAATACTATATTTGTTTATACTATTATATAAGTATTCATATAGTTTCCTATTTGCTCCCTTAGTCATGTACTTATGTTTCAGATGTTGATCTGTTGCGAGAATAAGTTGGTCATGTCTGTACGTCTCCCTGATGATCTCTTGGGATTCATTAATTATTCCTCTTTTGAAGATCTGTAAAATCAAAGATGATAAATGAAACTTTTTGATGTATTAAGTTTTTATCGTGTTAGATAACTTTGATTTTATATATATATATATGTATATATGTATGTGGTATATTCAAATGAAACCTACCATTTTTAGTGTCAGCGTACCATTTTTATTCAAGTATTCCAAATAAATTGCTACCTGTATTTAGATATATTGTTGAATAGACTCTATAACTCCAGCTGCCCTCAGAGGATACGTTTCAGTTGACTGAAGATACAGATGGAAGTTGAAGGAACAGATCGAAACTGTAGACCGGATTGGGTTTACACAGCATGAGATTGCGCTTGCAATATATAAGGATTACCCCTCAGGATAACTGTTTTGATTGTTTATTTTTAATTCAGTAGTACTATACTGCTGTACATTAATGGCATCGATGAGTTCTTTAAAATGAATAAGTAATGGGCCTTTACTTATCAGAAAAAAGAGTTTCAACATGACATTTTCATGTGATGGTGCATTCTGCAAATTTCCTGCACAAACCCCTTAACAGATGTCTTTGAGACAGGTATCACCATGTACAGTTACTGTATGGTGAATCTGAAGGTCTGCACCTTTCCACTATTCAAAACTGAATTATTGCACATTGATCTGCTTTGGACATAGCATTTAGAACCATGTTTTTATAATGTATTTATTATCGAGTTATAAGGTATTATAAGAAAAAACAGTCATTATGATCTGTGTCATAAATGACACATGGCACTAGTATTGTGTCATCTACAGTTGGATTAAAAACCCCTGGTAAGAGTTTCAATTGTATCATAAATTTATATATACCTACATATATATATATATATCTATATATTTACATGTATTGTCTTTCTGAGGACTTATATATATATATATATCTAAATGTAATTGATGTTATATTTTTGTTTTTCTTATACTTTGTTATATTAGTTATTAATTAAAGAAAATATTTTGTTGTACTCTCTTTTTATTCACTATCTTATTACAGATAACTTTCATATCTTCTTTCATTTGTTTTTATTCGACATCTAGCAAAATTATGTCGAAGTGTATAAGTGTATTTTGAATTGGTTCTGATATGTTTATTATGTTGAGGTTTTTTATACTGAAAGTAGTACACTACAAATATGGGACTTTATTGATGAAATGGTTATATAAAGTGCTCTTCCTGATAGGTATACAGTGAGCTAATATATTCTTATTGCCAGATAAACTGTGCAAGGGGCTTGCAACATTTTTAGAAGTTAATATTTTGAATAGAATAAAGAATCATTCTAAGGATTGATTTGGCTTCAAATCCTAATGACAGACTAAATTTTCCTTTAATTGGTAATTTGAATTGTGTTCATGTCAGAACACTCATTAGAATAGCAAAGTTTGTAGAGGGTAAAATCTTTAATGAGTATTTATTTTAATTTTAATATGCAGGCATAACAGACCACAGGATATCTCCTTGTCCTATATAAAAGAAGAAAAGCAAACATTTCAATATGAATGGTAGCGGCAATATCAAAATGGGTAATAATATTTGATGAATTCATGGATGTGTATTCACTGTCATGGACAGACAATTATTCTGTGGACTAACTATTTTCCAAGTTAATTTCAAAGTTCTTTTTTTTTTAATTTTGCTAATTCATGATATTGGTTGTGTTATTTAGTTTGCAAAGGAATGGAATTTGAAATAATTAAATGAAATTCACTTCTACAAATTTTATGGTACTTGTTTCAAGTGCTAAATTTAAAAAAATGGTATAATTGGATTGTTTTACATAAAAAATTGAAAATAATTCTACATTAATAACACATTTCCGAACAATGTTACTAACAAAATTGTTGGGAAATCAATTCAGAAATATTAAGGACCATAGTATTTTTAAAATGTAAATTCTACCAGGCATGTCATGTACGTTAGTAAATTAATCATAATTAGGGATGGTGAAGGGAAAAATAAGCACTCATAAAATGAATGGAGGCTCAGAGTGTGGAACCCGGAGGTCAGTTTCGACAGATAAAATTTTCATTTCGGTATTAATTAATAAAAATGAATTCTTTTGAATTTTCATAGCAGCTTTGCAGTTCTTTTCCAATAACCTACATTGTAAGCACTATTTTCATTTATAATGAAATTGAAATATACTTAGTAAATATGAAAGTTTTTTATCGTCATTTTTATAGCGCAAATTGGTTTTACCATTATGGGTTTTATTATGAAAGTTTAAGATTGTAACATCGAAATTCTTGAGTTCTTTTTTGTATTTCTGCATTTAAACCAATATGCACTAGATTTTCGACAAATTGTAGAAAATAAATTAATTTTCGTATTAGCATATACAATTGAGTGTTCTTTGATAGATGAATAGTGTTTTTTCCTGCTTATACCTTTAGTAATATTTACAGTGTTACAGTTGTCTCATCTGTAACTTGTAATTGGTCGTAACTTAGTGTTTCTAGCCGACATTTTTTTTGTCGTTTTTTTAATTGTGGTAATTAAAACCGTATCCCTCAGCTTTTGGATTTAGCTGTTAATCTTTAATTTTTGATTTATCTTCTTTACTTAGCAGGTAAATACCGAAATTTTTATAACGTCTCGTATCACAGTTTTTCCTGAAACACTGTGGTAATCTTTTATATCTAATCTCCTGCTTTAAGGCTAATATGTTCGCATATAAATTTTTGTTTATGTAGTTCCCAATTGCTTTTCATTGTATTATGGCGTTGCTGTTTTATTTTTCATTAACTAATTTCATTAAATTTAAGGGTATATTTTTCCCTTCTAAGCATGGAGCTACAGTCCAATTTTGTTTGTTAACATCTACTTATTTAATCTAAATTTTTGAAATTACTTGATAAGTGTATTTGGAACACATTTGTTTAATGAAATGTCTTAATTTGTGTCATAATTATTAGATGGATTTTTATGTGCATATATAAGAAAGTAAGACACACCTAAAATGGAAAAACATTTTCAGAATAATATTTCAGGAGTAAGTCAAATTATTAACTGATTAATTGTTTCATAGCAAGGATGACTAAATCAACCGATGGGCTAGAATCAGTGGGTTGAACTGTGATAAACATTCTCTTTTTTTTATATTAAAATTTCATATCACCAAACTGCCTGCGTACTTAAATTTTGAACTTCTTCGCACATGTAGACATGAGAATCGAAATAGCGAACATTTAAGGTGGGAGAGAGTCATTGCTCTTGGTCTTGGGATTGTTAGAATCCAAGCGCACATTTTTGTAACTTCACTTGGTTCAAAAATCGTTAACAGGCTCTTGTACAATACACAAGCACGATCTATTGAAAAAATTCTATGTGTCATAAGAGTGAAGCAATTTTTAGAGGCTGATACTAAATGATAACTGTTTTAATTTCCTATCTAAATATTTTATGCAAACAATTAGTTTTGCTGTGACCTCTGTGAAAGAAATTTAAAATTCAAGGTAATTTTTCTCTCAAAAAATTGTTCTTCTTAAATGCACACTTTCTTTCTTGTTGCACCTAGCTTAACTGTGTATAATAAGATTATATAATAGGAAGGTGCAGTGAAATTTATATTTTGTCTGTATGAGACTGAACAGAACAGCTGTTGATATGAACAGTTCAGTTTTAAACAAATATTTAACATTTAACAGAGCATATATTTTCTGAGACAACAATATGTATGTAAACCCAAAAGTGCATATTTTTCTCAGATGGAAATGTACTTATTGTATAATCTTATTCTACAGGTAGGAACAAGTACAAATTATGATTCTGCTAAATTATTTTATCCTATGTATATTAGGTAATTAAAGATTATAACCAGAACAAAACTCTGCCCATTTTATATCTATCTTCTAGTTAGATATTTGGGAGATATTGATAACCTTTTTACTAAATATAATGTAATTAAATATTAATGTACTGTAATTAATATTACAGAGTATGACATTGTACTTTTGATGGTAATCGGGGAATTATATTTTGGATCACTTAATTCTGAATGAATCCTTTCATTGAAATTTGAAAGTAGAATTCATTGACTAATGTAACATGTGGAAACAGTTTCAATATTTAACCCGTTGTTAAGAAATCTGAATAGATTGCGTTGGTTCATAAAAGCAGAAATTATTCTTTTTATTGTTTTTATTATTTCCATTGTTATTCCTATCAATACTTCCTACATTTCGGTTGTTCTAAGTCCCAACAGAACAAAATCATATCGACGTACTATAGTCAACGCAGCGCACTGTCGATAAGTGATGGCAGGACGAATTCGAACTTGAATTACTGAATTCACCATTTGGGACATAAACAGACTTTTTTGATTAACCAATTTGTTATTCGACCTTTTAACATTATCGCCACCGTGAGAGCACTCTTCGTGACGATCGCGCCATATGAAAAAATATCTTGCAGTCAGTGGCGCAACTGTTAAACTTTCCGTGTGACACCTCTAAAAAATGTGTTTGAAACTTACTTTATGTATATATACACACACGTAAAGTTAAACAACACATTTAAAAAAGGAAACTGACATCTATTGTGTCAGTTATTAGATTGTTTTTAGGATTTAACGGTTTTAGGTGTCGCGAAATCGTACAGATATGATCTCAACGAACCCGTTACAATAGAGAATCTATATTCCTTCTGAAGTAATATTTTTCTTGTAATTAAGTAAGGCACGTTAGAATGGTTTCACGTTTTTAAGAAGTGTTTTTTTATACGATGCGTTGCCACGAACGAATATCGTTTTCGGTTCTCCTGAGTTAGGAATTTTTAAAAATTAAAATCAAGCGCAAGCGGGAAATAATTCGCCCGGGCTTCGATTATTTAAGCCCGTGTAAAGAGAATTCTGAAGTTTCGAAAAGGCCAATTTCTGTCGATTGAACAACGTTTTTTCTTAATGCCTTCGAATTTAAATTCGTCCGTACGCACCCCCACTCGCGCTCCGCCGCTGCTTTGAAAATCAATAGCTTTTCTTCCCTCTTTATGAGGAGAACAATTGGCAAAAAAAGGAAGTCGTTTAAACGATCCCGCCCGTAGGTTTTATAATCCGCGGGGGTGTTATGGGAGGCGAAGTAAATTTGAAGTATCCGTCTACGGCTTAATAGGGATCCCGTTCGAAACAACGATGACCTTCTATTGTGAAATGTTCTCACAATTATTTCTTTCATTATTTGGCAAAATTCAATCGTAGAAGGCGTTGAAATAAGATGGAACCTCGTTAAATTTTGAACCACATTTTCAAAACAATCGACATTATTGCCGACTATTCGGTCTCGAGGCCATGTACTCAAGTATCCTTTTTTGCCAGTGCAGATTTTTTTCAATTTCTAAAAGCGCATTAAGCAGAATCGTTCTCCAAATTGGAATCTCTGTAACATCCGTATTAATTTCTAACGGGGGTGTTCTACGAAGTAGGATTAAATAAAAACTTAGTTTCGGAAAGTGATACGCTATTAAGTGAATGGAGGAGTCCCCAGACCCGTGTCTCCAGTCGAGTCATCACCTATTTTCAACGAAGGCGATGATCTCATAATCCGGACTCACTTTCGAACTATCTCGTGTCGATTAGAGTAATCGTCGATGCGAATTTTAAAATCCCCAATTGTGATTAAGCGGTCGGCGGGGACACGCGAAGGGAGGAACCGGGCCGAATAGAGTAGCGAAATTTCAATACATGGATACCATCGGGTTCGTACGATTCGTCTTTAAAATTTAATCCGTTTAAACTTCATTACGTTCAGATACAATCCAGAAGGTTCCTGAAATTTTATCAATCCTCAGTAGGAGTTACTTTTTTCGTGTTAATATTAATTTTGTAAGAAAACATTTTCTACACCCGCCCTTACATACTCTCGTCCGGAGTCAGACCGATTCGCGATAATCTTTACGGCGCCAAGGATTGATTTACACCCGTAAACTCGTTGAATGGATGAAAGCCAGTACGAGTGGTAATAAAACGGTTTTTGTATTTTTCGTTATTTTGACGCGTCCCGTAAACCCGGTGTTAATAATAAAAGGTTGGCTTCTCGCTGTCGCAGGTGGCGGTTCGCCGTCGGATTCGAAAAAGTCGGATATATAACATTTTTCAAGGGGATTTACATTTTAAGGGACGGTACGATTTGGCGGGTGCGGTTGTTGAAATTTGTGTACCGTGCTGGTGGTGGGTGGCTCTATCGGGGGTGTGGAGCCGGTCCCGGATCGATTCCCTGGTTGGGCGCAGACGCTGCCCCCGAACCCCCCAAAATCCTGGAAGTTCCGTCCATTCGCCGTTTATTCTTCCCTGGGATCGCCTCGACCGATACACCAGTACCGGATATATATTGCACGAGTCCGGAGCCCAACCGTGAGTATGATTAAACCTTTCATGGAGAACATTCCCGGCCCCGGATTATTTTATCTGAGAGAAAAATCCTCTTCCCTCGGCCCCCCTCGGATGGTGGGCGGCCCCTCCCTCGGCCCTACGTAGCGAGGCCGCCCGTTTTTTTCTATTTGATTCTTTTACAAATATCCGGTTTCCTGTTAAAATACATTTTTTCGAATTTCGATCCTCCCCGGCTACGGTTGATATTTGAAAGAGAAATTCGAATTTGAAAAATAGTTTCGTTCGGAATTCATTTTTTTTGCTCCGTTCCCGAGTTAAAATAGTGATTCCCGTTCATTCTTGCCGCCGCCCCCGCCGTTCGTCCCGTATGAATTACTCGTTCCTTTATTTCCATTTTTTCCGAATATTTTTATGCAATCGCTGTCTTTTCTTATCTGACAGTTTCCATGGCGGCCAGTTTCAACAACCTGGTATATCATCCGTGATCTATATAAATGACATTTAAACATAAGTGAGTGTCAGATGAAAGCAGTACTGATTTTGTCCCCTTGAGGTGAACATTTGCCCTTGTAAGATTTTCTTGACCTTTCTGTAATGGTGATTCTTAATGTGGGTATTTGTTAGGTTATAAAGTGATTCATTAACAATAGGGCTCATTGTTATGCAATGTGATGCTTTATTCTGGAGGTGAGAAAAGTTTTTAAAGCTTCATCCCAGTGATGGCAACCCAACAGTCAGTTTTTTAAAATAATGAATGTTTCTACCACCTAATATTTTAAATTGTTTTCTGGAAGAGATTTTCTTATTTTCAATTCTAAAAGAGTTTTAATTGATTTGGTACTATTCATTAATTACAATTGAATTCAGAATTTTAAATTTTCCAATTTCTTAATTTCTGTCATATTTAGAATTAACTCTTGGTGTAATTTTACAAAATGTTTTTTCATTACATTTTACGATGTTATATTATGAATGTATGTGTAATGACAGATTACACCAAGTTTATGTAACTTTTTTGTACATTTTGCCATGTGGGTGGAATAGATTCCTTAATTTTTATTATAATAAATTATGTTTTAAGTTTAAGGGATTGTATATTATGAATTATCAGTGATAAACTAGAGTTTACCTACATTTATTAATTTAGCAATATTGATCTCTTATCATTCAGTTTATAAGAAAGCGCCATTATATTTCCAAATTAATTTTTAAAACCATGAATTAAATAAAATGAGAATTGACTTTTCAGCAGGGAAGGTTTTAGTAGGTGGGGCCCACAGTGTCTTTTGACACTAACAAAATCTTTTGAAATTTGATTAGTTTGAGTATAATTTATTAATTAAACGAATATTTTTATTAGAATAATTAATTATAAAAAGGGGATAAGCGCATTATTAAATTTAATGGACAGTTTGATTGGTTAACATATAAGATCTTATGTAACATCAAAGTGGTAGTGTTATTACTGTTATTATCATATACATTTATAAAAATTCTTCACTTCCTATTCTTTCTTCATTACTCTATTTTAATATTATTATTTTATTTAATATTATTATTTTGTAATGTCATAATCTGTTAATCCCATTAAAATATTTAAATCGTAGTCTTCAATTTCTGAAAGCTTTATTTCCTTATTATATATTTTTTCTCCGCATGACCTGTTTCAAATGGTTGCTGCATTTATATTAATTTGGGAAAGTTTAGTGCTATCCTGGCCTTGGTGTTATGTCCCTTTTTGTTCTTGATTAATTAGTCACCTGGATGGGTTTTTTAGGAACAATAAATAAACAATGAATGTTATGTTGTAGGTAAAAGATGCCAGCCCCAGTGACAGCCGCTGAACCAGGCCCGCCCCGCACTGAGCTCCAGGAACTGCAGCTCAGGGCAGGTCAGGTTACAGATGAGGTGAGTTTATTTCAATTTTCTAATTTCCTACGTGGAAATAATACACCCAAATCATTTAGGCCAACCTAACCCCGATGATTATATTTATTATACTCATAATAATTATTGTTTCTTTCCTTTTTCAGTCCTTGGAAAGTACAAGGCGTATGCTATCGCTATGCGAGGAGGTGAGTAAAAGAAATATTATACTTTCGATGTAATCCTGGCCTCGCTACATGTATGTGTCATTCTCACTGTTTCCCTCTCACCTTCTTTCAACACTTTACACTGTACAACACGTAAATATGACCACTAACACTATTCTGAATTTACCTGAGACATTTGAAGAGCCTACAATTTTCATATTTTTGTTTTCTATTCTAAATTTTTAATATGACTTCTTGATACATACAAACATGTACATACACCATATTCAATATAAAGTCATACATAGCAATAATATTATTTTATAAAGTCTCTGAAATTTTAAGATAGTAGTGGTCAAAGTTTGAGTACAAAGGTTGAGGTTGAGTTTGAGCATTTTGAATAATGAATATGTACAATTTATTGTCCATTTCTGATACCATAAATTAGAATATATATGTATATATTTTAATGTTCCAGACCAATTCCAAAATGTTGCCTGGTTGAATTGATGAGTTTTTACGAGGCAAAGATTTCTAGATCATATAAGATTTTTTTTGCAACAATCTTGCTCTTATTTTTGTGTATTGGAATTTTAAAAAATTTTTAACATCAATTTTCTGGTTGTTGAAATTAATTAACGTATTAAAATTTCAATAAATTACTTCCTTTAAGTATTTAATTTGTTTTTAATTACCCTTTGATTGAATGTTTGTATCACATATTTCGTTTTGGACATCATTCAACGTCAGAAATTATTTTTTAAATTTTAGTCTCTTTTGGTGTGTTGAAATGAATTGACTAGATGGTCTGATGGAAACAAAACATTTAGTTTCCTGTGTTTGTATTTTAATTTTATTGCATACTTATAATGATTTCAGCTCTCACTTAATATATCAAGTTTCAGCTTCCTTTTTTGGTAAAATTGGTCACAAAAATATTAATGGTCGCAATTAATTTTATTAATTGTTCTTAAGAATTATTTTAATCAAGTTGTTGGTATATAGTCATTTTATATTCTGCTGCAAAATAAATCACAAGTGTACTTAACTGTGAATTTACATTTTAGAGTAAAAAAAAATCATAAAATAAGTTCAAATTCCTCAAAGTTTGACTAAAAGATAAACTTAGGTAAATAAAATGTTTTTATCATTTAAAGAAAGGTTTTTTATCTTTGGAGTGAAAAATTAATAAAAAAGAAGTCTGATGGTGTTTTCCATTTTAATATAACATTTTCCATAAGTATCTTTTTTATTTGAAAATAATCTAACCACAATCTATATAATGTATGATCTACTCCTTAAATTCAAATGGCACAGTACACTCTGTAGTTATAACACAACAAATACATTTGTACTTGCACATATGCATTTCACAATCAAACCTCAAAACTAAATGTTTATACTTTGTGTATAGTTTAGCTTAGATCTATCTATCTTTCATTAGAATATCACCTTTCTTTAGTTCTCTTTATGCCCGTGATTGTTTCGATTGTGATGTATGTTACTGAATTGTTTTTATTGTCATTATTGTTAACTGTGTTGACTTTTCAGATTGAAACCTACACCAAGAATAGTTCCTCACTGATATCTTTGTTCTGTTTTTTCTCATTGATGTGCGAGTGTGTGTGCAGTCCTTCTCTGTGGAATGAATATGCCATCTTATGTTCTCTTAATTTCTGTAACTATTTCGTCAGCTATCAAACAAAACAAAAAATAATTATGAAAACATTTTCTTACTTTGGGGTAAATTCATATTTCATAACTCTTGAAAAGTCTTCACATTTTCTCAAAAATATCTGACATATAGTTACAGAAATTTGATATATATTTTTTTATATGTGACAAATATTTCAGATGTTTTCCTCCATACACAGGAATTATCAGCTCTTGGACTTAAACCTGTTTGCTGAATAATAATTTTCAGGAGGTGTCTACATAAATTCTTGAGGCGTTTTGACATCATTTGGATTATAGTATGTTTTTTTAATATTTCAAAGTTTTGGTTACATTTAATTTCTTTAATTTCATCATTGTACATGCTACACAACATAACTGATTTACTTATTCTCAACATTATACAACCTATACTCTAAGTGATGTCCTAACAAGTACATTGTATAAATGCATTTGTTGAAACTCTTCAATCTGTGTGCTTATTTCTACTCTTGTGCAACATTATTTGTATCTATACATTTTTCTCAGTGTTGTTACTATACTGTCTATTATTGTCTTTAAAATTAATTGAAGTTTTTTGTCTAAGGCTTATGATTGTTGGCTTTATTTTTGTGTACTTAGTGAGTCGAGGACCTATGGTGTAAGCATTTTGCTAGCCATCAAGTATATGTGTATTATTCTATGATTTAAAACAAGAGCTAGTTGTGTATGTTTTATGTCAATAACCCTATTGGAATGCTCTCCACCAGGTTATTCGACATGCTGCACTTACTATATATCCTCTTACAGGTGTAAATGCTATCTTTCTCCCTATCTAGTGGCTGCCTGGATGTAATATGTGCCTATGTGTAACTCTGTCGTATGGATGGATGTTATGTGTATGTGTGGTAAACATAACACACTTAATGAATTTGTTTATCAAGAATAATACAATGAAAACCTAAAAATATCTTTTTCCAGATTATATTACACAGAACATTTACGCATGTAGTGCGAGGCTTGTGAATGTTGTGCATCCACAGTGCCCCTCATCACTTACACTGCAAATAGTAAAATATATACTACATGCCATATATATATGTTCATTTTCCCACAACTTTTACTTATAATACATAATCATTCAATTAGTTCTTTCTATGTATTCATTTATGACAGTTGATTCTTACACACTACACTGACTTGCATACCAAATTTAATATCTCTACATATGATATTGTATCTGCCACTCTACAACTTGCCTAAGTTATTCTGTTCAAACAATAATTTTGATTTAAAATCAAACTAAATTGTGATAGTTTGTAATTTTATTCGAGCATTATAATTCACTATTGATTTCACAGATTTATTTTCATCATTTAATACAGTTTAGTTTTTTATTCTATGAACAATTGGAGTATCAGTTACATGTGGCCCCACCACATTTTTTTTCCATTTCCTGCGAGTTGAAACTAAATTGGTTTCTTTGAGTAAGTGTAAGAATTGAAATATGAATAAATAGAAGGAAGTTGTAGAATATATATTCTGGTATTAACACTAAATGGTGGGTGTTTGTTTTTCGTGCTGCATAGAGCAAGGAAGCAGGCATCAGAACACTGGTTGCCCTAGACGATCAGGGAGGTGAGTCACACATACCCCACAACAACAATGCCAATTTATCAGAAAATTTACTCACTTTCTCACCCATACTGCTCATTTCCTATACATACAACCCTCAAAGAATACATTGCAGTTATTCCACATCCTTTTGCACTTTTATACATAAGTGTAATTTATTACCATTGTTAATTATACTATTTATACACGTGCTCACACGCACAAAATTAAAATTGCAGAATTTAGGTTTGTAGAAATATTTATTTTTCTGAAAATGTATGATAATATTATCCATAATATTATCGCATTCATATCTTTTATATTATTTTCTTGATCATCTACTTTATTTTTTAGTAAAATTGATATGTTCATTATTCAATTTCCATGTATTAAAAAGAACATTTTCTTTTTCATTTTACCCTGTTGAGTTCCTTACCTCTTAGTTGTCTGATAAAACAAAAAGTGCTTTCCATTATACTTTTTTAGTAGTAAAATTTTGTTCTGTAGGTATTTTATTTATTTTTGCTATTTAATAGTAGTTTGTGTAACAGTAACGTCTTCATTTTTATTATAATGATATAACTATTAACTCACTAATGTTGAATTAAAAGTTCTAAGATCTATAATTATAATAAATAAGGGATATTTACTTATAAGTAATTTCGTTTGCTGACTGTAGTAGTTGATTTAAAATTTAGATTGTTTTTGTCCATATATTTTTTTAAATAAATTAGAGTAATTTAGTTTTTGTTTTCTTGGATAGGTTGATGCATAATACAAGTAATATCATACTAATAATAATAACCAACTTATAAAAATGGGTAAAATATGGAATTGATTTATTCAGTTATTAATAATTTGTATTTACCTTATTATTTCTTAATAGGAAGTTTTTATAAATTACTATCTTAAACTTTATTCCTTCTGTTAAAAAAATATTTATTAATTACTCTTGAAAGCATATTCTTATATATTTTAGTTGAAAATGTTTCATTATTTAAAAAGTACATCTTTTCTCTTGATTACTTGATATTATATACTTAATACCTTAGTGATTCTTTTCTTAGTACTTGTTAGAATTAACTAAGATGATTCTGCAAGATGATTTAAGGTTTCCATTAAGAGGGGTCTTAGTGCTGTTATTGACAATGAAATTTGTTTGATGAATGGTCGTGTGTATTCCTTTAGCTTTGGGTGTCAAAATTTGACTGCATTTTTTGTAATACAAAATCTCCCATCAGTATTGTGTATGGGATAAAAAATAGATGATATCGGATTAGTTTGACATGTTAATTGACAGTGACTGTTTGCATTTGACTTGACGAATATTGCTTTTGATTACTGGTACATACTAATTCCTAGCCTTATTCTATATATAAGTTAGCATGAAAATAAAATGAAAACTTAAATAATCATTCATCCATTCATAATGTCTAGTTTTTCATAGTTCTTTTTATTTTATGCTTAATGTTTGATTTATTTTGGTTTGGAATTAGATTACAAATTTCATATTCACATTGCCTGTTTGCAAATTTTGATTTTCAGTAGAGTTAATCCAATGAAAGATCTGTTTAAAAGTTGTAATAGATTTGATTTAGTTTTTCATGAGCAAGTTTATGAACAAAGAAATTGACAAGTACTGTGACTTTCTGTGTCTTAATTATTACGTTTTTATTACAGTTTGATTTTTCTATGTTTTTTTAACTTAATTTACTTTACTTTTCTTTTACTTATACATAACAGGGTGTGTGTGTATTCATATTTGAACATACATACATAACATTCATACATATACACACAATTGTGCATACTGAAACACTATGCTGGATCTTTATTCACTGCTTATAACTTTATCATTTAGTTTTATGTCCCAAGATAGTTAAATTAATAAAGAAGAATTCTTTAAAATAAGTAGCTTTTATAGATAAAAAGAACCTGCTCTATATATATTTATTTTATATACTTACAGTCACACACATGCGCACATACACACACACACACACATTTATATATGTATATATATTTGTATATTAGTTCTGGTGACTTATATCCCATTTAATAATTCTATAAGATATTAAACCTTCTTCAGTCCACATTGGCTTATTGTATTCAACATCCTACTCTACCTTAGAAACACATACTGCCACTTCATGGCTATGTAATAAATACAAGATCTTGAGGGGAGTGAATGTTCTAAGAATGACACTGAATGTTGTGGGGATTGAAGCCAAAGCACAAATGGAGGTAACCTTGTCTAGCATGTTAGAGGTTCCAGGTTCAAACCCTGACATTCATGCCATTTGTCAAGAATTAATTAACCATTAAAAGAGATTTATTTCTGAAAAGAAATAATGATTTAATGACAAATTTTGAAGTTGACGTTTCCATTTTTTTCCAGTAAATTATGAATATTCTGACCAAAAGAATAATTTTTCATACATTTATGCTGACCTTATTCATAAAACAGAGTATTATTTAAAAATAATCATTACATCAAACTCTTAATCGGAAAGTTCATATGGATACATATTTCAAAATCCAGATAATTAACAAATAATATTTACATCTTCATAAGCTAGAACTGTCTACATTAAACAATTGATTCATCAATCCCTACCTGATTATTAATGCTGTAATTACTGACACTTGGCACTAAAACATTAAAGTATGTCTGCAGCCTAACTGTAAATAAATTATTCTTTTGCTCAATTTTTACCTTATTGCATGTTTCAACTTGTTCAATGTGAATTCGCAGTTATTTTTGCTTATTGTTGAGCACAGTGAACATGATGAATCAGACACACAATATTTTATATTTTATATGTTTGAGTGAGTTTAATATTTGAAGTAGCACAGAAAAAAAAATTGTCTCACTGTATGTAAATACCCACTCAAATGTATAATTAACCTCAGGTCTTTACTTAAACCGATATTATTCTCTGCTTCCTGTTATTACCATATATCAAATTTTTAATACAACTTGTACAAATGTTTTGTAGAAGAAACCAATATTATAAATTGAAACTCCAAATATATATATATATATATATATATATATATATATATATATATATATATATATATATTTATAATCACATACAATTACACACTTTTATGTGTGCATAAGTATACAAATTTGAGTATGAATGCAAAAGTGGTAGTATGACTGTTGTATATATGAAATGAATAGTGGATTAGATTTGTTGTTAATTATTAACAAAGAGTTAAAGAATTGTGTTGAACTTTCAAATTGCTGTTCTGTAATTCATTTTATTGGAAGATGATAATTACTCTTTATAAATATGTCTGTGACAGATGTTAGTTTTTCAATATATTTTAATGATTAATTTCCTAAAAAATATCAGCTTTAGTTTGGGGGTTATAAAAAAATATCAATTTGCTTTCATTGATTAAATAATTAGTTGTAAAATCAAGTATGATTGCCAAATGAGAATGAGACTATGTGAGTGTGTATGTGTGTAAATAACTTTAAATGAAATCGTCAGTGTGTAGACTTTTTGCTTCTGAGCAGCAATGTTTTGCTTCATTGTTGTATTTTTTTATTATTATTTTGTACAAATATTACCTCTATATTTTTTACTTTTATTATGCCTTAATCATGTGTTAACCACCTAGGTGCATATTTTGAATTGCAAATGTTTCAAGTTGTCCTTAGTTTTATTTCTGTTTAAGACTGTTGTACTGAAATTGCTACTCAATAGTGAATGTGAAAGGCACCAATTTAGAAGTTGGTTATGAATTAAAGCATTATATCAAATTTTCTGAAATAAAGAATGATAATGAATAACTTAACACATCTTCTTTAATTAAATTTACACTTAAAACAATAATTATTTAATTTTTATAACCACAATAAATGTCACCAGTGACGTAAGATTAACTGTTGAATACTATGTAATTCACTATATGCTGTGGTAATGTATATGATAGTAGATAAATGTTTGTTCCTGTGTTCAAATCTACAACATAATCACACTAAACACATACATAGTTTTTTATTTTATTTGTTTTTATTCTGGAGTGAGTCTTTTTGGCAGTTTCTAATTCTATTACACGTGAGTTGTTTGTGTTCAAATTATTTATCCATTTCCATTACATACCTAGAATTCACTGAATTCCTGATTTTTTAGATGATATCTTTGTATTATTATTTTATGGAAGTGATAAATGTTTAAAAGGTAACTGAGGAATGAATGGTTAAATGCTTTTATTCTGCAGTTTAGTTAGCACTAATTTGAATTTCTTGTCTAATTTTAATTTGTATTAAAAGTTATCCTTCTTTTGGTTCTAAAAATTCATTAAAATTTTATTCTATTTAAATTTTTTTTAAGTTTGTTGAAGTTTAGTTGTGTTTTCAGCTTAAATGGGAATTTTATTCTACATATACTTTTCTGTTGCATTAATACATTTCTTATCTTAAATATCACAATAATTCTGTCTCACAAAATTGATGTTGAATCGTCTTGGTTATTTCATTAATTTTTAAGTTTCATGGACTCCACACCAAATAATACAAAACACACACACATACATTGAGTGACACAAATATTTGAAATTTTTGAATTCAACTTCTCATTTTCAGAGCATATTATAATTTGAATTATAAATTATTTATTTATTTGGCTTTTATTGTGTGTATGTGTATGTGTGTATGCACGTGTGTTTGTGTATAGTATATGCCTCCAATAGGGTATTAATTGAAATGTTTAAATATATAAACAAAAATGAAAAACAATGTTTATTGTGTATAATTAACTCGTGGAAATAATTTAAGTATTAAAAAGTGATGTTACTTAGTTAAATTCATTCATTCCTCCTAATTTTGTTTTGCATAACTTAAACAGAACAAAATTGAAAACAGGGTTAGATAGGTTATGGGGTTGTTCTTGATTCCTACATAAACAAAAACAAATGTTGGTGTTTTATTGCCTTTTTTATAATTTATCTAATTTTTAATATTGTTGCTGTGGACTGTCTTCAGAATACCAGAACCAGTGTTCTTAATGGATTAAGAATATCTTCGTTCAAATTAAGTTTTCTCTTGTAATTTAGACTCAAAATGTTTTTCTTGGGAGCTCCTTTTCTAGCCCTTATCCTTATGCCTTATAAATCCTTTTTAAATATTTGGGCACACACAACTCACCCAGCTAAAAGGTTTTTATGTTGACATTTATTTTTATGTTACTCATATTATTTCCTAACATTTTGTTTGTTAGAGTGAGGAAGTCGGTGGCAAAACGCTCTCAACACTGGCACACCAAAGCGGTAAGCTAGTTCAATATACGGTATTGGTGGGTACTAACTAGCACAACAGATATTCACGCCTGTCTAATGGGAACTATTTTTGTGTTCATCTGTCAAATTTCAGTACCCTTTCTGGGCCCATTAAGCGATTACTAATGTTTTTGTAACAAAACATATTGGCATTTTCAACTCCTTTATCATAGCTAATTCCTGCGCTGAATAAACTTCTTGCTGAGCAAATATATATTTTTGGACATACTCCTTGAAATAATGAGTAGCAATAGCATTTCTATTAATCGTGAGGATTGTGTATTAATCCTTGAACCCTGTTTCCAATACTTACTCTATTGTTTGATTGTGTTTGTGATTGTATGAGTGTCTGTATGTGAGTGTGCATGAGGTGGGGGTGAAGTAAAGGCTTGTATTGTGTTATAGAGCCACGAGGTGGGAATGAGATCGCTAGTCATGTTGGATGAGCAAGGGGGTAAGACCAGCAATCCTCTCATATATATGTTATCACTTTTTATTGATTTCTGTGACCTATAGTAACCATTTGTGGTTATTATAGTTTATTATTTATTTATTTTTTTTTAAGTATTCTTCTTTAAGTACGAATTATTTTCTATACATGACATACTGGACAAAATTGATCAAGGCTTTTATAAGATTAAATCAATTTATCAAAATATTTTATGTAATCACTAATATAGTGCATAAAAAAGACCAATCCAAATTTTCTTTTTCCAAAATGTCTTGCTCTGAATAAATTTGACTCTAAACCATTCGGATTTTATAATTATCAAAATTGTATATTTAATTATATAATATAATAATTATATCCTAAGTGTGATATTGCTTAAATAAGTCAAATATCATACCAGTTTAAACATAACATTTTTGGTGTTGGATAAATATTTTATTGAACTTGACATAGTTTAATCAGTTTGAAATTGGTTTCAGTCATATTTCTCATCCTAATTATCGATTTCTTTTTCATTTAAATGAATATTAAGTAATGATAGTATCTGTGATACTATATTTTACACATATAGGAAATGAAACTCCATCCAAACTATTACATCATCAACTAAAATTAAAATTGGAACCCTCCCATTAATTTAAAAAAGTGCTGATTTTCCTTTGTTTGAAAATTACCCTATTTTCCTTTGAAAATAGGCTTAACAAGGAATATTTTCTTTATGGAGACATTTTGGAGGTTGTGAGAAGGACCTTTAATCTGTAATATTAAATTTCGTCTCAATACACTTTCTATTTTGTGCTCAATGTGCTCCTTTTACCTTCACAAGAATTGTTTCATATTAATTTATACTAACAGAGCTTATAAATGTTAAGGAAAGTATTGAAGGGCTATTTCAAGGGTACTATTGTAGGTTGTTTTCATGAATCATAAACTAGTATGTATGTACTTGACCTTATAATTTATAGACTTCTTGACTGTGGTCATTCAAAAATATCTGAGGGATAAATTAATATTTTGACATTTCCCCTTATAACAATGTGTTACTTGTTTTGTGAAATAATTAATCAGATAAATTTGTCATTACAACGTGCAGTCTGGGAAACATATGATTCTGGGAAGTAATTAGTGTAACAACAAGAAGATTGAGTTTGTTCATCTCTATTCCTCCTAAAATTCTTCCTTAAAAGTATAAACCAAATAAACACTTTATATTTTAATGAAACAGGTAAGGTTATTTCTGTACTATTATTTATAAACAGTTCTGAAGAATATAGGAATCATTCTTTTGGAAAGCATCAACATTTATGATAATTGAGTTTCTTATTTTGTGTATGTTATTGCATGTATTTATGTTTTAAATGTTGTCTCTAGTGTATTATTTAGTTTTGAGCATTTATGTTTAAACAAACGTTTAGAAATGAAATGAACAGATTATTGTGTTAAAGTTACTGAATATAGATGAACTTTTAGTAATTGTTTTTTAATTTATTCAAATCAAATAAAAAATAATTTATCCCAAGTAAACAGTAATATATTTTAAATTATGCAATTAACATTTTATTGTAAAGTCTATCTGACTGCTTCATATAAATGATATTACTATAAATATTTTTACTGCAATATACTGATGTTACATTAAATATTACCAGAAGTTCATATAAAATTTCACCCTATATTATTTCTATATAAAATGTCCATTTTTTTGCTTTAGTTAAGTAATTTGGAAACTTGAAAAACTGATTTTTTTATTAATTAATTAAATTAAATTGTTAGCAGTGCATTGAACATTATTCCCTTTTTATTATTAAATGATTATTAATCCTCCTCAGATTAATTACATTTTTAATTATATTTTTACAATAATAACTTTTTAATAATAACGTTTTCCCCTGCATTATATTTGATGGTTATTTATTTTTATTCTTACAAATAAGTAGCTTTCAGAGAAGTAATTTAACAGTTTAATAAATTATCAATTAGCTATTGTATGAAATTAATTTTTCAAAATGATTATTAGTTCAATAAATAGTAACTAATAGAGTCTATTAGACATGTATATACTCATCCCAACAAGTTTTTTAAAATGCTCTCATTTGTTTATTACTAGAACAATTGGATCGAATTGAGGAAGGGATGGATCAAATAAATGCTGACATGCGGGAAGCAGAAAAGAATTTGACTGGAATGGAGAAGTGTTGTGGACTATGCGTTCTTCCTTGCAACAAGTTTGTAATAATTGTCATTGTTTTTAAAAAAACTAAAGGTCAACCATCTTATGCATATATAGTTAGCACCAAATTATTATGATCCATTACATTTTTAAATTCTTGTTGTCTAGAATGCAAACTATATATTATTGAAAGTACAATTTTTTATGTTTAGTTACTACTGATAGTGCAATATGATTAACACCAAGTGTGAACATTAAATCTGAAGGTTTTTTTTTCAATGAACATTGGCAGGTGCAGATATAAAATTTTTATCTTACAATGTACTGACATGAAAGAATTTTACAGGGGAGCATCTTTCAAGGAAGATGAAGGTACTTGGAGGGGCAATGATGATGGAAAAGTTGTAAACAATCAGCCTCAGAGAGTGATGGATGACCGTAATGGCCTGGGACCCCAGGGAGGATATATTGCCAAGTATGTTTATTATTGTTAACTTTCATGTAGTTACATTTCAGAATGATTAAATTAAATTGAATATCATAGCAGTCAACAGGGATATTTTGCTTATTTTACTTTATGTAACATTACAATAGTCAATATCAATCTGTGTGACTTCACTAGCGATTATTCTTTCCTTGATTTTTATTTTTTGAATTGTTTATTTTTATTCTTAGAGACAGTTCAAATTATTACTTTTATTTTATAACGTAATATATTCAGTTTTTTGAAAACAATGGATTTCATGATTCGTTAATTAGTATTAGTATATAGTAAACATTAATTAGTATTATATGATTACAATATTTTACAAGAGTAAAGGAATAGTGAAAGCCCCGTCTGAATAAACTAAACAATTTGATTGCTTTCAATGTTAAAGTAAATTTTCTACTTAGTAATTTGTATTATTGAATATTAAACAAATTTATTCATTAGCTTTAAATTAATTATTCATATATATCTTTTATAATGAATATTATGGAGCAAAGTGTTATTACCGTTTTTTTTATTTTAATTTAGGTTTATGACCTAATTTAGCATAAATAATCTTATTGATGCAATTTTTTTAGGATCACAAATGATGCTCGTGAAGGTGAAATGGAAGAAAATATGTCGCAAGTAAATACAATGATTGGAAATCTACGTAATATGGCCATTGACATGGGATCTGAATTAGAGAACCAGAATAGACAAATCGACAGGATCAATCGCAAGGTAATTTATTCTTGCATTGTATTTTAGATGTAGTTTATTGAAAATTAATAAGTTTTTGAAACATGTTATAATATTTTTCACTAAGCTGAGTTGTGTTTTATTTCAGGGCGAATCCAATGAAACAAGGATAGCAGTTGCCAACCAGAGGGCTCATGCACTTCTGAAATAATTAACTAATATTTCAAATCTGAAGCCATGTTATGATGTATTTAGCATTATTTTTTCATGTAAATGTCACACAAACATATTTATATATACATATATACAAATATATACGATTTCATTGTATTCAGAACAAAATTTATAATTCAGTTTCAATTTGTATTTGTAGTAACAAGAAATTTCATATAACTGTTTTGTTATCTGCATGCAAGAATGCCTTATATATGTCAATATACTAAAAATTGTATCAAATTTGTTTGATTGGTGCTCATTAAGGCAGCATACTTATTTCATACATTATGTGTGTGTATACATGTGTACATTTATGTATCTATATCCATGATAAGATAGATTCATGAAGTACATATGATAATTTTACTTAATTATATAAAAGTAGCTTTTGAACTAGATTCATATTGTAATCATTATCTAGTTGTTTTTATATAATGTTCAAATTAACAGGATGTTGATATAGAATAGAAGTGATTATAGGTGTTTCAAAACTTTTTCTATAGTATATATACATGTTATTGTACATTAAGTGCTTTAAAAGTATTGTATTTTGAATGTTATAAATTGTATCCCTTATACCAGGTGGCTTGTGTAATGTATGATAGAATGATATCATAAGAACATGAGTAGTAGTTAGTACCAATACTACATTTTTCTTCAGAATAACTTCCATATTATTTATGTTATTTATTTTTCATAGTTTTTTCACTTATTATAATGTAAATATAATATTATGTATTTATCCTTCAGTAATTACAATTTTTTTGTTAATTTATGGCATAATAGTTACCATGTGATAAATGGTCTAAGTGTATGTTACTTTTTATAATTATTAATCCCAAAATAGAGAAATTACTTTTTGATTGTTCCCTTTTGTATAAAATTGATTTCAGCTAATGTAGTCCATAATGCAGAATATTACTTTTGTTCCAAATTACAGATTTTGTATTAATCCAGCTTTACATGGTGGCTTGTACTATAATTATATACCTATTTGTAGTTCAGTTACATTATTTAGTAAATTAAATATTTTCTGCTCAATGTTTTTGGAAATATTCCACTGTCACATTATACCAGCCACCCTGTATAACACTGAAACATAGTGTTTGATCAAATATATATTAAAATATTTTGTGGAAAAATTTCATAATTTATTATGATTTATAATTCAGTACCAAAGTAGTTATTATTAGCATAACATTATGATTAATACTGCAGTATTTACCATTTCAATTTGTATTTTAAGAACAACGAAAATATAGTGTATGTAATTCATCCATAATTTTCATCAAAACAAACACATGATTTAGCATAAACTTAATTACATTAGATATGGAGGTATTATTATGAATATCTATGTATTAAATATTTGATAAATTCCACTTATAGTAATTGTATTGTTGAAATCGTAGAAAAATATTGCATTGCATTAATCAGCATTCATATTAATACCTGCATAATGATTCTCATTTTGCCTATAACAGTGAACTATTCCATGGAAAATGCTTTTGAATCATCTTTTTCTCTAAAGCTATGTATAAATTATAATTTGTATTCCATATACCACCGTCTAGAATTAACTTAGTGGCATAATGAAATTCTTTTGTTGTCTAAGAATGTTGGGTTTTCATATTGTGACATATATCATCTTTTAATATATGTTAAATAACTATATTTTTATAATTTTATTATATTTACATAATGAATCTAATTTTGTATATAAGAGTGAACTATTCCATGGAAAGTGCTTTTGAAATTGTCTTTTTCTAAAGCAGTTTAGAAATACTTTTTAGTTTTCTGTATATCATCACATATATTTCTATTTCTAAAATTGAAATCCTCTTGTTAACTTGAGAAATTTGTTTTTGATATTGCAACATTTTTTTCATGTGAATTTGAAATATTTTAAATAATTCTATTTTTATAATTTCATTATATTTGCACTTGTTCCGTTTTTCAATATAATTAAAAGCGTGTTCATTAGAAATTATACAAATACCAATTGCCTTGCTTTGATGATTTAGAATTGAATTAATTTTTTAAATATAATTCATATAATGGACATACAAATTTAATATAGTTTATTTATTCTATGTATTTTTTAGTTGTGAAATTAATTATGCTGCAATGCACATAAACATTAAAATCTTTAAGTAAAATTTATTGGGTAGCATATTTAACACGTAGTACCTGTAATAATTATGATAAACAGATCAATCAAATGTGATCTTTCCCAAATTAATGTTATTTGTATGTACATATGTAGGTATGGACAAAAATGCTTACATACGTACAAGTCCTTTTAAAAATTAATATTAATTTAATATACTCATACTGCAATATCTTGTATTTGAATATGACCAAAAGTAACTGCTTTAATGTAATTTATGATTGAGCGATATATTAAGACAGCACCAGTTAGGGTTTTTGGGGCCTCACTACCAGCATAATACATATTACAATAACAATTGTTTTCGTAAATCAGTTTCAGTGGGGGTTTCAATAGGTAATGTGTCATCTGTATTTATAAAACAAAATTGTTGGTCAATTGAAAAGTAGCACTTCGACAAGTAGGACTTAAATTCAATTCATGATGTAGCTAAAATTTCTCTGCTTAATTTAATGTAATCTAATGTGTATGTGTACATGTGAACTGTATGCATAAGGGCTTTTGGTCACTAAAGCATGTTTCCGATACATTTTTCATTCATATTAGTTCATGCAATAAGCACAACCACATTAAATGAAAAATAATTAAATCAAATATAAAATAAAATATTTAGCTTTAAAGCACGTTCTGCTTTATTGCGTGTGCTTTTTTATTTTTAATCTAAAAACATTTATTTAGTTATTACATTTCATTTTCATATGGCCCTTCTTTAGTAGTAAATTGCACTTTCATAACAATTATTAATATTTTTGAATGTGGATTATGTATTGATTCTGTGATATGTAGGATGGTAAAGGAATCTGGATATAATATTATTTTTGTTGTAAAAAATATTTGTTATAATGCTAAAGGGTAATTCAAGGAAGCTTCCCATGAGTTAACTTTAAATAGAAGACATACTTATTTTGGCAATTAACATTTAGAATTTTTGTTGTCATGCCTGGCAATTTGTTAATGCATAATTTATAAATTAATTTGTTTTAATCAATTATAGTAATTTGATTGTATTTTAAAGACGATAGATATCACATGTAAGGAGAACGCCAAGTGGTTCGTATTGTAGGCAGTGTTGCCTAGCATTTTATATCTTGTACATATTTTAAGCTTGAAAAATTTATTTAATTTTAGACGTTTCAATTCATCACATTTTTTAACATCACCATCGTGAACCTAAAAACAAAGATCGCATCCAAAATTATATTTTTGTAGATTTTATTTGATGATGTTTTACTTTTGAAGTTTGCTTTAATAAATTGCAATTATATTATTTTTAATTTTTTATCATTTATTGAGAAATTACCTCAAAAATAAAACCATTGCTTATTTTTTATATTTGGAGCTTCAGGATACTGTCTGAAAAAGTAAGGAATGCTTTGATATGGAGAACTTTATGTTTGATATTAGAATACAAAATTAGAAATTGATTAGTATTGATTAAAAAAATTCAGGAATGTATTGATAAAAATTTGATAAAAAAATTATAATTAGTTTTTATGAAAGAAGGCCTTAAGTGTAAGATTGTTATGAAAATGAAGGTTGTACATAATGTATATTAGGTTTGATCATAATTGATAACACATTTTTTTATGTACATGTATAAATTCATATTAACAGTCCAAGTTATAATGTAGTTTATTTTTTTCTTTAGTGTTTAAAATTCTATTTAGGTGGAAAATATACAAATGAAATATGAATCTTTTTAAACAATTTTTTAAACCTAGATGTAGTGAGGTAGAAGGTATTGTCTTTTTTATTAATATTGATTGTTGAAATAATTTTCCAGCATAATAATTAAATATCTATATATATCCAAACAGTCTTTCAGTTAATTTTAGAGTTAAATAAATTATGTAAAAATATTCCTTTATATTTCTTCTATACATTCTGAATACAGTATCTCGGAAAGCATAGATACTTGGATTTATAAACAACTTCCATACTATCCATTTTTCACTTTCTTCTTTCAGTTCACTGCTGATCAGGTTGTTACTTTAAGTTTATTATATATATATACACACACACACACACACACACACACACACACACACACACACACACACACACACACACACACATCCTTTAGAAATTATTATTATTATTATTATTATTATTAGGTTGATAGTTTTTCATAAATTTCACTTTGTAACTTGCATGTTCAATCATGTAGCAATTGTATTTTCAATTTTGCATTCAATTATTTTTATAGCTGCCTGCACTTTTTAATATGATTTGCATGAATATCTCAAAGTATGATTTGTGAACTAATCAGTTTGACATGAAAATTTCACATTTAAATATGAAACTAGAAACATGAATATTAGCACTTTTGAAAATGTAACATTAATGCTAGAATTATAGTATTAAGTGCAATTTATTATTTTTGATCTCACTACTTAATTAATAAATCTATAAATCCGATAAGTAGTTAATAATGTTACATATAAAATTAAATTCATTTGTTTGAAGTGAAAGTTAAGTACCAAATATCATCTTGTTATTTATTTAATTTGTAGTGTTCCAGCTAAATTAGGGAACTTAGCATAGTAAGAGTGAATTAAATAAAGTATTGAGAAAATGAAAACTCTCAGTTGTAGTGTGTTATTCCAGACTGACTGGAATTTCCTGCCTGATTTATGTAAATGAAAACAAGAAAATCCCAGCATTTTGAAATAAAACATTTGTCAAAAATTGAAAACACACTCCAATCTACATATCTTTGATAAATCTTCATTTATTCTATCAGAGTAAAAATACAAAAACGTTTTGTAGTCATATGCTGATATGCGGAGTACATAACAACAAGGCAAAGTCTGACTTACACCAAAATTCCCACAAGATCCTTTTAATGAAAAACTGAATGGAAATTACTATATTTATTCATTCTATATTGGTCAGAGGTCTTCCTCCAGCAGACATACTTAATTGAATTGTAACTGAATTATTTAGACTTATTAAAAAAACATGTGATGCATCTCTATCACATTATTTCATTCACTTTATTAGGTATACATTAATGTAAAAATATAAATATTTGTGACAAGTAGCCTTGCATAATTAAAACTTTTTGAGGCTATTCTTAAACGTATTGTGTTTATTGAAAACCATATATAATCACAAGATGTCTCTATACCATTTCAGTCTGTTCAACTTTCATTTTCCTTTTTTAGAATATTTAAGGTTTTTCTATTCACTTTTAACATGCAATTACATATTCGTGCTCATGAAAAAAGCAACCAGTAATAGGAAACAAAAAGATGAAGAATAGAAATAAATAGGAAATTTAACTTTATTTAATACCATTTAGGAATAATAAATTATCTAAAAAACACAAATCTAATTTGAATATAATCCTCGGTGTTGAGTTATATTCATAGTACACGACTAGTACAAAATCTTTGCAATTTATTAACTATGTACAAAAAACTAATATATACATTTCCAAAATTGTATCGAAAAAACATTGCAAGAAAACTAATTTATTAATAAATGGGAATGATAGGTTCAAAAAATAATACTCTATTTTCCAGTGATTAGCCTATTCTCATCATAATTAACAAAAGATATTCAAGGGCTTCATAAATATATTCTACATTGTGCCATAATTATAATAAACTCTGTATCAATATAAACTATCGTGCTCTGACTATTTTTCATAATATAATGAATTTAAAAAAAAATATTGCAGCGAATTCCTCACAACTTACACATTTAGTTCTTTACGCCATTTTTTAATTGTTTTTTAAGTAAGCTTAGTAAGTGATACAAAGTACGACAGGGAAAAGGAAATATAGGTAGCATATATTAAAATGCTTTTAGATAAAAACAATGCAACGCATCACTTTACAAAACGAACAATTTTCACATGAACAAAAACCACACATTTCACACACTCCTGTGTGGCAGAACACGATTCTTTAATACTTTTACATAAAATCCACGCTTTCCCTAAATCAATTAAGAAAACAATATTTACAATACTGAACCTCAAGCGGGCTGTCCTAGGGTTGCACCCTAAATTTTACCTATATTTTTATTAAACATAATCCAGTGTCATCCAACCAATTTTTTTATTGGCGCGATAATAAGTTACTACAAAAGAAGAGATTAATAAATAATGTTTACAACAGAAAAGGGTGTAATAAATATTAAAAAAAATGTAGTAATCATTTATACCATATATCTTCGTACGAAATATATATAGTGAATTTTTTCGAAGTTTGTATATATATATATATATATATATATATATATATATATATATACATACATAATTTTTATTTTTATTTGCTAATGCCCCGCTACAAAATTAGCCAGAATACGTAGATTGGCCCGCTAGGTTGGACTACGCCGACTCTAAAATAGCTCCGAAATATATTGCGGGCATAGTGAAAAATCAAGAATATATTTGTCGCCGGCGTTCACAAGGTGGAACCGCCCGTGGCCGTGGGCCGACAACGAAGAACCTATCACAGCTATGCGGCACCTGCGGCGCTCGGCACCTTCTTAACACTAAGCCTCGGGGGGGGGGGGGGGGGATATGTCGGTGTCGGTCGCGGGGACCGTGTCGAGCATCGACGCTCGGATTTAAAAAAACGGGACCCCGCGTGCTCGACGACAACGGATCGGTCGTCGGGGGCTGATCAGACGTCGTTGGATTCGACCGGCGGGCGTTCGCGCTACTAGGATAGGACGATCCTGTGGGGTCGGTGGCCCCGCGATGGAGCCCTACCGCCCGAGGTATGATGGCTGTACCCGGAGTCGCTGTCCTGGCTAGGCCTGAATGTCGTGAACTCCGGTCTCGGCTGGGATCCGGAGTAGTGTTCACCGGGCAGCGGCAGGATATAGGGAGGCCTCTGACCCGGCGGCCTCAGTAGTGCCTCTACCAACAACCCCTCGTGGAACTCCGCCTGCGGACCACACAAATTCACAATTACGCTAAAAGTATAGCACATTATATATATATATATAAAGTTTGCAGGAGGACACAAAGGATATACAGTACCGCCAAAGGACAAAAGGAACCCTACTCAGGTAGAGCATAGGATACCTTCTCGGAAGTTCACCTTTTGTCAATATCGGCGACAAGTTGAGGGGCGATCAAAGAGGTTATTAACGCCACCCCCTGGTTCTGTGATGTACTTTTTTATATCTACTAATAGATGGGTTCTCCTGTTGTTTCCGTTTGGCATAGTTTTTTCCTAATTTAATAATTGTCCAATGGGTCAGGAGGCCGGAATGTTGTTTTACCTTGTGTCTGGTTCTTCTGGGTGGGTTGCGCCTCGATCTGGGTCTCGGGTTGGGTTTGGGGACCGGGTACTTGTAGAGGTGTTCGGGGGAAGGCCGGCTACCCCCGAGGCTCAGTTCGTCCTCGGCGAATTCGTCCTCGCTGAGGCCCCCTTCGACGCAGTCGCTTTCCCCCTCGGAGTCGCCCCTCTCACCGGAACCTGCGCAACGGCGTTCACGTTAGACCGGCGATTTCAAAATAACGACCCCGTTAAACCCTCCGAAAGAAGTATATGAACAACCCAGAGATGAACGGGTAAAGGGAACCGCAACAATTTTAATGTTAAATGTCGCAAACATTAATTAAATTGATTAAAAATATAATTCCTTCTACGTCTAAATGAGTTATTACTAATTTGTCTGAACTCGACTTTCCCTACTGGACGCAGAACACTATTAAACTATTAATTATTTTTTCGTTCTTTCCTAGAATTTTCCCATATATTTAAATATATATTATAAATTGTTATTACGGCGTAAATAGTTCAGATTACCGTTGGAGAGTTCCTCGTAGACTGGGTTGTAGAGGTCCTGGGACGAATACTGGTGGGACGGCGGCCTGTATATGAACACCGGTGAGTGGTAGGTGATCTCGACTCCGCGAGCTTTCACGTCCAGCATCTGAGGAACGGGCAACCGTTTAGAATAAAATTTACAAAATCCCGACGATCATTATGCCCGAAAATGCTTAATGGGATAAGTAACCCCTCAGGACGTGCAGACCCTACTTTCGGTGAAAGGTCCGTAACGGAACTGAGGTTTCTAACGGGGACGGAGAAAGGTCGCTCCAATAATGACTCTACTTTTTAATTTTGATTTGAAATATCGGTAGACAGGTTAGGTCAGGCGAATGGTCGAAACACCGATAATTTGTACTAAGAAACATATAGATTTGAAACGGTCTCCATTAACCAGTGGGTCTGGAAACGCTTCCTTAAGGAAGCGTAAATCTGTCATCGATTTCAAAAGCAGTTCTAACCCCAAAATATCCTTCGAATAGAATTGTACCGCAATAATTGGTTGGAGTAAATAATAAGGTAAAATTTGAACAACGTTTAAGGGATAATTTTGGTAACAGAGAAAACTGTACACCCGAGGAGTTTCTCAATTACGAATGACTTTAGCGGGATTCGTGTCAATTTTGTGGATTCATTTTCGTTTCGAATAGTCAATACAATGGAAGTGGACAACCCCCGAGAGCGCCCCAGAGAGATAGGACAAAAATCCTTCCAATGTGGCTCGCTCGGGTCGTTTCCAAACACAGGAATAATCCCGGAATATCAAAGGGTCGACATCTGCTAACCGAGGCTCTTTCCACAGTATTACGCGATCCTACAGGAGTGATAATAAAATTTTTGGTAATGTTACTCCCGCCATTTGTATTTTTATGTTTAAAGCGAAGAATATGAAATACCTCCATCGACGGTTGAGGCCGAGGTCGTGGCCTCATGTTGCTCAAGTCTTCGTAAATTACCCCGTTGCCATGAGCCACGTCGCAGTGGTTCTGCGGCGACGACTTACAGGGTAGGAAATTCTGCATTTTTTGCTTGTGCCTGGAATTAAAAGAGGGGAGTTTATGAACGAATTCCCAAGCCTCTACTGATGACTACATTAAAACTGTCAATAAACGTCCGATTTCAAGTTTTTGTGGTACACTCGAGGATGGAATTCACTAGGGCTATTCCACCGGAAGGGAAATAACAGTTAATAGAAAAAGCGCTATTAGTAATTATAGACCGGAATGAAAGGCTCACTAGTTATTGGAATAACTGTGGCACATTGGTTTTGGCCGGGATTAAGTCGATATAACTAGGTTGCCGGAAGTTGACCTACTCTTCAGTCGGACCCTGATGATGGAAAACAGTAAGAGTACCGAAACGTCGGAAGCAGACAACACCCGAGAAGGCCCAGTAGGAAAGGGTAAAAACCCTTCCCATGGATTTCGCTCAGGTGGTTTCCAAACACATGAAAAATCCAACCGAGGTTCTTCACACATTTATCAGGCGATCCTACCGGAAGGTAGTGATAATTTTAGATTGTCGGAAGTTTGGATGTTTTCTTTAAGGAATGTGAGACTATACGATTCCTATGAATTTATTAATAACATACGGAATTAAAAAGTCGTCTCATTGGTCTGCTCTCGGCGCTGATGGCAGCGAGTGGCCTACTAAGCCGATCTAACTTACGGTGCGACGACCGGCTAATCTCAAACAGGTAAATTTTCGCGTTTTCCGGCGAAGTCCGCGAATTTATGGGGACATTCGTACGAGTGAAACATCTGAAACGACTTACTTCCAGGCCAATGCGGTGCCGATTATGAGGATCGCCAAAAGGATGAGGGAGCAGACGACGATGACCGCCAAGGAAGGAAGCGCAGGCGAACTGTGATACTCAGCGTCTATGACCTGGAAAACAAAGGCGAATTTTGTAAATACGAAGCGCAATTAATTATTTGCAATCTAAAACGGAGGTATACGCATAAATGGCGGTTTAAATGTGGTCGTACATGGAAGGATCGGCGTGGATTCGGGGGGAGGCCGGTTTTGGTTCTCCGCCGGGAGGATGACAATATCGATTTTCAGTTTCCTCTCTGAGTCGGCTGGTTTCGGCTTCTCGCCGCAGCCGGCTGAGCGTCAGAATATCAGTCAGATTCACGGATCGAATACAACGGAATCGAATTTTGCTGTGCGCAAAATTGCAAATTCGCAAATTTTGCTTCATTTTACAAAATGGTGGGAAAGAAAGCCAGAGAGGATGAATTGAGCAGAACCGTATTTTATTTTATCTCCGATTCCGAGAAAGTACACGATTCAGATTTTTTTAGTCGATTCACGCGCCCGGTTCTATGCTTGAAAGGTTCTTGAAAATGAACGTCCGAACTAATTGATGTCTTCTTCGTCGAGAATACTCCGCGTTCGAGAGCCCCGTTGGAGCGTCTAGAATTTTAGACACCTAGAGTTAAGTACCTCTCGCAAAACCTGCGACCCTGATTTTCGTTTGTAATAAACGTAAGTAATAAAGATATTTGGCATAGAGACGAAGGGAATCTCAACTGGACGAACGGTTGATGCCGACTTTTGGTTATATCGCACCAATCTCGCCGAAGTGGCCGGTTAGGGGGGGAGGGTGGGGGTGTGGAGGGCTTTCAACATCTGTTAGCTACTGGCGCCGGCCACGCCCCGCACCAACCTCTGCATTCCAAGCCAATTCCCCAGCCTTTCTCAGACTTACTGTCGCCCGACCATTCGTTACACCAATCAGTCCGTACGGTCGACCGGCACTACCAACAGGCACAATCAAACGCATCGTCCATCCCGACAACGTCTATTCACGACGTCTAATCGACGATTCCACGAATCTTTTTTTTAATACCAAAATCATATATACATATACTTGTAATATAATTTATACTTGTTATAATGTAATTCTCATAAGTCCATAAAGGATCAAACATAAATGTCGATTACATGATTTTTTGTATATATATACACCCCAATTCATAAGCCCCCGGGAGGGGGCTACTGAAGGTGGCGACAGGTCGAAACCTCAGCGGTACACCTCGTTCAAAACAAACGGCCGAGGGGCAGTGTCGTATTATTATTCGTGAACCGGACTGATATTTCGAGCTTAATACACATAAAATCGCCTTCATCCCTAGTTAAACCCCCCACAGATTAATATTCGGCATTTCTCCAGTCGATTTAGACATAGTCAAGCAGTTTTATTCTCTTATCATCATGCGTTGTTATTATGAAACATTTTCTCGTGACGCTCTCTGTCTTATGGCCGTCTCAACTTTTATTTCCACTTTCCTCAGTTTTCATTGGGACTCGTTATCTGTCGTTCGAGAGAAGGAAAAAAGACGTGGAAATGAGGTGTCGGCCCACATTGTGTTACCCGGGACGGGGTTGAAATTATTAATTGAGATATTGCCTGAGGGTGGGCTACGCGGCCCGTATTAACTTTTACGACTCGGGGGCACCCCAACCCTAATTAGTGAGCCCCGGCCGGCGCCCCTGTTTAACAACTGTTCCTCCGAACCCGGGGAAAGAGGTTTCTGTTTATATATTCATTCCCGTATATTCGAGCCGTTGAATCCGAATCGATGCGCCGGTAGGAATTGCCGATACGAGGAAGTCTCTCTTTCGCAGTCATTTCGGGAATCGTAAAATATAACCGGTCTAGGAAAATAGCGTTTCGGTTTTTCTCCAACGTCGGTAGTCGAGTGACCTATACCGCGTATATAATAGTGCAGTACGGTATTTTTTTTTTTTATTTGAGTCTCCGTTCTGGTTGGCATGTGCGAGAGTTCTGCTCTCAAGACTGCCCGAGGACTGGTTCATCAACCTTTCGTTCTGAACTGAATCGTTCCTCCTCATCGTGGGCCCATTCCGCCGTCAGCTTCTTACCACAATCTTCCTCGCTTCCTTGCAAAGCGTTCCTATTCAACAAGCCTATTCTCCAGTCTGGTGGTTCGACTGCTACGAGGGAGGTCACCCCGGGCACGAACCGGTAGGACACCCGGCGGATGCCCCCTATGCGGTGAAACACCCTTCTAGATGGTAGTTTGTTCGGAGCAATATGCCGTTACTTACAATTAGAAAGTGGAGGGGTGTAAATTACCACAAAGGAAGGAGTTAGTCTTTGGCCCAAGTTTGCTAATTCGTGCCCGGTCCCCTCCGGAGCGTGAGTCCTTTGAAGCTCCAGATTCGAAAGGTTATTCTGCCGTTGACATTTAAACGGTGACTTCGGTAGACAACGCCGGTTTTGTCGGCGATAACTTTTTCACGGATTTAGTTCATCCGGAAGTATAAATTCGCTTGTATTCTTTACAATATTGTTAGGGAAGTTACAATAATAAAACACGATGAACTTAAATTAGAGTCACTCCAATCGCACACTTTGCACTGCAAACTTATCCCGAGATAGCCGGATCAGTCCCAAAACGTTATTGACACACGGGGGCCCTCAAAACGGTGTCCGTGTAAAGATGCCGCAGAGAGGGGCCCCATTTATTGTTAAACGAGAATAAGTATTAATGGTCTTTTCTGCTGGCCCTTGCCCATAAACAACCTAATTCGCGCAGGGTTCAAGCTCTGGCACTGAATCATCGAGTACGGGCCATCGAACAATTTCACTCGGGATTGAATTTAAGACCACAAATCATAAGTCGGAGTGCAAAATACTAATACCACAATAAGAAATTTCAAGAAAGTACCTTCGGGTCGACTCTCCTATTTCCGGCTTTGTGCGCCGCCAGTATAAAATTTAACAGACGCGGGCCAATCAAAGAACGGCTAATACCGCCATAAAATAAATATAAATGTTCGAGTCGTTTCGCGTTAATAATTGGAAATAAGAATAACGGAGCTCTTAGCTTTACGAAATATTTCGCGCTAAAAGGCCAGTTTCAGCTTTCCGAGACAGACGGTCTCATCTGATTTCATCCGTCTGTCCCGGACGTCGACCTTCTTCCATATCTTTATTTATTTAATTCGTTTAAGCAATTTATATAGTGCGCTCGTGCAGTACCGCCATGCGGTACCTCTGATATCTATTCGTCCGTTTAACAAAATGAAAATCGAGCGTTTTCGATATCGAATGTAAATAGTGTTATTTCGTCGCACTACAGAGAGATAAGAACGAGAAAAGCGAAAAAAAATGAGAGAGAGAGAGAGATACAATTTAATCATTCTTGTCGCATCCTATACTCCGTACAGAACACTGTGGGGGCCAGCGGCCTATTAATTATCCGTACAAAAGAGCGGACACGTCAATACGTTTTTAAGTATTAATTTTATAAGATTTATACTTTAATAAGTTTTTCATATAACGGCGCCTTTAACTCTCGCGATACGATCGGGGCCACAAGCATAAAACAAGTAAGGTAGTAAAAAAAGGATGATCCACTCTTCGTCGGACCGGACGATGGAACCGGTAAGAGTTCCAAAAAGAAGCGGACAACACCCGAGAGGGCCCCAGAAGGAAAAAGGAAAAAATCATTCCAGTGGAGCTCGATCGGGTGGTTTCCGAGGACAGGAAAAATCCCGTAATAGCAGGAGGTCGACACCTGCTGACCGAGGTTCTTCCGGATGTTAGCGAACGGTTTATTCACCATTCGTTGAACCTGGGAGGAGTATATACTCACGGGAACGGTGTTGCAGGTGTCCAAATCGAGTATTGAGTTTGGGCTGCAGTCGGGTATCTCGTGGAGGAATGGGGGCCTAGGCGGGGGCGGCAGTCTGAATGGGGGCGGCCCCGGACCCCCGCAGTCGCATTCGTACTCTTCCATCAGTCCTCCACCTTCTCCTCTCAACAACTGAAAATAAAAATTCGCATTCAGTTTTAACGCCCTCCACGTCCATCCTCTCTAGACAGTAAAGGCCAGTTGGTCCGACGTTTCTTATTATCCGACATACTATCGCAAAAACGGCATCAATCGGCGACAAAGGTGTGCCATATTCGGGGGCTATATTACGGCAAAAAGGAGTAGCATTTTCATAATGAATTCAAAGAAGGGCAACTAGATTTCACTTATCCGTCATACTATCGCAAAAAAAAATCAATCAGCAAAATTTCTTTCAGTCGTTGCAGTCTGAACTTTTGAAATACTGTACGAACGTAGTAAGGGTGCATATATATATATATATATATATATATATATATATATATATATGAGGATTCATAAATAATTGCATTTCTTTGGGGGGGGGGGTTAATTAAAAAATTAACTTTTTATACATTACTGTAGATTCTTGTTCATCCGACCTTCGCGTATCTTCAGTATTATCTTGACATACTATCGCAAAAAAAGCCCCGTTCGGCACAAATGAAAAAGTTAGTGAGTAAGCCAGCAAAAGGCCTTACATTTTCATAATGAATTTAACTAAGGGGACCCGGATTTTACGCCACTACTCTCAAAAATCAATCATCACACAACTGAACTTTTGAAGTGGTGTAGAACCGTGTGTTAAACTACGGACATTTCTGTATCTTTCAATTAATTTTTTTTATTGCAAAATACGATTATAAGGTTCATAATGTGTTAAATAAAGCCTATTGGCTTTGTCTGAATTCGTCATTTTCGCTTATCCGAAGTTCTACCGGCCTGTTTGTGTCGGATAAGCGAAACTACTGCATAAAAACCCCGACCCTTATATCTTATCATACTTGACGGCGCCGGATTTTCCCGTCTCCGCTCCTTTATACAGGTCTTGAAAAGTGACGGTTCCGAAAATTATTTCCCCGCTTCTCTCCGACTGTACGCTTCTCGCATTATATATTATCCATTTCTATCGATAAGGAACTATATACCGGTTTGTAATGGCCGTTATGCGATCCACGATGGTTTCGAATGCCGGTAATTTTCTCGATCTTACACACCTAGTACAAGTACCAAGTGCCGCTAGTACAAGTACGAGTATATTTAAGGGCGCTATGAGATATCTATTTGTTATGCCTCTCTATTTTATGATTTAAACTGCTTAAGAAATTATGCATTGCACATATTATACTTGGGGTGAGAAAGGGAAGATTTAATGAGGGGAAAGGGAGGACTACTGGGAAAGCATTTGTGGGAGCGCCGGGATCGGCTTTGAAGTGCCGAAGCATTTGAAAGGCTGTCATTGACGACAGACGGCGAGAGGCGTCTCCGCCGACGCCCAGCCCATTCTAAGCCGCCGCTTTACAACTTAACAATGCTCCGAAACGTCCCATATATAACCTCAAAATAAGGAATCTGTCCCCGTTAATGTTCGCCGGTACTTTTGAAACCTCGGGGTTTCAAACGTTCGGACGTTCCGTCGGCTTTGACAGGCCCTGGATGGGACGGTTCCGTTTCAATTTGCTGACTGGTTTTAATTTGAAATATCACTTTTGTTAGGGTTTTTACTTTGGGTGGTATTTAAAATCGATATAGGAGAAGTATCTTCTTAACAGGGGATTCCACACTGTTTTCCATATAAAATATTTACCGAGAAAGTAAATAAAAAGTCAATTTTTAACCTAATAACATTGAAATTATTATTTATTTAGATTCAATTTTACGATATCCATATACGTATGTTCCTAAAAATTACATAACCGTAGAATAGTACACTTCTAACTAAAGAAAAAGAAAACGTATTTATCAATAATATGAAGTTGTACTACTAGTTGTACTTTATTTGTTTAAAGAAAATTTGTTATTTTCTTATCGGTGTTTTTCAGTAATTTGCGGTACAAAAATTATATTTCCAATTTCCGCTCCTTCATTCAGGATTCATAATTGATTACGCTTATGCTCGGCGTCGAATCTTAATAGGAAACGGTAGATTTTGTGGGACCGTCATATTCATAAAAATCGTCACACCGTCACAGAAAAGGGTGACATTTTATCTTCCATAAGGATTAAGGCGTGCGTGGTGAAAATCCGTCATCGGTCGAATGGGGAAAGATAATCTAGGAATTAACTTTAACTACCGCATTAGGAAATGAGGACCCGCCTTTTCTAACAATTTCAAATTACAAATACGGATTAAGATTTCGGAGTCAAACATATAACGAGACGATTACAAGGTTCCATTGTCATTTAATTAGTTCAAAACATGCGGTAATAATAAACTCCGGGCGATAAACGGATGTTAAATTAAAAAATGAAAGAAATAGACGGCGGAGGAGCATTATAGGCCCGGTTCCGGGACACAAAAACATTTCACGATAAAAGCTACGAACGATAATGAAATTATTTCCACTTACCCGGGCGATGTCGATATCATCGTAGTAGAACTGTGGAAACGCCATTCGAAAGGCAAGTACGTCGAATCGAGTAATCTTCGAGCACTCCGGCAAGCTATCGACGAATCAAATATTTGCACTGCGCTATCGCGATCCGAGATAAAGAAAAAAATAAGCTCAAATACGCCTCGAGGTCCGAAAGGACCGGAACCCAGCGAGGTACTGACGGCCGATGTGGAGCGAAAGCCCGATGCAGTTCTCCCTATCCCCACCACCGTAAAGCCAGCGCTCTCCACCGTCAACAAAAGGGTCCCGGGGCCCCCTTTTATTCCGACCCATTCGACCTGCCTCCCGGAGCTTCTCCTGACGTCGGCACGGGGACGACGACATAGAAAAAAAGTCGGTTAACCGATCTATTTATTAGCGGACAGAGGTCGGGACTATTGTCCAGAGATGAGAGGAGCCGATCGGGGGGACCCGTTTGGAAAGGTACCGCCGAACATGTTTACGGGATAGAACCGGCAAATGGAAGAATACGACAAAATTCCCAAATCGAAGTTTGCCAAGCGGCGGTGGTTGTCGAGGCGGCTCAGGAACCTGTTTAGTGGCGGTAACACAATTTCGAATTGATGTCTTAGAGGAAATGCACCGTTAAAGAACCTTTGGTCCTAAGGGTTCCGTGAGTCTACAAACTGGGGGAACCAGCGAATCTGGCCGGTGGGTGGGGATAGGCATGACGTTCCCAGTGGTTTCCGGTAATACGGAAACAGACAAGTCTTACTCCCGAGAGGATTAACGATAACCTCCTGGATTAACCTCCAGGTAAATATAGAACCCCAGGATGATCCACTCTTCACTCTGACCCCGATCGTGGAACCGGTAAGCATTTCGAAACGTCGGAAGTAGACAACAACCTAGAGCCAACCGAGATTATTCACACGTTACGCGATCCTACCGGAAGCCAGTTAGTAACAACAGAAAAAATACCGTCGTAAAAGAGGAGAAATAACTAACTGTAATTTTTATTGCCATCCGATTAAAACGAAGTTATTGTGGAATGAATCGAACTTCGCATTCCGAGCAGTGACCGCACACCCGGCTACTCGCGGAATTGCGGAAAATGACCTAACCCCCCCCTACCACACTGTTTCACACGATGTACATAAGGCATATCTGGCTTATTAAATGTCATGGAAACTGCGAGTGTTAGCCAGAAGGGGACCCGTGTACTGTCCCGAGCATGGGCTCTGCCCCTGTCCCGCCACTCGGGGCACTTGCATTTATCTGCTGTATATATTATTTCCTTTATGCAGGGACGGGAAAAATATCTCGTCGGAAGGCCGAAAAAATTCGGGAAGGTAACCCCAACCGGCATTCGCCAATTCTCGGCTTTTCAACTCCAACCACCTCGCATCCATTCAGTTAAAACGAAACTATCATATCTCACATACACGAAGTATTACTCCGGCCACAAAGGCATCAGGGTTACCGTTCGTGGCTCTCATATTTCACTGTTCTTCCCACATTCGTGGGGAACATTATCGGAGACTACGTATTGAACGGGGTTCGGGGTGAAACCGATCCAGATTCTAGAAGCGACCGGGCTCAAAATGGACGCCGGGAAAAAGAAAAAAAGAAGAATCGCGGCCACCGAATATGCGGCCGTAGCCGATTCGACTTTCATTTTCCCCGGCATAATGGGAAAACTGCTCCCGGCAGGACAGGAAGGAAACCCGGTACTTATTATTTTAAAGGCTTCTCGGGCCCAGAGTCGTAAATCCAAACGGGGACTCGGACAGGTTTATTATGCTGGAGGGGGGAGGACTCGAAGAAATAACTAATGTCTACCAATAAATCCTTGGCCGCCTGTCCTACCGAGACTAAATACCTCGGCCGATGAACAATGGCCCCCACGAACAATTTTTGTCCCCGGTCGACGAGTGTCGCTACGGTTATTTGACACAACTTGTCCCGTACTCCAGAAGCCCAACCATTTCGGCTATCGACTATTGTCCATATTCTAGGCGCCGATGACAGGTAGCCTTTACAAACTGAACGGTTCATTCTCCAATGAGTTTTTAGACTGAACATTTTGGCCATAAAAACCAATACAAATAGCTTAAGTCGTGTGTAAAAGTAGAAATTGAGTCGCTATATATATATATATATATATATATATATATATATATATATATGTACTATAATATAAATAAAATATAACTTATGTGAATATTTTCCTTAAATTTTTTATATAATAAATTTGTCTAATTAACCGATACCGATTGGAAGAACCCGACGGCCAAATCGGTAACTGTAGAGAAGTAATCATGATTATAGTAGAATTTCTTACAATTTTTAATGTTAAAACCCATGGGAACATTTCCAATGAGATATCCTAGCGTTTGTCTCTTTTTTTAATTATATCGATAGTGAATCCTATAAACTCAAATTTCGATCAGTATGAAACTGTACCAGCGTTGGTCGATTACGTAATCTTGGTTTCATTTAAGGCTTGGAATATCAGTTTTGCGATCTCCTCCCACCATATAGTCTCCGCGGGTGTAAGGGTTCAGCGACCCCACGCCCCCCCTCAAAGTAACTGCAATTATACACAACTTAGATCCGGGTTTTTACGAATTTCAAGAGAAAGTAGAGAATATAAGCTCCTCTCTACTTTAATAAATCGTACTTCCGTAGTTATAAGGCCTAGGTTTTGTCCTAATGTCGGCAAATAAGAATTTTATTTATCACTAACTTCCGGTAGGCTCGCCTAATACCGTGGGAAGATAAATATCATTATTTCTCACATACACCGGTAAATGGTATTATTTTACTTTCTTCTTTAGAATGTACTGTTCATTTTAAGTTCAATAGTTGTTTATTTATGCCCTGTTACTTAAGCTTTCTCATGTTTTGACATATTGTATATCGTAATGTTATTTCTCTTATTTTGAATTATGTCGTATTATTTCTCCTACTTTGACTTATATCGTATATTAAAAAGTCCCATTTTTGCCTTAACATAATAAAATATTTGTATTCAACATTCGCCATCGGTGGAGCCTGAATGTCGACATTTTCCGTTGTAAGTGAGAAATAATAAAATATTTTGTACATACATGAAACGGCTATGTGAATGCTGACATTCACAGGAGAGTGTGTCGACATTTGCCAGATATCGGTCTTTCACAGTAATATACTCAACAATAATGCAGAAAGAACTCGACGACCCATTTTTGAATTTACTAAACTGGATTCTATTGGCGATTCCCGAAAGGAAGCAGGAAAGTAGGCGAATTAAAAAGATCTAGAATTAAAGTTTTTCCCTTCGGCTGGGGCAAGGGCCCCTTTTCCGACCCCTTGTGGGCGGTTAAACGAAATCCCGTTAACTTACTTTTTCCGCGTACAACCTAAACCATTCTACCGACCGACCAAAATCCTATCGTCGATAATTCCACTAACCCTTCGAAACTACTAACCCTAATCCTTAGAAAGGGAAGGTCATCCTCAATCGTCCAAGATCCCATTTCCCCTCTTTTAAAAAATACAAATATCGGACACGGATTCGAGCAATACCGAAAACGAGATTTCCCTTGACAATCCGTTTAAACGCGAGTCCCAAAAAAACCCGAAAGTTTAGATCTTTCAAAAATGAATATATCGGAACGGTACTAAAAATGAGCCGATAGAGGGTTTCCACATAATAGTTTTTTTTTAATTTATTCACTTTACCGGTCGACATCAATGAAATTGTTGCTCTCAACACTGCCCGGCGAGTGGTTTCTTAACCATACATTCTCAACTAATTTGCTCTTCTTCATCGCAGGACATAACCCTCGTTCCTCGTAAAACGGCAAAGGATGGTTTGCACGAACACGGCGGCATTTTGAGTGCACAATCAAGAATCGTACTAACGTCCCGACAAGGAGGTTCTAGGGCTGGTGGAAAAGACCTCTGGGCCAGTGGCGTTTAGGCCTCCAAGAGTGTTATTTGGAAACATCCCGGGGAGCATTGAGGATGGTTCGACTAGGAATGTCTGGATGCGAGCAGTGTAGGATAGTTCGATGCCGTATGTCCACATCGGTTTCAATGCAGCCTTCTATGTTGTCAATTGGTTGGCTGTTGTCCTTTCGGAGAGAGATCCCGGCGGTCCAAATTTGCGATTGAAATCAACTGGGTGGACAGGTGTTCGGTGTCCAGCGGCCGGCCAGAAGAAAAAGTGAAGCGGGTGAGAAAGGCGGAGGGGAACAATCGGCGGCCGACGGCGATTAGTGACGGGGACGGCCGGTCACAATGGCCGCCGGCCAGCACGCCCCCCCACCTCGAAAAATTGATTGGAACCGGCCGCAACTCTCGCAGATCGCCAATTCGGCATGACCGGAGATCGGCCGTTGGTCCTATTCATTGCCGGGGTCCTCCCAACACCGGGTCGTCCCTTAGGACAACTCCGCTCTGACCCCTCTCCGGGTTTCCTCTTCTATTTATCCAGATTTGCGGGCGGTAAATGACATTATTCTCTAAAGGGGTCCGGCAACGGAGGAAGGAGATCCTGGGGGCGGGTTAAACTAAACCTTTGTCGATCGCCCTTAATATACGATTAGCCCAGTTAACTACCCCGACGTCTCCTAAAATTAAATTAAATTACACTATATACAATGATATTCTGACCGGCCGTCGGACATATCCATGGTGGAGATTGTCGGAACACCGGGCCGTTCTTTAGACGTATCCGCTCTGCCCCGTCTCCGGCTTTCCTCTTTTACCGGTTTGATTTCCGGGCGGTAAACGAAATTATTTTCCGAAGCGGTCCGGCTACGGAAGGAGATAGAGGGGACGGGGGATGGAAGGAAGATTCGGAATAGACTCTTAATATACGATTACGGGGCACCCCGGAGTTTCCTTATTTCGAAAAGTATAGATAAGAGAATTCGATTGATCGTCGGAGATAAAATAAATTCAATAACGACGGTTGCGACGACAGTAATAATCCGACCGCCGGACAACGTAAACGCGGTTCCGAAACGACGATGAGGGAACAAACACTTGAAAAACCCATCGTGTCGGTGGGGAAGATTCGTGGGGAACGAGACGGCGATAAAGGAATGATTTAGTTCGGTCGCCAGGAATTTCGCGAGTAATACATTCAGGACCCGCTATAAAAGTGAACACTTGTCGGCGGTGCCGCAATTCGCAAGAGGGCTTTCTTCGGTTCGTCGCCTCCCGTGGGGACGTTCGGTTATGCTATGGGCGATTGCGAAAAACCCGAAAGCCGTCGGCCGTCAGTCCTGTCGTAAATCGTCCTAAGAGCGAGGGCCGTAATGCGCCGGCAGGAATAAACGGATTTTCCGAATATTTTAACTCCTCTCTCGACCGCCCGCCGGGCACGGTCCCGACCCTGACGTTCGAAGCTTCGGAACGAATCGGGGCCCGAGGTACTCGCGCTAACTAAGGCGTCGCTAATCGGGTACCTAGCGATTGTTCGCGTCGGACCTTCCCTACCAGCCCCCTCTAGCCCCTCTTTCGGTTCGTTTCCCAGGCCGCGGTCGAATACAAATCGTGCGGAAAATCCTGGAAAACTGGAGTAAAGACAATTTCGGTAGCCGATTTTCCATTACGCCAGATACCGCGATAAGATCGAGTCATTATATGGAACGAAGAACGCTGTTCGAAGGTCTAGAATGCAGCAATAATATTCTAACCGCGTACAAAGTCCCAAAACGATAGCTTACATTATTTCTTCTATTCTTTTTTCGATATTTTCGATATTTAGAGGGGTAATTAGGGTTAGCTGTTATGTGTGTTTGTTTGTATATCTTTTTGTTTTAAAAATTTAATTATCCGTTCTCTTTCTTGGGATTAGTGACAAGTATTTTGCCTACTGTCCTGTACTATTTGCCTTTGTTCGTCAAATCTCCTACATACATGTTGTCGGCGAGTGTGCGTATTGTGGTTTGTGTTAATTTCATACTATGTCTGGCATGTCCTGTTCTCAGTCCGTTCAGAGCTACTTCTTTCCGTCTCGTTTTAGTATCGGTTCACCATGGACTATTGTCCTTTTTAATTTCGTAAAGTTTATTTTGAGTTTGTTGGGTCCGGTCCTAAAACTTTTGCTCGTGCGCGTTTTGTTTCGATGTTGCCGTTGCATCAGTTTTCACCGGGTGGAATATATTAATTATATAGTAGAATCGTTGCTGTTGGTCAATGTAAAGGGGGTTTCGATAGGCGCGCAATATGAAAACCTCTACTGTTCTACGTTGTATTTATACGCTCGGGGAAGGAGCCGGAGCGTAAAAGCATTCATGTTACCCCTCTCAGCACGAACCGGCTAAAAATATCGGAGCCCGAAAGCAAAAAACATACTGGCGCGTATCTCATACCGTGGCGGTGATCTGGACAGCGTCGCCGGCTAATTTGGACCGCTGCTAGAGAACCGTAGTCCGCGAAAATTGGGCCGTGCCGAGGGAAAATGTTCTTTTCTAGCGAAGAGGCCGCAGCTTTAAGAAATTTTCATCGGTCGGAATTTTCAATTAAATAATATAATTTTTATAATTTCAATACATTAAATAAATGTTGACCCGGGTAGATGTTTACGTAATATATTTTTTCTATGTTATTTATTGCACAATCAACCTTTATAATTATAAGTACAATTGCGGACGATTTATCTTGTTTACCGTAGATTTCGTGCGTTTCTGTCTCCTCTCGCTGGTTTGGTCTTTTGCTAGACCGGTTTCGGTGCTCGCCATCTTCAGTAGCGGTGTTAGTCACTTTGGCACTTCGGATGTTTTTTGTGCATCCGCACTGCACTGTCTCAGTCACTTGTACTGGTACAAGTCAAACCTATCTGGTATTGTGTATTTACGATCATAAAAGTTTTCCTCTTGATTTAAAAAAAAATTTTTAATTAAGATTAAAAAAATAAATAAATGTTTAATTTATTGCAAAAAGTTTAGTTTTAGTAATGTAGTTAATCGGTGCAAGTGCACCGAACGAACTTTAGTTAAGTACATTTCCGCACCACCCTCAGGGGGGCTAGTTTCTCGGTCTGTATAACTGGCACCTTGCTAACGTATATTTTATCTACAGTAGGTATCTAAAATTAATAACGGACCTACCATCATTTAGCCGTTCTTTATTCGGCGGTTGGGACGGTAAGAGCGCTTAGGCGAGGTCCAGGTTTCGATTGCAGCCGGCCCGCATGTTTCGAACGCGCACTCTAGTGGCGCTACAACTGTCGTCGGGTCGTATGCTGATGATAAATGGGCGAAACAATATTCAAGAAGACCCCGCCGAGAGTATTTTACCTCCGGTGGCAATTGTTCGGCCGGGGGAAAGTGGAGTGGAGGGGCCGGGGAGTGGGGGAGTAATGAAAGCACCCGGATAGGAATAATATCCTATCCGGGCGAGTCGTTCTATATCGCGATCCGAGCCCGGAATTTACATTCCGTAATTCATTTACAGGGAAGCGGGAACACCCTCCCGCACCCCCCGCCCGCACAACGCCCGGTAATCAAACGGAACTTTTCGGTATAAATTAGAATGGTTAAATAACCCCCAAAAAAAACGAGTGGGGACCGCCCAGGCATTAGTATGCTTTTGCTACACTCCAGGCCAATTTTCTCTGTTTTTTATTTTTTTTTTAGCGACCTCCCGGTTATCGCCCATTATATTGCGGTAAACCCGCTAACTGTTAAAATCGGGCAAATGGAATGTCATTGCGAGTTCGATCCCCGCCGGCGGTCTGGAAGTCCATTTGAAGTTTCTAGTCACGCTAAAAACGTCCATCACGTTGCATTGCGCACTGCACGCGCAAAATATAAGCGTATAAAAGTATATATATATATATATATATATATATATATATATATATATATATATAATGTTAGCTCGTACCTTCTTTGCTATGTCCGGCCTAAGAGCCTATAGAGATACCAGAAAGCAAATCGGTTCTCGAGACGAGCCTGAAGCAGGGGTCATCCGTTCACAATTGGCCACATGCTTCGAGCATATGGCGGCCGCCCTCCGAACACTCGACAAAACTCGAGTGCCGATTAGGATTACAGGGACTTAGGATCATTTTTCCGGCTGTCTGAGTCATGTGTATCTTAATATTTATTGTTACACCCCGGCCGAGTACCCTAACTTCAGTATTAAATTGTGGGAAGACCTAGAGGTAAAAATCGTAAAAGGAGAAGCTTAGGACAGAAAACATGAAAGGAGATTGAAATTGTACCGATGATTATATATATTATACTAATTATATATAATATTCCGTCTCAACTCTTGGAGGAAACGTGACAGAAAGACAAAACACACAGTTCAGACAAGCTCCGTATATACGAGGGTCAGTTGATAAGTAAGGTAAATTTAAAAGATGAATAGTTATTTTACAAGTTTTGGAAAAAACAAAATTTTCCGACGGTATGAATAAATTGGAATCTCGCCGGACAAAAAGATTCAATTCATTCTATTCTTATATTTATAAGGGAAGTGTTGTTTGAAAATGTCGTAGATCCAAAAGCCCTACTCTACTCTTAAAGTTTTAACCATGTGGGACTTGGGAATTGTGGACCAAGCTAAAACGGGACTCTGAAACTTTAATTAAGCGCTGAGTAGCAAAGTCTTTCTGCAGGGAATTCGACAGCAGATAATTCCCCATCAGGTCCCGATCGATGCAGATAGATTCGACGATTTGGAGCATTCCAAATCCGTCCGTAGCGTTATGAGCGCGTCCCAAATCCATCTTCCGGGTTTAATTTTTGTAAAGAGTTTATATCATTTTCCTGGTGAATGTTTTAACATATAGGCGAAGAATATATGTAAACATGAAGTAGACTGCAAATATGGTGCGGAATTCTGAAGGTATCTATTTAACTAGCCAAACCCTAGCAAACTCATAAACACTCAAGAGCGAATTTTGTTCTAATTTTCAACCAATAAGAAGTTAAATTCACTAAGTTATGCTATACAATCGGAGATTAAAAATGCAAGGCTCAAGTCCACAGTCTACTGATATCGCAGCTACAGGAATGTAAACGTAAATAAGCTAAAGTAAACCCATCTTTCTCACGCGAATCGTCGGTGGCTCTTCAAAAGCCTTCGTAGGCATTACGTGTCGCAATGTACCTCTTACATATCCTAAAGTCGAATACCCTGATAAGTCATGTTATATATGTCAAAATAATATACCGCGTAACGGATTACACTCATTTACATTTATCGGGCTGTTTTCGTTTTTTTTCATTTATTTATAGTCGCGACTACAATTTTTTTTATTCTTCTAGTGACAGTGCGCTATGAATACAGTCACGGGATTCTTGAAGGGAGAAGCCACCCAACGATGGTACGATTTTCACGAAGGCGAAGCGAGGAAAGTTGTCGGAAAATGCAATTCCTGAACGAATGAGTCTTTTAGGACAATACGGAGTACGCGATTAAAGACATGGTGGGGTGTTGGTGATTTCGGATTGCAAGGATTGGATCCTATACGAGTTAGACGCCTCGGTGGGGATCCCCTTCCAACGGCACAGTTAGGTTTCGGACTGTCTACTAAGATAAACGAAGGACTTTTTGCCTTAGATTTTCAACGTACGCTTCGCCCCAGTATCGACGTCTAATATCGGGCCGCCCCGTATATCTCTGAGCGTTACGGGAGATGGAAAAATTGTCAGTGCCATTACTCAGCGCGCCACTGTAAACCCGCAACCTGTAAAAGGCCCGAATAGCTTGTCGGAGTCATAATGGGGGCGGATAAAGAAAACGGAGGCCGGCTCGATTTAATCCGGCCATTATTCTAGCTGGCCCGTATGCCCCGGTGCGGTTTGGAATTGGCCCAAACGGCGGGGTACCAGCGTTTGACGCTAAGCGACCGCACGGTGTCGCGTATCGATTAACCGCCAGCTACCCTCCACTACCTCCCACCACACCTACACCTACATTCACCTCTCTCCCCCCTCCGGCTTCCTTTCCAACCGACAAACGAAATTATTTTCTAAACGGGTCCCGGCATCGAGGAGGCCGGCCTACCGGGCCCGCCCGACGGAAGCAACAGTCGGACTAGACCATTTCTCCTTTCCTATTTATTGTACAATCATTATCGTTATTAATACAATTGCGGAATGTTATTTTGTCGCTTGTTTCTCCCGATAAAGAAGCCACCGGATGATGGCACCATTGAACGTATATCCGGGCTACGGACCGAGAAGGTCTCTAGGACAGTGGTGTTTCAGCCGTAGTGACTTAGGATGAGGTGTCAGTGAGACAAGAATGAAACTAAAAAAGTATAGATCGGAGAATTTAATTGATTGTTAAAGATAAAATAAATTATATAACGACGCTTTTTTACGCCGCTAATCCGACCGACCGGGTTTCGAACCCCAAAAGACGATGTAAGATCAAAAACGTGAAAAACTCATCACGATACGACTGTAAGAGTGTAGTCCGGATCCTTCGACGGTCACTGACACACACAAGTTAAACTTTTCATTATAAAATAAAAAACCTTTATTAATAATGCGTAAACCGTCCAGACGGACGCGGCCGCGCGGTACGCGGAGTCTCTATTCGAGGTGAAAGGCATTCGACTCTTTAAATACGCCTCCTTCTTCCCAATCCACGAGGGCCTAATTTATCCCGGCAGGGGAACGATTTTGGGAACCGGGAAAATGGAAATTCGGATCGAACTTTACCCATTCCGATATGTAAATCGGCTTTCCAGACCCTACAGGTGCGGGCAGGGGGGGGGGGTGGCGAGCAATTAAACCTGGGACGAAAATAACGAAAGAATCGTTTAACATAATTGAATCGGGCGCCCCGGCCCGCAGAACTGTTATTGCCCCTGTGGTCCCAGTTATTAATGTATTTATCCGCGAAGTTCGTTTTTACAGTAGTCGACAACCAAGAAAAGTATTGAAAGCCCTAGGGTGTTCTACATTTCTATTTCGCCAGCAGTTTCTAAGTTGGCTAAGTCCCTCTAGTTTAGGAGTTCTTAACCTTTTTTGTTTAGTTGGACCCCTTTACCAGTAAGGAGAATCCCACAGACTCCCCCTCAGAATAATTTTAAATTCATTACAAAGGACCAAAAATAAAAAAAAACACGCTCTTGTTTGAGACATTAAGTAAGAATACCCTCGATATATAGAACATTTAAAATTTAATTAGATTTTTTCCCAACTGCAAAATGATTTATCGCGGCAAAACATGAAGGCGCGAAGAAATAAATGAAACGGAGGGAGTTTACACTTGCAGTTGTGAAACTCACTATCTCCGAAGTAAGTTAATTACAGGATCTTATTAGGAAAGTAGAGAAAGGAGAAGGGGGTCTTCGGTTCCAGGTCTTATTGGATTAGGAAAGGGATTAATGAAATGATCATTATTATATCACTTTTGGAGCCTAAACCTTGGCCAGGGATTTATGAGCATTTCTGTCTTAGGGATCATAAATACCTTACGCCTCCCTTGAGGCGTCAAGGGAGATCAAAGAAATATAGCCTAATTGGTTAATTTAAGTTTCCTTAAATGAATTCGGCTTCTCGCCAACTACAGTAGTATACCGTGCGGCTCCCGACAGAAAAATAATCTGTGCCAATTGCGGAGCCCTTATTTATCTGAAAAGTAATTTCATGGCTGGTAGTATTATTATTCGATTAACAAGGACAATTCAGACCGTGGTGTTCCGCAGCATGTGATTAGTCGATACGATCGCACATCCCTATTACACCTAGAAAGGGGGCGATAATGTAATTAAAGGTCGCAAATAAGTTGGCCAATGTCGATTTTACTATGTTAAAAAAACACAATCACCCACCCGGTTGAGAACATATAAAAGAGTCATAATACCGGGAATAACAACGGGTTCGAAAACGAGTTGCTCAACACGAGGTCGAAAATTACCTACAAAACCATCACTGAGCCTTCCCAACTTCACGCGTCTCCTGTTTGGCAAAACGCAGCCAACACACATTTGAAAAAATTACAAATTACGCCAAAAAAATGCATCCGTATTTACCTCGACATACCCCCGAGAACTGACCAACATAATAGACAACATAACTACAAAACATTGGGACAAATCTAAAGCCACTCCGATCCCCTGCTATCCTCCTGCCAGTTACCCCAAAAACCCCATTGGCAGTAGGGTCCTCGTGACCAGTTGGGAGACCCCCGACACAAAGTGCTAAATGCTATAGTGAAGTGAAACCTGTGAATGTGCCAATTTCGTATATCAACAGTTTATAGTGATAACGACCGTAAATAGTTGTATACTGGCGCCAGTGCCTCGAGTGTACAGTCTGTCGTGAACTGTGAAGTGAAACGATTGGCGTGCAAAGTGTGTGAGCGAGTGTATTTGTGCTTGTAATTTATGTTCTCGGGATTTTATTATATAACTTTCCTAATCACCATAACAGCATTGTGAACAGTGCAAGTATTTTTGACTTGAAACCCGTGCACATAAATGTAGAGAGGCCCGCGGGGCGGCATACGTGTATAGAACAAAATCTGATATATCACCTACGATATACTGTGTATAATCAAAGAAAAATAAAGTATTTGTATTTGTAAGGAAACGAGAGGCTATTCCAAACGCACCTTTCGACCCAGCCCACGTTCAAACCTAAAACGATAAATGGAACTGGGTATAAAAGTGATGGCCGCGGGCGGAGTTCCGGAATCTCAAGAATCCGATCGGTAGCGAAACGTCCGGAAAAAATTGAGAGGTGAATTTCACCGGGACACACCCGATTTCGTCCGGGCATTTCGAAGTGGAAAAACTTTCTTTGGAAACTTCCGGCCGGAAAACGCTTTAATGGGGCCGGAGCACGGGACCAGGAAAACTGTCTCCGGGAAATTGAAGGTCTAACCCTGTCGCTTGCTCCAGCGAAATTCCCTCAGTATGGATACTCCAGAGTTTCCGAAACATGTTCCGACAGTCTGATTTTCTGTAATATAATATACGCCGCCCGCCCTATAATATTTTAATAATAATAACTCTGATAAATGAGCGATGGTTTGATCTAGTCTTCAGTTGAACCTGACGATGGGACCGGTAAGCAGTAAGTATATATATATATATATATATATATATATATATATATATATATATATATATATATATATATATACATACACCTTTTATAGAGGGAAACAATGTTTTCTGGATTCGGTCCGGAATGTGTTAACTGACCGACCATATCCATGAATTAACGAGGTAAAGCCATAAAACCCCTGGGGAGGGGGGGGGCACAGAAACAGTAAATCCGAGGCGTAACAGGAAAAAAAATGTTGCCCCCCCCCCCCACCACACCTAATGTTTATGCCGTGGTGCAAATCCCGCGACGCTTAGAGAGGGACATGTGAGAGGGAGAGGGAGAGAGAGAGGGCGAGGGAGGGAGGGCGAGGGAGAGGGAGTGAGAGGGTGGGGAGAAGGGAGGGACAGGGAGATAGGACCAGGGCGGGAGGCCTTTCCCAAAGCGCCCTATTTATTTATGGGGGCGGCACTTAGCTCGCCTCCGGTTTACATTATCGATCTACCCAACTCCCCCCCCCCTTCCCGGCCCCTCTTTCCCAATTAATATTTACCCGATAGGACCGAGAGAAATCCACCTTTATGGTTGGCCGGGGTTCGTGACGGTATCATCCGTATTTAAAATAATCGGCACTGGAACCGCCATTAGCTCCGGGAGTTCCACTTTTATTTTCGAGAGTTCCACCTCCCCGGCATAAATCCGAGGGAACGATGGGGGGATTTTGTTTTTTCTGTCTGAATGAGGCTAAACTCAGGCCGGTTATCGCGGACTCGAAAACCCATTAACGAATTTGAACTAGAGAAGCAGTTCAATTTAAACGGGCTACCCTATTCATGGGTCGGTACTCGGGATCACTTTTTGCCGCAGTGGCTCCTGAAAAAGAACTCCATTCCGGAGAGTCGGGTTGGATGTTCGTGGACCGTATCACGATGGACATTTGTGCAGGTTTAGTTTTTTGTGCATATTATACTATATATATATATATATATATATATATATATATATATATATATATATATATACACATATATGGGACAGACATATATGCATAAACCATACCATATGTTTTGACACTCTACCTTTTACAGGAGAAGTGGAAACACGGTTTTAGCTAATGCCCTGCGAGAAGCGGTCGTCGATTCATCCTTTTTTGTCCAAAAAATAAGAACCACGCTATAATTACATTTTAACTAACACTAAAAATTTGTTATCAAACTCGAACATTCGACCGTCGGCGCTGTTACTGTTAGTGGCCGTTCCACCTCTGTCCGATGGGCGTTCGTATCTTATCTTTTATTCAAGCGGACAGAGGAAGTTTTTATATCGCTATTTCAAACCCATTAACTCTTGACGCGGGCCCAAGAACAGAAAGTAGGGCAATTAAATAAATATAACTTCGCTTCCCGCAACATTAAGGGCCGGGTACACCGCGTATCTAAAATAATCGACACAATACCAAAACTTCCCCCCATTAGCCGTGCCTGGAAACATTATTTTTTAAACTTCTTCAGGTAAAGCGTAATTTTTTGTTATTAATACCCGGAGTTAAAACGCCTGTTGGTAGTAAACAAATATTTACAAAATACGATTAGCATAAAATACCTTACGGGAATTTTGTGCCTGAGAATTCATCTCATGTTCCCGTCATTTTCCAAACCTGTTAAACGCATATCGTCCACGTGGAAGCCACGATGTTAATTTAGTTTCTAATTACCTATAATTATATAAATATGTATATATATATATATATATATATATATATATATATATATATATGTGTGTATATTGCGACTAACACATTGACATTTACAAATCGAAGTTCAAAAGCGCAGTCATCACCGGTGCTTTACGTACGCTGGATGTCGCCCGAAGTCTTCTTTATGAAATAAATTCGAGATCCTTTTTGTATCCGACTGAGGTTCACGCTCCTTTTTTGTCTCCGAGCAGCGGAGATAACCCTTGTTTACGGAGAGCTATCGGACGGCTGAGCACATATTTGCACAGAGGGCCCCCCCTGACAACCTGACCGTGCCGTTCCAATATCACGAAATGAAGTATTCAACTCAAAAGGACTTGGAACAAAGGTAGATTCGTGTGCTGGATGTAGGCTAAGTGCAAAGAGTCTAGATAAAATACACTGTTTTAAAACGCGGTCAAACAAAATTTATACTGCAATATTTTGTCTCGAGGAAAAAAACATTGCAAGTCAATTTCGGTTTAATTTTTTTGTTCGTATCGATGCGAAATTTATTTTATAGACATCCGTCGTTCCCAATATCCACGCCTTTCCTAGAAAATAACAATACAAACGTCGCATGTTTTTGTCACGATTAGCAGCTGTCCCGCGCCGTTTCAATTGTTTACGACGAATAAACGGTTCCAATTTATCCACCGCAGTGGATACGGCGTCATCCCTGGCCGACGACAACCTTTATTGGCCGCAAAGGAATAATGCGGGCGGAAAAAAATAAATGGGGAAAAAATAACCGACCGGAAAAAATCCAGATACGGACCGGAACGACACCGGCATTATCCACGGGCGGCCGTAGTTCATCGGGGTGCGTTTTTAACGCCCGGTGAAATTGGAAAAAAACCGGGACGAAGAAACGAGTGTACGACCGAGACCGATGCGGTACAATGGCCGCGTTTCTGGTTTTTCGAGTCTTCAGGTGCACAATATTTCCAAGGTGTTAGTCCGTGCTTTTTTTATTAGGGGATTTTAATAGGAGCGACGCGACTCTATGCATACTAACTCGTGGAATTGAAGGGGAGTTCCGTAGTGGATGGCACTGCTGAGGGTGAATCGCCTCCTGGATTGTTACTCGCACACAGATAAAAAAGGCAGGGTACAGGATGCTTTCACTTGGAAACGAGGCACGTTAATCTGATAAACCGAGTTTTTTTTCTTTTTATTCATTCTACAATCGAAGTTTATAGGTACAATCGGGGAAAGTCCCTCGCTTCTCTCGATAAAGATGATGCCACGTTTTGACGTCTATCCGGACTACGGAGCGAGGAGATCTCTAGGCCGGTGGCGTTTAAGGGTGGGTGGATAATGGATGGGTAACAGAGGAGAGGGATTCGACGAGAGAATTGGAACGAGGGGTGTGACGGGGATGGAACTTCAGGAACCGGCATTTTTGTAACATCGCCTACTGTCGGTATGTTTGAACGGTCGTGGTGAACAGTGCGATTTGAAACACACCGGGGAGCAGCAACTGCGATTGGTAGGACTGAATGCGAGCAATGTTAGATATCTCGGTGGAATCCCTTAGTTCGTCGAGTTAAGGGGCTAAGGGGGGGAGTGTTACTTAGAGCCCCGGCGGCGGCCGAATGTTCCTTCGATTGCAAAATTAGAATTTTTCTTCATTTTCTCGTTTGATCGGCCTTATTGGTACCTATCCCCTTTATGCCTATATCCTTCTTTTGCTCGTTCTTTCTGCTCTTCCGTTAGGCATACATCTCTTCGTTTCTGAGCCCACCGTACGGAGTCTTTTGTAACGACGTTGGGAGGGACTACTAACTAACGACTAAAATACTAAAAACCCTTAACCGTAACGGCCAAACCAAACTAGTAACACTTGAATTTAATATTTCGGCGAACGAGCAATGTGCACATGTTCGGGCGTCTGTTTTTCCCGAATTTTCCTCAGAATAAATCTTCCTTCTGGAAGGAAGAGTGAAACCCGGCTCCGTTCGGTCGATTCGCCCTCGAGGGTAAACCGGGCGTAAAGCGGCCGAATAAAAACGTCGGGCCGTAAAATAAATACAATTTTTTGGCGTTTTTCCGCCGCCGAGACCGTCGAAAAACGTTCCCCTCATTCGATTCAGAAATAGTAGCCGCCCGGTTCGTACCCGCCCGTTCGCCATAGACGTTAGTTTGCAAGTAGGGACAACATAAGCCGCTCACTTCCTATTACAACCCGCGCCATATCGGCAATCAGCACAACTGTGCGAACAGAACAGAAACTGAGACAAAAGACAGATACTAAGAAAGCACCTTAAATAAAAACTAAGTACAACTTAGTACATGGGAAATGTCCTTTTCGCATTCGGAACAGCCCGGTTTTAAGGGACCGACACTTCCGAATATCAAAACGGAATTACACCCCTCATCGTGTTACTTTAGGAAAGGGGTGGAATTCGGATGATCTGAATTTCCCGACTGATAAGGCGAGAAATACACTAAAGTGATCGGTCAAAAAGGCGGCTTAATCGGTTTTTAGTAAGTTCCCGCCGGGCTTCATTTTTCATCCGCCATTGTCAGGGGGAGTTTAAAGCGGTGAAATTCCCGCCGCTAATCGTTTATTCATGGTCCGTAACAAAAGCCAACCTCGGCCACAGCTACTAGGTGCCCTATTCTGCCTTATTGAGTAATTTTGCGCGAGCACTACACTGTCGTCCTTTCGATTTGAACGATGATATAGCTAACCGGTATAACAGCTTTTCCCGAACTATCAGAAGGAAAACAATCTGTCCTAAGAAAATAATAGAATACTTGTCCTATGAAATAAAAAAATATCTAAGGAGGTATAAACTACTAAAAAAGACAAAAAATAAGTCGCTACTCTTTTTACTAGGTTGATTTACTAGGAATCCCACTGTTCTGTCCTCTGAATATTCGGATACAGATGTTAGGTGCTGGTTCTGGTGTTACTTATTATTATTAACCCTACGATTAATGTATTCGTCAATGATGATTCACTTTATAAAAGGTGATCTTTACTAGGAATCTGACTCATTGTTCTGTACTCTGAACAACGCCCCAAACTATTCTGATAAACCCCAAGACCGATCCCTTACAGAAGTTTACTTTTTTACTATCAAATTGTATTCGAAACTCTCCAGTAAATCGAACATCGTCCCTTTATTCCTGTGTATATATTTTAGTGTATGTACGCATGCCCAGTATGGAAAATAGCGCGGACGAACGAGGCGCGTAATAAATGTCCCATCAGCGATGAACAGATCGATGCTAGAAAGCAGGTGTTCCTCGCCAACAACGCCGCAGCGTGTTTTTCGAAATTTCTCAAAACAACACAGAATATAATATTCAAAAATGCTCCAATTAAAACCGGCCTCCGCCCGTGTTGTCGGCACCGACGTGCTAACGATTCGTGCTCCGCGGGCATTACGGCGGGAAATTAAAATAACGGTTAATCGGCGAAAAAATCTACGCCGAATAAAAACTGCCAATTACGTTTCAAACCGGACAGAGCATTTCCACGTCGTACGAGTCACCCCGTATCGACGGCCCTAATTTGAATGACGTTTGGCCAGAAAATACTCTTTCAGAGAGAAAAATACAGGCGGGAATCCATTTAAAATTTAGTATTTAAATCAGCGGTTTCAAAACTTTTTATTACTGTGCATCCCATTAAAAAATATGATCTCGGTGCCCCCCCCGCCTACGGTATAACATAAAACACTAGAATATTTTGGGAATTATTTATTTAAAAAAACAATATTTAGAACATTTTCACGGGGCTCTATATGGTAAGGATGTACATGTGTCAAAATCACGATTTAAAAATTATTTTTGCTCCTTAAAATACTCCGTACTGGACAAAATTTAAGTTATTGTTTAAGTTTAAAAAATATATAACACTATACTTAAACCAATCTCGACATACGGACTCGAACTCTGGTGTTCCGCCAAACCGACAAATGTCGACAAAACTCATACTTTACATTTACAGTCTAAAATACTAAGGAAAATAACCAATTCACTCTACTATGTCTCCAACTTCGCCCTTAACGTCCCTTTTGTCCGAGACCTCGCCATACAAAAATATAACAAAGTAAAGTTCACACACTAATCGTGTGTGATCGTGAAGTAATTTCACTTTGAAGTTACTTGCTCCTCTATTGGGGGTGGGGCTCCCAGTTTGGAAATTTAGTTTGAAAGGGGGATAGTATTGAAGTGAAATTTTTCTAAGTTCTGTTGTCGTAAAATATGTTTCTAAACATAGAAAGGAACAATGTATTGCATCGAAATTAGTATATACGTTTATAAAAATAAAGATAAATCCGGTGGTTAGGGCTACATCCCCGTGTAGACGGAGTTGGATTTTTCCGAATTAACGAATTTTCCCTCTATTGCAAATTCGGATTAATTTCCCAATATTTACCCTCTGTATAAAACCGAGTTTCTCTCGAAGTGAAATAATTCAGTCGTGGAGCCCTCGCCGGTCTAGCGCGGGGCCGGTAAATAAAAAGCAAGAGGAACGGAAAATAACGGGGAAAGTCACGAAACTCTTTCACGGCCATTGCCGAAAGATGGACGGTCTTTATTTAAATCGGCAGGAATTTTCCGTGTCAATTCTGCGACCGCCCTCTCGCCTTTTCTGCATAGAGGAAAATACCGCCGGCTGACTTAATTGAAGCAGAAGCCAAAAAAAAGGGGAACGGAACTGCGATCCCGACACGGTGGCGGGGGCGTGGGGACTGAAATCCCGCCACCGGTAATATATTCCGAGCCAATTACTTCCGGGAAATCGGGTTCGCGTCGGACAAAAAAGAAAAAAAAATTACACGCTCGGCGAAGTCTCCCGGCCGAAATCTTTTCGGTCCGTCGCCGCTAAGTAGCGAGGGGCCAGAACCCCTGACACCCCCTATAGAGGGGTTATTATCCCCTGGGATAAGGGAGGGATTAGAGCCGGCAGAATGAAGCGGATCTGCCACCGGGCTACCAGTAATACCGGACATTTTTTGCAAAGGCTACAGTCTATTTACAGACCGACATTCTATTAACTCAAGGATTCCTTCCCCCCTCAGACTCTTTAATATTTTTCCACAATATATATATATATATATATATATATATATATATATATATATATATATATATATTTGGTTTCACATATTCGAAAAACTCTAACATATTCTTAGAGTTTAATTCGTCTCGAGTGAAGAGTTTACACAATCGTTTATCTTGTTTATAAAGGGCGAATAATATAGGCGAATACGTAATACGACCTGTTACACAGCAACCGATAATCGCTTGTGACATACATTAAGTTGCAGACTGTTATGCAATAAAAGGAAAATGAAATCTTCAGTTTTCAGGAATCGGGTTGATTATTATGTTCTAAACAAATGTCGACCCCCGAATATTACCGAAACGATTGAAGAGAAATTGTCATACGTTGAGAAGAAATAACCGCATCCCAACATAGTTCGATGAAATTTTGTATTTGGTAATTGTCAAATTTATATGGCCCGATTAAAAAAGATCGCTAGGTTTTTCGTTTTTAAATATATAAAACATTAATTAATGAACGTTAATTAGATAATGACAAAAATAAATCGCATAAAAATGTCGGACTCACCTTGCCGGACTGAAGAGTTAGACTGGTGGCCAATGTCCAGCGTCGCCTTTTTTCAACTCTCGAGAGTTCCATCCTCTCGGTTCCTGAATACAGCTGTCGGGAAAAACTATCTGAAACCAGAAAAACACGGTTTTGGCAGAAGTTAGACAAAATCTCTGGTCACTTCGCGAAATCGAATGCCGGCTTCCAGTGCTGACGGGGCGCGCGACACCACGAACACAGATGCTTCGGCGTTTATCCCCTTTGTGGTTTTTAATAGAATTGGCGTTCCTCCCTCCCTCCCTCCTCTCTCTCTCTCTCTCTCTCTCTCTCTCTCTCTCTCTCTTGGCTCGAAGAATGAGGTTTTACGACGGCCCCACGTTCCCTCCGTTTCACGAATCCATCCTCCGAATTGGACGAATATATCTCCTCCATTTCTAATAGGATGTACGCAGACATTGTCTTTCAAACGCTATAAGAGTTCCCAAGAAAGGGTAGAAAATCAAGGTTTGCCTAGAAAAACTGATTTTGTTATAACGATCTTTTTAAACATTTCATTTCGTAAACCGGAACCCTTGTAGCATATAACTTCTTATGCGACTTCGGTCGTCGATTTGAAAAAAGTATCGAAAAAATACTGAACATTTCGTTACACCGATATTCGTTATAGTGAGATATTGCCTGTATTTACGGCTCGACATACAACAATAAACATCCCTCGCACCGAGTACACACCTCTGGGTTACTGACCCTGAGAAGGTCCTTGCCCAGAAGGCGAAGGCGCCACTGTATATTCTCCTTCTTTAGAGGTGTGGTCGAAGGAGACTGGAATGAACCGGGAAAACAAAATGTATACTCTTGTCAAGCTTCCTGTCATAATATTTAGTTTAGGACAGAACCCCGGGCATGGTGATGGTGCTATGCTCGGAAACGAGAAGTGTGTAAGGCAGATAGGCGAAGTGGTACCAACGGCCAGGATGAAATCATTTTACTTTGTTTTCATTCGCCAACCGGTATTGAGAGTACAACTTTCACACGTCCAGTCAAGACGAGAGAATAAACTGAAAAAAACATTCGCGTTTTCACACGTTGTAGGAATACTCCTCTGATCGAAACATTTGTGGACACCATAAAAAAGGAATAGCAATTGAAAATATGACGTTTAAATTATTTAAAGTAACCACGATTGGGAAACGCCGACATAGATGGCTCCGTCAAGAAGAACATGTTCAGTCTCTAACAGCGAACTGAGCACTACACAAGACAATGCTCCAAAATCAGAGGTTTTTGGAGATTTTAAAATAAATAAATTCGCGTTTACGCCGGGGCCTTTCCTTGTTTGCGTACAGTAAAGAACATTTTTATCGATTTGTTGTGATAATATGCCGGGTAATACGGAATGTCGGAGAAGCGAAGGATGCGATGAACGACTCTACTGTACAAGCGCAATACAAGTATATTTAGTCTTAATACGGATGTACATAAATGTAGAAAGGCACGTGGGTCGGAAAAATCAAACTTTGCGTATCGTAGAAAGAAAAATTTGTAATTAACGTATATAAAACTAGAGGGACGTCCCACGTACAGGACTTAAAGAATTACTGCCGCATCAAAACGACAGACACAGAACAGGCGAAGGGTAAAAAATCCCGGGCCCATATATCAGAATCGAGAGGAGCAGACTCTTCAAACTCAATATGTTGTACGTGTCAAAGTAAGAAACGGAGGCGGCCGGTCGGGGAGGGATCCGGTAAACAAACGATGACCTACGGGTTCTGGGCAGGGTGGGCCCTGACAGAAGGAAGAAAGCAGATGTCGGCTGGAGGCCGGTTCCCGGAAATGGCTTCCCAGCGGCACGAGCACCGTCATCTGGAAGCCGGCGGAGCTTGCGCCCGAGCCAGTGTCCCTTACGGAGAAAACCATCCGCTTGTGTCGGCCGTCGGGGCCGGTGACCCGCCACCGCCACCTCTTTTTCCGTACAGCTAACATATCGTTATAAAGAACACGGAGGGGTCCGAACGAAAATTCCTTATACCGAGAGTCGTCGCAATCTCAGATTCATACAAGCCACTAGACGTCACCGAAACTTCTAGTTAAAATAATAAAATTAGAAATATTAAATATCTTTTTTATATAAATAAAAGTTATAAATATAATGTATTTTGTAAAACTGTATGCATGTGAAAATAATTCGTAATACTGAAAATTTAGTACTCCTATTTGTTATAATGAAATTTTACCAGTATTCCGAATAATTTTCAATTAATCCCAGGTATGAGACAAGGATGAGTCGAAAAGAAGTAACACTGTCAACTGTCGAACTAGAATCCTCTTACATTGGACTTGAACAGGCTCTAAATCAATGACCGACATTTCTGAGCTGTCGAAAATATTTTTCAATTTCTAAGATCATATTGGCATTTAAACAATTGCGATGGAACAACTGTAGACATAATTCATGGACAGTGTCATGAACAATTTTCATAAGGTGAAACGGCTCCCTATCGGGACGTTTAGTATTCCCGAAGTATAAAATTGAAATTGGAAAAACTCATTCTGTACTGCACTTTCTCGGTTTCGAAAACGTCTAACCGATAAGGTCAGGGAAGCCTTACGCCGACCTTACATTGATTCGGAAGCGGTAGACACTTCATTACCGTAATTGTTACGATTTATATTTCTTCTTCCTTTATCACTTCCTTTAATGGTTATTTTCAATTGAATATAGGGTGATTGCAAACGTTCGTGCCCGATTTTCATAGGTGGAAGAAGGCGCACTTTTGTCTCTGCCAATTTTGCTTTTATTTTAATATTATAACTTTTTTTGAAGGGAAACAGTGCAGTTTCTACAGAGGAGGAATCCAAAAACTTCGGGAAACAGTTATAGAATATTACAGAGAGTACATTGTCGATTAATAAATACCATTTTTCATGAACTGCGTTGTATTTAATTTGGTCCCAAATCGGGCACGAACTTTTGCAATAACCCAATATAATATTCAATATTAATTTACGATTATTCGTAATATCAAACGGACCTTCAATAAAAGAACTAAAAAAATACTAATACATAATAGGGACGATATTACAACTATAGAAGGACCCAATAAATGTCCGTTCAAACTTAATTTCAGAGCTTCTTCATCAATCTAAGCACGTACAGTTTACCGGACTCCCGTTCCGTGATCTAACTTCCAACAGGCTTGAGTAAGGACTTATGGAGTGTGGACAGATTTTATTTCTGTCCTGTCAAAACAAGGATACGTACGCGTCCGCGAACGGTTGGACTAGTGTGCGCGGAGGGTGTTTATTGGATTTTCAAATAAATTAACTTAAAGAAAAATACCCATCCCCCTCCGTAACTAGAAATAAATAATAAGGAAGATATTACAACTATAGAAGGACCCAATAAACTTATTTTCAGGACGTCTTCATCAATCTAAACACGTACTGTGTTTACCGGGCTCCCGGTCGGGATGAAAACATTGGAGACTTGCGCACTCGTTAAATGGAGAGTATGTCGAAAAATAAAAATAATTTTTAGAATACCTGTTTTGTGGTCTGCGAGGGGTTGGAATACCGTAGATTTCGTGCTCTTCGGTTTCCTCTCCTTCGGTTTGTCTTTTGCTATAACGGTGTCAGTTGATGGCCATCTTCAGTAGCGGTATAAGTCATTTTGGCACTTTGGATGCTTTTTGGGCATCCTCACTGCACTGTCACTTGTACTGTGGTGGTTGCCCGTATGTCGTGTGTATATATATATATGTCTTGTTATTGTGTTTGTGGGGATGTTTTTTGTTTTAATTGGGTGGGGAGAGATTTTGTTAATCCGCTTAAGTCGGTCGGATTATCGGTCAAATTGATCACCCAACTGGTCGGTTCTGACTTCCAAATAGATGACAGGAAATCTATCTGGTATTGTGTATTTACGATCATAAAGGTTATAATATTAATCTTTATCTCCAATCTATATCTAATAATTTTTATTTAAAGAGAAAGCTTAAATTTCATAGACAAATAAAAACTTAATATTGTAATATAAAAATAATAATGTAAGTTATAAAAAAATGTTCTTAACTGTGAAATGTATATAACTAAAGTTTGTTGGGTGCACTTGCACCAATTAACTAGCGCCGCCCTGAGTGTAGTGCGGAAATGTACTTAACTAAAGTTCGTTGGGTACACTTGAACCGAGAAACTAGCGCCCCCTGAGGGTGGTGCGGGAATGTACTTAACGAAACTTCGTTGGCTCCACTTGCTCAGATAAACTAGCGCCCCCTGAGGGTGGTGCGGAAATGTACTTAACTAAAGTTGGTTCAGTGCACATGGACCGATTAACTAGATTAATAAAAATAAACGTTTTGCTTATTTTCAATTTAATTGATTTAAATTAATTTAGAATCAATAGGAAAACTTTTAGGTCGTAAATACACAGTACCACATAATTTTGCCTTGTACTAGTAGAAGTGACAGTGCATGGAGGATGTCCAAAAAACATTCAAAGTGCCAAAGTGAATAACACCGCTACTGAAGATGGCGAGCAGCCGAAACCGGTCTATTAAAAGACCGAACCAGCGAGAGGAGACAGAAACACACGAAATCTACAAAAATAATTTTGTTCAAACAACGGTGTTAAAAGTTTTTTTACCGTACTCATCCAACCACCCTCGTAACTTCCAAGAGGCGTGAGTAAGGTCTCATAGAGTGTGGACAGATTTTATTTTCGTCCTGTCAAAACAGGAGATACGTACGCGCCCGGGACCATTGTGCGCTGAGGGTGTTTAAAATAAACCCATAATGGAAAGCAGCCTTAGCGAGGTGTAAAGATAGAGGTGTGGGAGCCCGGGGGTAAGCGGATGCCGTACTACCGGTGGGGGAGAAATACCGGTATGCCGGGTTCGCTCTACGTCTCGGGTTACCCGCGAATGCTTATACCCCGCGTGTCCTCTACACTGACCCGAATGACGGCCGGTATGAGAAAACGGGAATACTTCGCCCAACGGCGTCCCTGGAGTCGTAAAGCCCAATCGGGAGTTTCACCGGCGGTCGCCTTCCGTCGCGTTTCTTTCCTCGCGTTTATGAATCGCGATTTCACGGGCACCGATGTCCGTAATTGTCTGCCGCAAGCAGCAAATACTTTACCTTTAAACCTATAACCTAGGTACCCCTTTATGATTCAGCAATACCTTCCGCACTGTCAATACCAAGAACCCCATCCTATTATTGCCTCCGAAACCAAAGCAACCGGTCTATCATGTATATTTTGATTTTGAAAGAATTAACAAGGGATAAAGATCATCAGGAGCTGGAACTGGGAAAACTATCCGTTTCTCCCGTATTTTCCATTTATTTGAATTTGACTCATCATCGACGTAATTGAAACTTAATACCATCTCTCGTCCCCACCGGATCCCAGACTACAAGTCTATAGGTTTTTCGAACAGTATATTGTGCAGCACCTAAAGAGTTGCGTTACTTTCTATGCCCTGAAAAAATGTCCGTCCCGCCATTGCCTCCTCAGGAAAATGGTCACTCTACCTACTTTAAACCGATATAGTTTCCATTTAAAGTCGGAGCAAAACAGATTATCGGCACTAACAAGTGTCCTTCCCTTTTTTCCGAATCACGAACTCCATACCGGGGCGAGGGCAAGGGGCACGGGACTGGAGAACTAAATCTATTAAACCTCTTTCGAGCTTAGCCTCCTTTATAGGCCCTAGGGTTAGGGCGGTATTCTCTCCCCTGGGAGACGGGGAAATCCTCATCGATTTGTATTTGAATGTTCTTCCTGAGGGGAAAAAACCCGACCGCCCGACCCGAGGCAACAGCTCCAATGCACCTGCCGCCTGCCCGGCCCCTCCCCCATTCCGATTTCTTAATTAAACTCCGGTTTTATCGGACTAAAACGTTTATTTAAACTGGATGCCGTTTACTCTCCGGTAAAAGGGCTCGAGAGTTTTAATTAATTAAATTCCAGTTCATATTAGCCTATTTATTGGGCTCAGATGGATTGAAGTGAATTTCCGAATGAAATAGACCAGACGGCGCATATTATTCCGTGGCGAAACTAGTAAAATTAAAATCCCGACAATTTTTCAACTGTTTTATTGCCAATAAGAGACACTGATGTTCGAGTAGCACTATTAACGAGTAGACAATAACGGAGGAGAAATCCACTGGCTGTCCCAACTTTTTTAAATTTTATTTATTTATTTTTTTGGTACAGGCGTCTATCAGGAACATTGGGATGTCAGGAGATAGGATTAGGACGATGTGTAATTCGGGAGTGAAACTTGCTACAATTTTGTACGTCGAGGTCGCGGTCAAACGGGACTTTAATAATCTGTATGTATGGTGAGGTTGGAGACATAGTAGGGTGCGTTGTTTATTGTCCTTAATATTTTCCACTGTAATGTTTAAATATTACTTAATGATTGAAGATTAAATAATCACACAGCGAGTGTACATTATTATGTGCACGCACATAATAACATATACCGAAGTAACAGAATTTCGCCATCCCCAGTAGCATTTTACCGGTAACCTAAAGACGATGAAAAATCATGCGAAATGAAAATTATTAACGTTATATTTCTATTTCTTATGGCCACATCAGCCTATTTACTGGACTCGGATGGATTGGAGTTAATTCCAAAATTAAATACTACGCCCATTATTCCGCGGCGACGCTGGGAAAATGGAAATCCTAAAAAACTAAAACAAAAACCGTGGGGATACGCCCAGGATGTAGATTAAATAGAATTGCGTAGGACACTGGAACGAGTATGGCAAAAGCCGCTGTTCTTTCGAATGAAAAAGTGTAGCTCCCACCTACGACATTTATTAAATATACGAACATTGCCCACTGGTGTAGATAGATTGAAAATATTAATATCCCGAACGTGTCTATCGATCATGCCCATCCTATCTAAATCCTCCAAATCCCGACAAACTTTTTACACACCGGTAGATTAATCGGGACGAAAGATATTGCCTCTTTCACTGTATCTTAGACGCGGTTCGAAGCCTTCAATTCGATAGATAACAGCCGGGAATGAAAGAAATGGCTTTAAGTTATACAGCCGATCGCCCGTTCAAACGACAATAGCAACATTTTGAAGGTTTAAACGTTTAAGATATATTTCGAATAATCTTCGGGAGGCTTTCGAATGATTTGGTCGAAAAACCCTTAAAATCTATACGTTCCTGCAAATTGTTCGGGCTCTACAAAATGCCTTGACGCCTACCATCTGACCGTCGTGGCTGTTCTTAAAAATGAGCGTCCGAACAAATTTATGTATTTATTGCGGTACTCGGGTATATTGCCGTTCGGTGATACCACCCCTCGTTTCCGTCCACGCGGACGGTATAATCGCTCTAGTGAATTTCTCAGTTGAGGATTCTGTCGGCACCGAGTCGACCTATCAATAAGTGGGTAGGATCGCGTAATACGGTGGGAAGAACCTCGGTTAGCAGGGCCCCGCGGGATTTATCCTGCGTTCGGAGACAGACCGAGCAAGCTCCACCGCAACTCACACCGGTTCCATCATCAGAGTCCGACCGAAGAGTAGATCAAGAGGAAAGGATTTGTCGAGGGGTCGCTACCCCTCTTTCCACAGTCCACAGCACTGATAATTCAAGTTCCGGTCGCGGAAACCTTCGCTCATTTACCGATGCGACCTGCTATCACCGCTTTTACGCTACCCCCAACGGGTTATAGTGCATCGTTCGGGCTGATCGTAAAATGATCGCGTACGAAATACGATGTTGCGGCAGACAATTTTTTAACGCGTAACGACGAAGGATCCGATGTTTTCGGACCGCCTAGTAACCGGGCGGACGGCTCGCCAGTATAGTGGCTATAGTTTCGTCCATTCCTCCTCCCCCCACCGTCCACCTTCCGTTTCCAGGCTCCTCTTCCCGGTTGGGCTCGCGCATAATAATAGTAATCTAAGAGGCGCGACCCCCTCCCCCCGGGGGAATTGAGCCGTAACACATGGGCGGCGATGACGTCACCACCGCTCGATTCACCGCCTCTGCCCCCCCTCGGTGGCCCACCTTTTTCGACTGGCGGCCATTAAAAGCCGCCGTGTTGACAGTTCCCCTTAATTCCAATGCGCTTTAACCTCGCCTATTATTTTATTCGCACCCCCTCCCCATGAATGGTGCGACTTGAAACATACCAAGGGGCATTAAGGACTGTTCGATCAACTTGAATCTCCGGATGAGAGCGACGTTGGATGTCTCGGCGGAACCCTGTAGTCCTATGCCGTATGTCCACGTCGGTTTCATTATGGCATTGTAGATCGTGAATTTTAGTAATTGCCTTAGTAATCCTAATCCACGCTTTAAGTCGAGTCTTTTGAGTCGGGTATGGGTTAACTTCATCCTACGTACAGAACATTTATACATGGACATGAAGCTAAACTTTTCAAACACTGGAGCATCTAATCAATTTGTTACACCATCAACGTGTACACCGAAAGCACATTTTTTTGAGGTCGCGATGAATGGAGTGGTTTGAAACTGGTAGCATTAAATATGGTTCGAAGGACTTTCGATTGGATTCTCTGCATTGGATGTGAGCGATAGTCTGATGCCTGAGGGGAACCCCCACAGTTCCATGCCGTCTAATGATGACGGTGTGTTCAAGTCGGAAGTCGGGATTATAATAAAGAGCCATAAAATTAAGAAAATTCGCGACCGAATGGAAACAAAAAAGAGAAGCGAGCGAATTTTAATAAGCTCCCGCCTAACGATCGTGGCGGATAGCTGGACGCCCGCCTGCGGGGTAAACAGAAACGACATAAAACGCGTAATACTGTTACAGTGTATGTAACACGGTGGGAGGGAGATAATAAAAGCGACCCCTAGCCGAGGGTCCTTCCATATAGATCTTAGGATAAGATCGGATTGTAACCCCACCACCCCGTCCGTGTCCCCTTTTCATATTTGACGTCTATATAAAACAAAGTTTGTCCAATACAGGGCCCGAGCAAAGTTTCCGGTGCCGACGTTATCAGGGACAGAGGACCCTTTTCCCAGAACTTTCCTTCCCCAATCTGTACCTCGGGCTTTCTTTAAAATTAAAAAAAAGTCGACACTTTTAATTAACATACTCTCCGATACCGGTAAAAACTAATTATACTTTGACGCGGAAACAAATTAATCGGAGATACCCGCGTTTATATTTTTTGCTCATTAGTGAACATTTGAAAGGAGAGAGGTTTTTCACGGTACATAAAACAATAAATGAACGAGGATTTATTTATGGATGCGAAATGTCTAACAGACGTGTTAGGATTGATAAATCTGGACACCGCGAATGATGTATTTTTCCGCTCGACTAAACCTCGCGGTTTTTTCTATGTCTGTATCTACTTTCCGGTTGATACGCCGAAATGTAAAAACGGAAAAATAAAATAACCGTTACGCTTTTACGTTAATGTTACGTTACGAACATTACGTTTTCATTGCGTTCCTTTGAAGTTACCTGCTCCTCCCGGGGGGTGGGTCCCTATTTGGGAACAGCTACACTAAGAAGGGCCTCGGACAAGAAGGTCGTTGGTGAGCGCGGGGCAGGGTATCCATGAGAATTATGATTTTTTTTTTGTAGACGACAGGAGGAAATTTCGCCCATGAGTGAGCTGTGAGAGGCGGCAGCGGCCAGGGGATAAAGTTGATGGCCACCGCACCACCTGCCCTACCACCACCTGATCACCACCTGGACCCAAAAGCCGCTTCCCTCCCTCCTGGAGGAGGCGACCCAATTATCCCGACTACAACAGTTAATAGCACAACGCTCTCCTTCCCGAGGTACCGATTCAGAATACAGGTAAAATCTCATTATAACGAAAAACAGAGGGGCCTAAACAAAACGTCGCTACACTGAGAATTATACTTTGTTCCATCGCCATTGTTTAAATGCCTATATGCCGGTGGTCAGATCGTTTTAAAATTGAAAAGTTTTCACGTGTAAACTTCGGTTATCGAATATTTTTTAAAGCCTGTTTCGTGTCCCGCGTAAGAGGATTCTAGTTTCACAGTCCCGAGGGTAAGACGTTATGTCTCATAACTGAGACACGTTCGGCGTAACGCAGCCAACACACACATGAAAAAACTACGAATCACTCAGAACAAATGCCTCCGAATTGCCTTCGACATACCCCCAAGAACACGAACAGAACGCGTACACGACTCGGCCCAGACACCTAAACTGGACGAAATAATAGACGAAATAACGACTAAACACAGAGACAGACTCCAAATCCACCCGAATCCCCTGGCATCTTCCTCCCGGCTACCCCAAAAGCCCCACTGGCCACCCAAAAGACGCTACCACGAGGAGGAGGGTCCTCACGCCCAGCTAGAAGACCCCCCAACCGAAGTGAAAGTGAAACAGTGTAGTGAAAGCTGTGAATCTGCCAGTTAAAGTGCCTATAGTGCATAGTGCTAACGACGGTATACGACCGGTCGTATACTGTCACCAGTGCCCAGTGATCAGTGCACCGACACCGGGTTTCGCGAGCAGTGTAGTGAACCCAACTGGCAAGTGCAAAGTGCGCGAGTGAATGTGTGTGTCTGTTCGAGTGAATGTAGTGAGTGTAGCTTAAGTCCTCGGGTTTTTAATGTAAATTTTCCCGAACTATCACAATATTATTGTGAAAAATTCATGTTTAATGTATCATAATATTTAAGAATATAAATGTAGTAAGGCCAATAGGCCGGAATGCATGCAGTTATCATCATTTGTATATATCGTTGTATCGTTATAATATTTGTATTTAAAGAAATAAAAATTATTTGTATCTTGTATCTCATAACTGAGAGTTGTTCGGAAAACTGGCATTTCGTTGCAACGAATATCAGTACGAAAATTTCAGCGTTAAGAGCAAAAGACCTTAATTATAAAGAACCGGCCGGTTTGAAAGCGAAACTTTAGCCGACGCCGACCACACGAGAGAATCTACTAAAGAGACAGCATTTCATAGGTTGATATGGGTAGTACTACGACCGATACGCACAATTCATACTCAAAAGTTCGCCCAGAAATGCTCTCGGGCATTTTTGCGTAATAATTAACACGAATAATTGAACCCAGTCGGTCGTATAATTGAAACGACCTACGTAGTTTGAAGATTGGTCCGACACGAAAAAAATAGCGACGCGGGACCACCCAAGGGACGTGGCTCTTTAAAGTAATTATTAACTGCTCTAAGAAGGGCAGCGGTCACACAATTGAAAGAGGTCAGGAGGGCAACCCGTATTCAGCAGAGTGCCGTGGGTGGATTGTCCCCTACGAGAGAGGGATTAGGACGTGGGCGTCGAGTGGGATTTCCTCTTTCTACCTATCCCCGACTTGAGGTAATTGCTCACGGCAATTCAGAGTGGATAATTATTGAGCGATTGCTGAAGTTCGTGCCCGATTTGAGACCGAATAGAACGCATTTCATGAAAAACAGTACTTATTAATCAATTACTCCATTAATTTCTATAACAGTCCATTTCGGGAAACCCCACGACCCCATAGCCCTTCTGATCAAATTAAAAATTATTAAAAATGAAAAATAATTTAAAATATAATATTTTCATTATTTAACTATTTTTATTTAGTTTCCTTTTATCTAATTCACGATTTTTTACCACAGGTTATTATTATATATGGATAATTGCAAAAGTTTAGAACCAAATTAAATACAAAACGCATAACATGAAAAGTAGTATTTATTAATCAATAATGCACACTAAATTGTCTGTCTCCCGACGTTAAAAAAAATGAAAATATCGTCAGTGTAAACTTCTAAGCATGGAACCAAGTACAGTTGCTGCTCTTATTTCATCTAAGGAACTTGTCTATCGATTGTTCCAGCAGTAATCTGACTCATTGGTCTGTCCTCTGAACAACGCGTCACGTCAATAACAGTTACTTGTTTGAGTACCCTTCTGATCATAACAGACTAGGACACCTTTAAAAAATTAAAAATATAATAGTTTCATATTTTTATTTAGTTCTTTTATGGCACCCTCGAATTTGTTTACCAGAAATCATGAATATTATGAGTTTATTTTATTTAATTTATTTCATTATGTTTAAGTTTAGGGTATTATCGAAGAGGATTGTCTCAACCCCCCCCCCCTTTAAGTTCCCCTCGGGCATCGAAAATCCAGCTTCATTTCGTCCGTATTAACATGTTTCGGAGGCCGGCGGCGTTTTTTTTTTTGCCAGAAACCTAAACATTTCGGGACAACCAACCGACCATTTGTTTTGTTTTTTTTTGAGGTTTTTTGGAGGTGAGGGCGATCCCTAACCGGGCAGATGTTCAGGTCGTTTGTATAGACAAATGATTCTGATGCTATCGCAGCGGTGAAGATATCTTTCACGGAGGTTGAATTCGTGCTGCAAAATTACTGTATTAACAACGTAATAACAATAATTTTATACAATTAATAATATTTGTAATTAGTTCTCGGTGGTATGTGCGAAAGTTTTACCCTCAATACTACCTTTAACATACATTTCTGAACTAATGTATTCCTCTTCATTGCGGGCTCATCGGTTTCTCCCTGCGAATCTTTCTTATGGATACAAGCAAAGCACCTATCCACGACATGCCGCGTGGACGATGTCCTTTTGATGAATAGCATTTATATTGTCACAACTATAAAATACCATAAGCCGCATTGATGTTCGAGTAGCACTATTAACGATTAGAGAATAACTGAGCAGAACCCCATTCGCTTTCCCGCTTTTTGAACATTTATTTTATTTACTTTTTTAATTTTTATAATATGTTTAGACCACGTGGCCACTTCCTTTTCAGGCGTCTGTAAGGAACGTTTCGGATATCGGGAGATACTCGGGTTTGATCCGTAGGATTAGGACGATGTATATTACGGAAGTGAAATTCGTTATATTTTTCTATGGCAAGGTTCGTATGTAGAGGGTCAGGTTGGAACTTTAAACTAAGCAGAAATGTGATGTGTTTCGGAGCAAACAGCAATACCTTAATACCTTACCCAGCCTTGTTTATTTCCAACATTTTTAGTATACCGTCCCGATTTAAACAGTTTTTTATTCCATCCCAATTCGTCCCGGTTGTCGGGAAAACGGGCACAGAAATATACGGCCGCGGACTTTCAGGGGGCCGTAAACTCAACCGGAACATAAAGACGAGGGTCATAAGCGTTTTTCCGATCGAAACGGTGAACGAAGGTTCGGAACCCGAAACGACGACGGGAGAACAAAATCACGAGAAACGCAAAACGCCATCAATTTAGCGCGCACGGTGAGAAGCCCCACCAGTTCTACCGTGCGACCGAATAGGCGAGAGAGGGGGCGACAGATTGGAAACATTAACATTGTAATTCGAATTGTAATGTAATTATTATTCTTTATTCTCTTATATACGTTATTTCTTCGGCCTATTTCCAAGCAACTTCCCGATTTCAATGCCGATTACAATCGGCGGTTCGCCGCAAGGGTCATTAGAATCTCGGAGTCGCCCCTAAGATTTATTGCCCGTTGAAAAGCACAGTACACTGAACCCCGTCCAACCATCCGAGGAGAGTACAATACCGTCCGTTCTAACAAGAGTACAAGGCATCCATTGTCAAAGCGTAGTCATAAATTACGACGGGACATTCATCTTTACCTGGCGATATAACAGATTCTGAAGAATCGGCTTTGGGTTACTCCGAGGTTTGGCTTTACGTCTTACGCGCGCAGCTATCTAGGAGGGGGGGGGGGTAATCTTGAGTTGGTCATATTTAAAGTACTCGGAGAGTTTTTTGGGGGAAATTAAAAAAATTTGGAAACCGATATTTTCGCCCCGCTCGGATCATTAATTTGACCGAAAAGAACTACTATTTCCAGGACAACAACGTTAACGCAATAGCATTATGTCAAGACAAAATACAAAAATGTTTAGTATTCGATATTTGCGCGACTTTTATTTAATTTATAGTTTGATCACGATGAGCAACATTTACGTGTATCACCCAACCGGTGTCGGTGGGAATAAAATGATTTAATTTTAAACTTTTTTAAATTTACAAACTGTATATATTCTGTTCGGCGTGTTCGGGTATGGCATTAGGCAGAAAAGTAATAGTTCAACTTTTTTTCTATTTAAAACCCGGGCATTCCGACTGTACTCCCTTTTCACGATCCCGTTTTTCAGCGCAAAATGGAAACGCTGGAAGGTATAAATAACGCTCAATATGGTATTTTATTTTTACTGCGGGCAGGATCCCCGAGCGGAGCTCGAAGTGAGCTGCGGGCGCTGTAAATCCGACGTGGGAGAGGTTGCCTCGTATAAAACTAGATTCTGAGAACGGCCGCGCTTCTCCCGGTTATTCTAAGATCGATGTTTTTCTTTCGCTCACAAAAATGATACCTTATATAGGACGCGGCTCGAACTTCGGATTGACTACATGAGCATATTGCTATCGCTCGGGGCTTCGCCGATTCGTTCTGCGAATACTTAACTGGGAATCGTAAATGAATTTACATTTCCTCAACCTCAGCCCGAATAAAAAAAACTGAATGGGGTATGAATATGTTACGAATAGTTAAGTACTGTAATTATTTGGTGGCATAAATATAGATCTTATTTTTTTCCAATCATATATATCCCACCGGGACAAAGGTCACGCTTGCCATCCTTCAAATTACAGTGGAATCCTGTTAATCGGAACAAATTGTGACCGAGACCCGTTCGGTTTCGCGAAACTTCGGCTTATCTGGATTCTTAGCTCAAACAGCTCAGGTTTGGGAACAACTTTTACCGGCGCCGCTACCTCGGACAAGAGGAATTAATTAGTCGGGACCTTAATTCTTTTAAAGAACCAGTCATCGCCAGGCGGCGCGAGAGCGAAACTTTCACCGATGCCAATAATGGACAAAAAAAATATGTACGCAAGAAGTCCGTTTTTATGGATATGAGCGCAAATATACTTAGAAATGGGGAGGGTCCTTTCTACAAAGAGCGGACTCGATAGCGGAGAACGGCCGGGCACGTCTCCTCCGTTTAGGATAAACGAAGTACTTATTTCGTGGAAAAATAAAAAAAACGAATAAAGAGAAAATCCTCTACCGGGTGAAAATGAAATCTTCCGAGCCTGGGTTAGAACCGGGTCTGGGCGGAGGAAACCGTTAATCCCCGGGAGGATTAAACAGTGAGACGGAGTTGTTCCGAGAGAGAGTTCTCGCGGCCACTTTTATCGGGATTTATTCGGAGGCCGACTCGCAGTCGGAATTCGGAATCAGGGCCGGCCCCGCGGAGCACACTAAAAGAGGCGGGTCGATGACGCAAAGGTTTTTCCGGTCCTTTGAAGCCTCCCCCAAACTTATCGGAGGATATACTTAAACGCCTAATAAACTGTATGGATCCGGCGATTCAATTCTTTGTATTTGACTTACTAGCCAACAGAGATTCTCCTTTTAACCCTCTCAATAGAGCAAGATCTGTTCTAAATCGGATTTCGTTCTAAAGGTTTTTAAAAGGAGGTGTTATTTGATAATACTGTAATTACTCGATGGAGTATTATTGGAGATAATCGTTCCTGTGATGTTTCACTCCTCGGGGTTTCGGAGCCGTCCGTCTTTACCTTTCAGTAATTTTCTCTTCGTGTCGTCAATATCGAATTCCGAATTTTTAGAAAACTAAACGTGAAAATTCGTATAAATATTTGATGTCCACGGGCCTTTCTACATTTGCGTACATATAGTCTAGAGTATTAGTTTATATATACATATTACACTGTTTTATTATGTAAAATGTACGATACCGAAATTTTTGTAGTCGCGCTTTATATATTGTTTTTATACATCGCGATTTGCGCGGGGACTGTGAAATGGATCAAACATATTTTTGAGAAAGTCTCATTTCCAAGAGGCACTTTGAACGTTTCGCAATGTTGCACAATCAAGCGAAACGACGGAGGTAATGATCCTCGAAGAATCCGTAGCGGAGGATATTTACATAAGGGACTTTATAAAGGAGGGAGGGGCTTTCACTCAAATGGTAGCCACCGCCATGTACAAACTTGATTATCCTCATCATAAGTCATTTATACATATATATGTAATAGAAATTAAATTCCTGGTATTGTCGTGCCTGTTACTAATTACATAATTAACAACATTGGTGAATAACCCACAAGGAAGAAATAAAAAATATCCTAAAGTATATGTTAATATTTTTTAATAGTGCCAGCTTATACCTTATGTAAATCTCGAGACCACTTCCTTTCCAGCCGCTTATGTCCTGGTAGGGATGTCGGGACTGAAAAGGTAACATCTATTATCAGAACTGTTTCGTATTAATTTGTAAAAAAGTTTCCGAAAAAGGATTTGCACAGTTTACTGCTTACGTGTTAATATGTTTTAAATATTTATATAACCTAAGAATTTCAATTTTCGATTGGCGCGAAATATATTTGAGTTCGTCAGTGCAGACATTCTCTTTAAGATATTCAGCACGAAATGTATAAAACTGTATTATTGGTTTCGAAATAAATTCTTATATATATTTTCGTCTCATAAACGGTCCCCGGGGGATATTTCGTCGCGGAGGAATCCTCGTAAAACGGGGCACTAAATGCCGGAATATGCGGGTCATATTCGGAGAGTTTCATAGTCAATAAGACTGTTTACCGTTCGGTTTCCTTCATATCTTCGCATTCCAGGCTTCGTCACCTCCGGCAGCTTCTAGGAAGTCTCCGCACCTATTCCTCGAATCGGCGAATACCGGGGGGGCGTGAAGCCAATCGAGAAGCGCCGTAAATCTACTGGCGAAGTACCAAAGCGGTGAACCTAAATTAACCCAGAACTCGGGCAAAGAGTTTCAATAATAGACTTAAGTTATTAACAAAAGTCCCAACGTGATTTCATATTTACCCATGCGCCAGAGTGACTCGCCACCATATTGAGAGCTGAAACTGTTTGAAATATCAAACCGGCAAGAGTTGACGGAAGAGCGAGTCTGTCTAAACTACGATCTTCTTTTCTAAATTTCGCCGATAAAACTTGGAGTCTTTATACCCTCCGCTGGTGCCGAATGCTCGGTGTTCAAAGACGGCGCGATATCCGCCCGGGTCGGTCCTTTTTCTCGCCTCCGTCGACCGGAACAATTTCCGGCCTTTTCAGACGACGCCCCGCCGCAGACTTTCGGAATCGAGAAAGGGATCGCTCCGGAGATATCCGAGAGTGGAATAACCGTAAGTCCGTCGCGACAGAAATCGGCCCAAACAACCGAAACGGAACATTCTATCGACTGCTGGACTCCCATTGAGGATCGTCGCCGATAATTATTTTTAGATAATTCGCTCGTAAATACATAAAATTTACGATGCCCCTCACGGCTCGTCGATGAATATCGACTGTGGAATACGAGACGTTTATGCCGCAATAACCAAAGTTTTTTCCAAGTCATGGCTACAATTTTTTAAAATTATATTTAGTGGCACTGCGTCGAACGGAAGGATCGGAGTGATGGGACGATTTTGAACGCAAGGCTTTATATTTTTTATACGGGACAGTCAATACGGGATTTCGGAAATATATATGTATATTATAATTGAACTTTTATATAGAACACTGTGGTGTTTTAAATGTAAATATAATAAATATATACAGCTAATAATATATACTTACATAGATATCTATTTATAGTATTTTTTTACTTCTGTTTATATTTCAATTCCCGAATATATTAATTTTTCACCATCTGGAAACCTCATTTTCGTGAGACTTTTTTTTGTCAAAAATAAGTTTTTGGTTATGACATTTGGAAGACATGTACATATGTACATTATATTTTGGATGTTTTAGGCATAACGGTACAGGAACAAATGGAATCTAGGAATTTATTTATCCAGATATAATGGATATATGTAGCGACCATTATTCGAATAGGGGAGTGGAGTAAGAGGGAAAGTGATATTACGGGAGGGGGGGGGAGCCGCGAATACGCGAAGCCCGTATCGGCTAAAAAGAAGAATAAGGGAGCGCGTTGGCCGGGAGCGGTCTCATCGATTAGTCGGTCTCCCCTCCGACACGCACCCTCACCTTCCCATTCTCACCCTTCCTTCCTCCCCTTGCCAAATCAAAAGAGACGGGCCCGATTGTGCGCCCGGATATCAGCGTATTTCCCGCAGCGGCGGTTACTTTCGACGCTCCTATTGCGCCCGCCGCGAGACGTGCCCGCCTGCAAAATTCGATTCCCCCAGCAATAATACGCGATAAATAAATGTTTAGACGTACCCATGTAGGATTCCGCCCACACTGCTAATATTGTAACGCCACCCAGTAATCTAGAATAAGAAAGAATTTCCAATTCTGTTAAAATTCCATTATATCTAAACGAACAATAGCGGCGATACGTAAAGCGATATTTTTTTGTTTCTTTTAGCTTAATCGCCGGTTAAAGATTTTCTTTAACCCCCCGTGGCACCGTGGAATAAACCAATTTATTTCCTCTTCATCGAGAACTCTTCGTTTCGCCATCGTCGGTCGTTTTCCGAATACCACTGAATCAATCCGAGCCGGTCTGGCTCGCGACCGAGAGAGTCGCGTTCTAAAACGGTCTCGAATATTATACAATCGTAGACCGGTTTCCAGAAAAAAAAACGGGTCCGTAAGGGAGCGGACGATAAGAACGAAGGCCCAGTAATTTTAAATACGCGTCGATTAAACCGGTTTCGAAGAATTTTAAGCGATTAGAAAAATAAATATATGAAAGTCAGGTGAAAAATAAGAAATTTTTCGAAATAAGAGACTGAAAGCAACCCCTCTTTCCACTGAAAAAAAGGTAAGGCTAAATTCTGTCCAAATCTCGAGAGAGCACACTGCATCAGACATTAATGCCCACTCCATAATTTTTTGCCGCTCTAGAGTCAGTTCCCGCAACTTTATTTACTCACTCTAGTGCATTATTATTATTTTTTGTTGTAAAAAATGAAAATTTTTGTATTTTTCATTTATATAAACCGGGGCGACGAAAGCATTTCTGCCTGGAGTGCGACGACTGTTTTTCGTTTTAAATCTGATGTTTTATAAAGCACGGATTGTTTTTTATATCAAAATGAAAAGACAGCAAGATAATTAGCAAGCAAACTCATTCGAGTAACTCGTGCGGGTTTTTTAAATTATTCATTTTCCATTATATATATATATATATATATATATATATATATATATATATATATATATATATATATATATTGTAATTACTTTATTCCAATATATGTTTCATTTTTCTCATTGAATACTTTTATCAGAAAAAAATCACATCCGATTGTTTCATTATGTATGGACCAACAAATTAATACGAAAAAAATATGTTTTCAATTCAAATACAATTACGGCTTTTTATAAGTGTAAAATAAGCTTTTATTTGATTTCGGCAATGACATTATTGGCGCTCCGGTGAGTCATAATGGAACGTTTCATAAATTTACTTTATTAAGTCAAATGAGAATTTCCGCGGAGAAACGCTTCCATTTTAGTCGGTGCATCGCGCCGCGAAGGAATGCCGAAATCATTCTTCTATCCGGTTCTGCCGCCATGCCAAATAGGGCATCGTGACCTCACTTCTCCGCCGTTGGCAATAAATCTATAATTACAGGTCATAAATATAGGTTTCAAAATCATACGTTTTAGGGTATTTGCGGTTTTATTGATTCCATTTTGTTCGGCGAGACCGCTCGTTAAACCGATTTCTGAGCGCCCCAAAACCACATACACGAGTATACTGAGATTTTCAGCTTTGTATTTGTTATTTTCGTTTTCCGTTACTTAATATCTAATTATTACAAATGTCTTAATTTCTTCCTAATTTTCGTTATCCTCCCCTGTGTACTTCAATAGGGGTGATATCGCAAAAATTAAGGATTAAATTTTAATATGGCTTTTAATTTTATTGGAAACAAAATGTCGTCGAACTAAGTGGGATATTATATAAGCTGACTATGATGTCCGTCTGTGTCGGTGTTTGTATTGGAAATTGGAACGCAAACCGTGCTCTTGACATCTGAGAGGTGGCCAAGTTTACATTCCAGAAAACTTCAAGGAGTTATTCTACAGTTTCTTGTGACTCCTTCGCAGATGTTTTATATTTATACCGCCTCTTCGGCGGTAATAGTATATCGAGAAACAAGTATTCTCGACAGAGCTCTTCGGACGCGATTTTCGCATGGAAAGCATGCCCGATCCGAACTTGCTAACCTACCAAAGATGGCGATAAGCCAGAAATAAGTCGTACCGTTAGAGTAACAGCATAACGGTCACATTTAACCAGTGTGCTACTAATGTTAGAAGCGTCTGCACCATGAACGCTGAAAGGGTAACCAATTGTACAATTTAAACGAAATTGAAGATATTTGCTAGCAAAATTTCGCATGTATGCAGAATAGGGGGTGAAATAATTCGCACAAAAATACTATCGAACATAATTTTTTGACATATAAAGAGAACACTGATAGTTGTTTCAATTTTATTGAAAGAGGTTTACGAAACAATAGAAAACGTATACATTGACATTTACTTATTAAACACACCAAGTCTGCTGATAGTTGCTGGTAGTCTATTTACCAATTATTTATATTATAGGATATTTTATATATTATTACAATTCCTTTTACAAATAATAACAGAATGATGTCACCAGACAACTCCGTTGGATGATGCCATATGCCCACTATATCTGGTATAGTTAGTAAATAAATAAACATTTAAATAATACAATGTAATAACACTATTAAAACAGATTGTCAGTGGCAACTCGTCGTTCGTACGTTTTTCGCACACTGGCGTTACGCCACCGACAATTTGAGGCCGGTTTAGTTCAATCGGTAACAGGGCGACCAAATAATGGCTTTAAACGCATTGGCATTCGGCATTCCTTCGCGGCGCGATGCACCGACTAAAATGGAAGCGTTCCTCGGCGGAAATTCTCATTTGACTTCATAAAGTAAATTTATGAAACGTTCCATTATGACTCACCGGAGCGACAATAATGTCATTGCCGAAATCAAATAAAAGCTTATTTTAGACTTATAAAAAGCCGTAATTGTATGCAGAATAAGGCAATTATTTATATTATAAGATATTTTATATACCAGGGATCCATTCGGCGCCCGGCTAATTTATCGTTGCCAATACTGGCATTTCCACACCCCGCCAGTCTAAAACCGGTATATCGTTCTGTTTTTACGACTAAAGCAGGCCCACAGAACCGGCGGGTTGTGGAGCGAGTGGTACGGAGGATGTGTAGTGTCATCGATGTTACCGGCAGATGGCGAAATTCCGAAACCGGTCCGGCACGGGGCCCAACGGGTTAGAGGGGACCAAAATACCGTTTAATTTCTTCGGTTCGGCGCCGGCATTCACCCTTACTAAATGTCGAAAAGGACTTCAAAAATCCGTGAAGAAAAGGTTCTAAAATAAATTTCTCATTAGCGGATACATCGAAGCGAGTAGGTATTTAAAAGGAAATCCAGGAAATAAAGAGGGGATACCAATCGGAATTTTATCGTTTCGGAAAATACGTTATCGGTCGTTCAATTATTTATATTCCTTTTAAGGCTTTATTATAATTTATTTAGCTATATTTGTAAGAAACGGATCGCCGCCGATCGTTTCGATATCTAGATATATCTTAAGCCGATAAGGGTTCATATCACACGATACCGCCGACAGAGGACTCAACGTTGGCCTCGGGCAATATCGCGTGGACAAATATGAAATTCGATACATTAGGAATCGATAAATAAAAAAATACGCTAACGGACAGGAGTATACTCACAAGGTTTGGGACAGTGCCGGACTTGTGGGGACGGGCGGAACCGGAGTCGGGGCCTCGGCTATCATGTCCGTCGGAGGGGCTACCGAAATCTGCCGGCTGTCATCCGGGCCATCCTCAGCTCACATCACCGGCTGCGGAGGCGTCGAAGCAGCAGTCGATCAGATCGATAAGGTCCGTGCGGGTCGAGCGCCGAGCCGCAACTGGGCACCGGCCGAGGTGGCGCCCCCGCCCGGCGCTCACATCAACTACCACCCCCCACCCCTACCCTTCACATTATGGTGGGGGGGGGTACACTGAACTGACACTAGGTTTACGTATGTTTCTTATACCGTAGATTTCGTGTTTCTGTCTCCTCTCGCTGGTTCGGTCTTTGCTAGACCGGTTTCGGCTGCTCGCCATCTTCAGTAGTGCAGTGAAGCACTTTTGGATGTTTTTTGGGCATCCTCACTGCACTCTCCCTGTCACCTGTACTGTTGTTTCCTAGGAAATTTACTTAACTAAAGTTCGTTGGGTGCACTTACACCGATAAACTAACGCCCCCTGGGGGTGGTGCGGAAATGTACTTAACTAAAGTTCGTTGGGTGCATTTCCACTGATAAACTAGCGCCCCCTGAGGGTGGTGCGGAAATGTACTTAACTAAAGTTAGTTGGGTGCATTTCCACTGATAAACTAGCGCCCCCTGAGGGTGGTGCGGAAATGTACTTAACTAAAATTCGTTTGGTCCCCTTGCATCGATAAACTAGCGCCCCCCTGACATTGGTGCGGAAATGTACTTAACTAAAGTTCGTTGGGTGCATTTCCACAGATAAACTAGCGCCCCCTGAGGGTGGTGCGGAAATGTACTTAACTAAAGTTCGTTGGGTGCACTTGCACCGATAAACTACTGCCCCCTGAGGGTGGTGCGGAAATATACTTAACTAAAGTTCATTGGGTGCACTTGCACCGATAAACTACTGCCCCCTGAGGGTGGTGCGGAAATGTACTTAACTGTAGTGCAGTGAGGATGCCCAAAATACATCCAAAGTGACTAACAGTCCACTACTGAAATGGCGAGTGGCCGAAACCGGTCTAGCAAAAGACCAAACCAGCGAGAGGAGACGAAATCTACGGTATAAGAAACATACGTAAATCTAGTGTTAGTTAAGTGAAATCTACGGTATTCCAACCCTCGCAGACCAAAAAACAAGTATATTAAACTATGTTTCTTATTTTCAATTTGACGCATACAGTATCCGTTCACGGTGTACCGTAGATAATACCAAAATTGTTTTGCAAGGAAAAAAATAAACTTCGATATATATTTCTCTAGTATAATCGATTAAAGTCGGCACAGGTGGTAAAAAAATGCAGACTGTGTTATTTTCTTACTCAAAATCAAAATGCGTCGTTTTGACGTGTCCCGTAAATCTAGTTTTGAAAGCTGAAAGGTCGCCCTTTTTCTCTTACACGCATCCTGTAGCTCCGACTCCGTGGACCGCCCCACTCTTTGAACTGAACACAGCTCTGGATCCAAGAATTGGGAAGGAGAGCCCTGGGGAGGGCTGTAAAAAATAATAAAATAAAACTAATGCGGGTTTAATAATGGGTAGAAAATTACGAGACCACAGCAGGGAGTGTATGTGTATTAGGCGTCACAACAACGGAGATAAACCCGCATAGTAAAATAAACTGTTATTTCATTTTAATACTATATTTCGACATTGTTTTTGTACTAAATTTATGTTTACATTTATCTCAATAAAATCCTTAATCTTTTGTACTGTCTTTTGTTCACTGACAATACAACCGATGGCAAAAAGCGTATTAATTTTTGGAATTTTAAGCCTTTTTCCTTCCATTTACGCAATTAGATAATTAACTACATATAATTCCGTCAAATAAAATCTATATATACATTCCATTATTGGAGGCCGCGACATGCTCTTACTAAAATGTGTTTTTTCAGTGTTGAAAATTCGCCATTTAGGTTTTCTCCTGTTTCGGAAAATGTCCGTTCGCGGAGTTCAGCATCCAAACTTTGAACAGCACAGTTGAAGAGTGATTTTCTTTTACGAAGTTTAAACTCTGGGCTTACCGCCCGACGCCGAAGCAGCCCGGAATATTAATGGCAATGCCAACGAACTTGCCCTTTCCGCGCTAGTCCGACTTTACCGCCCTTTACCACCTTCTCCCCGCTGCTGGTAGCGTTTCCCCAGTTCCGTCCATCGTTTCGGAAAATCATTTCCTCCAGATGCTTACGCAGTGACGAGTTGAGATCTGAAGTGTAAGTAACACAACTAGCGCCCCCCTGAATTTAACTAAAGTTCGTTGGGTGCACTCCAGGAGCTCGTGCACCTGAAGTGAATCTCCCAAAACCTGTGTATGTGCCGGAAATTATCGATTTTTCAATATTATGACTTTTTTTAATTTAAAAAATGTTTAATTTTTTCAACTTTCTATGGCAAGTGTATCTCACCTGGGGATCACTGTGGACTGAGTATGGGAAAAGTCAATACTCATTTCTGCAGCGACTCAACTAAAAGGAAATATGGGAGTGTAAACGTGTATTGAACAGTGAAGTCGATTGAAAAATTCGAGACTACCTCAAAGATACGAATACTTTAAAACCATTTCTGCCTCTACTCGCCTTTTATGCTTGACAGTAAGGAACAGAGTTCGAAGGTACATGACTATCGATTTAACTAGGAATCTGACTCATTGTTCTGCCCTCTGAACAATCTGAGGACCCTACGGCTCCTCCTCTGTTTTGTTCGATTTGATCTTTCTTCAATTTTGTTACTTGTGTGATCACTCCGGTACAGAAGTCATGGCTAGTCGCTCATTTCTTCATTTGTTACCAACACTCCGGTATAAAACTAAATATTTTATGTTCCAACCAGAAAGGCTCATCTATTTATTATTAACCCGACGACTATAAACTCCGAACCGTCAGGCCGAAACCGATATAGAATTGGAGGTAATCAACAAGTGGAGACAGGAAAAACCGCAAGAATGCTCGGAATTTTCAGGAAGATAACGCGGGAGAGCCGTCGAATAAAAGATGTAATGGGATAGTCTTGAACGGACGGATATCGGGAAGCAGCTAATGCATGAACTGAATGAAAGAATTGGAATTTGAAATCTAAAAAATATGTGTAATTTTATTTTTCCGAGAGGAGACAGTGCGACCGGTCGCGCTCCAGCTTCCGCGTCGACGAACCGTAAAAGAGGATAATGCGGACGCTTGTTGGTGGGGGTAGGCAAATCCGTGGACGACAAATGCACGTTTAACGAGGGATTACCTGCCAGTACCGGTTACATGGGTAAGAGAGCACGGGGACAATGCCGGGGACAGGGGACAGCTCCAGTAGCGGAGCGGGGGGCCACCTGGGCTCTTGCCACCGCTCCTCTACCGAATAGAAAAAAAAATTTCATCTCGAGAGTCGACCTCAAACATGCGGTGAATGTGACATATTCCCCGCCGAGGGTTTCCATTCATCCCGTCCCCTGCCCTTCCCCATCACGACGGGAAATTAAGACGTTACCTCCAGCAACCACCGCCGGGTATAACTAATAGACCGAACATGTACGGGGACGGTACAATATATACTTTTTCTCGTTTTCGATCGCCCTATCCCCGCGACAAAACTCATACAGTACAGTCGAAAATATTAAGAAAAACAACTAGCGGCCTCACCCTGCGTACAGATCTGAATGGGTCCGTTTGTCCGTGACCTTCCTGCAAAAAATACAAAACAAATCCACTCCCGAATTACGCACCGTCCTAATCCTATTGTCCAAACCCTACTAACTCCAGACATCACAAACTAACCTTACAGACGCCTAAAAAGGAAGTGGCCATGCGATCTAAATCAAAAAAGTTGAAAAAATAAATAAAATAAATATTAAGAAAAAGAGGGAGAAGCCAGAAGGGTTCTCATCTATTATTTGTTACTAGTGCTACATTAACATCTATGTCGTTGATTGTATTGTACAGTTGTGCAAATAAAACCATTTATATATATATATATATATATATATATATATATATATATATATATATATGTATGTGTGTGTGTGTGTGTGTATGTAGGTATGTGGGTGTATTTACACCGACAAAGGTGTCAAAAAGGACCGACGAACGGTCCCCATTACGGAGTGATTCTCCCGCCCTCCCACGACCCCAGCCACGAGTTGAAACTCCAGCTTTCTAACCCCGAAGTCGACACGGAATATTAATGCGCCCAAAAGAGAAGCGTGACGAACTTGGTTGGCGCTTTTCACAATTGTCTTTACCGAGACTGAATGAAGAAAAGCCGACTGAATTTAGCCGGCATTGTACTTCGTGCCGCTACTATTATAACCTCTAATGAGTATAACAGGGTTAAAATCTCCCGTCGATTTCAAGCCAGTAATTGAACGAAAAGAGCCCGGTCCGCGTGCCGCATTTGAACAGGGGCCGACGCGTTATCGCCTTCTAATTAATCTATAACAAATACAAATACTTATTTTTCTTCGAATAAACGTAGAATATCATAGGCGACATAAAAGTTTTGTTTTAGAAATGCATACCGGCCCAGGGGCCATTCTACATTTATTAGGTTTAAGTATTGGGTACTGATTCTAAATATACTTCTATACGCTACTTATATAAGCTGTCGCAGATCAGGTATTCTCGGTGGGGCCCAGATCGGAAGAGTACCGATTTTTTTACTATTCGACGGAGCGAGAAATAAATTTAAATAAATTTTAATTACACGATTCGCATAATGGATAAGATTCATGGCGGCGAGTCCAAAACGGGTCGCCAGGAAATTCAGAGGGTCGCATGGGGGTGTCTATTTCCGGCAGAAAATGCAAACGTATTTCAGGGAATCCGGGGCGGGGAGGGGGCCTTCTGGGGTTTTTCACGTTCCATATATCGGGAGCGGGCCCTCCGTTTTTCCCTAATGGAATTAAAATTTACCGCCGCTGCCCCGTCCCGCGGACCCCGCCTGCGCAACCCCAGTAAATCGGGTAACGACTCCTCCCCGCACAGGAAAAGCCGGTATTAAATAACTTGTAACTTACTAGAAACAAGGGCCGCAGGAACATCTAAGACTTATTCCATAGTACGCCAATAAGAGTCGGCGCTTTTTTAGTAAGTCCCCGTTACAACTTATAGCTTATCTTAATATATATAAAATTTAAAAAGATGCCTTCGGAAGTTTAAATATTAGCATATGAACATATGTAACATATGAAAAGCCTACAACATTTGTTTAATATAAAAATAAGTTCGTATGTAACAAATAAAATCTTGTATATTTTTGTACCTACAACATATTTTTGTAGATTCCACGATTTCAATAAGAATATTTCTGATGGCGATGAAGAAAAAAAATGGTAACTTAAAAAGTTCGGCTTTATTTATCCGACTATTCTATAAAACTATAACAATATTGGGCGAGACGACGAATATGAAGCGTAAAAATTGTTATCGCTTCCTCGCCTAGGATTGTGCTTTATTTTAAATTTCATTTATGATTATCGAGTCTTCATTACCCTCGAGATTTTCATTTTTACCACGCGGGGTAACCCGCTTAACCCGATCCTCGTGGGGGCGTCGTCAGTTCAAACTAGAGTCAGTTCCAACAACGCGTCTACTGGAATTAATTAAAACGTCGAGAGTTTTTAATTTGAAGAAAGAACGGGCGGCGCGGAGATTAGGGGAAGAAAGAGGGGGGGTGGGAAGAATTTTCAAAGGGGGAGGGATGATGATCCCTCCCACCTCGGCGGCGATCCCTTGGGATTTTGTCGGAGCCAGAAACTCAAAAATTCGATCGACACAATTCTTCTCTTTTTGCCGACAAAGTTTTCTCTTTATTGAGACGTCAAATATGGACAGGACGGTGGACTATTTGAGGATTCAATCTGTAGGCTAGAGAGTACCGGTTTATTATTCGGCCCCAGCTCACATTAACTTCAATATGTCCTTCTGTATTGTACAATCAATCTTCATCGTTACAAGTACAATTGTGAAATGTTATTTTACAGCTTTTTTCTCTCAATAAAGAAGAAGCGGATTGGAATCTCCGGATGTCGTATGTCTTGGAAGCATTTGTACGCCGTATGTTCATGTCGGTTCCAATACTTTGTAGATTATGAGATTGTTAGCTGAGGTAAATTTTATATTCATTTTAGTAATGGTCTTAGTGGTCCTAATTTACCGTTTAAGTCGATTCTTTGGTGTCCGTTTTAGTAACGGCACATTCGGATTCTTGTGCAATAACACAATAAAGAAATTATTGCTCTATTTCGTGCAAATGGCTTATTCAATACCGGTCGACGTTGGGAAAAGAAAAAACATTTGATATAAACTCGTGAAACTTTGTAACGGAATGATTTGCCTTTAATAAAATATTCCGATATTGCCGAAGCAAATACGGTCGGTTTTTTATATCGAAGGAGACCTTTTGTGTTTTAATTTTTTATTTGTTGTCGAGATAAAAAATAGAGAATATGGAAAAAGTCCCTCGGATATTGTATATTTACGCTGTGCAAAAAATATATAAAGCGATTAATTAATAAAACTGGAGCATTTCGGTTGTATTTGTGGTAATCCCTTTTGATTACTTGGTGTGTCCCGTCGTTTGTACGTTCGCTCAGGCGTAATCGCTCCGACTGATGGCTTCGGAGTTTAATTTCGATATTGCCCGTTTGATATTGGTGTCGGGAATCTTTGCCCGGCTTTCCTTTTTTTTAATCCGGATTCCTGCTGCTGATTAGTTTATATCGCGGGTGTAATTTTCTGTCTCCGCTCGCCTTTTTCTTATCCCAAAGCCTCGTTCGGCTTTTGCCGTTCATTTCTCGCACCTGAGAAATCTTGTAATTTGCCCCAAGCTGATTAAACGAGTCCAATTTAGATTTCAGTGGAGAATTCCGTTTGTAATGCAATATCATCCAGTCCGTACACCGGGCAGTAACAATTTTGCCAGGTACTCTCAACGCTGGGGCTCTTTACGGAAACTTTAGTGCACTTATTGTGCATGCGTATTGTATCACTGCGTGAAGGAATATTAAATTGGCGTACAAAGGGGGCCCGAGGGGAATTTTTTTTTATCAAATTTACAACCGATTGAATACTATACCAGAATTATTGAATTAGTCGGAAATATGGTTTCGTGGAGGGATTGGGAAATCAACCGAAAGGGGAACAAGAGCACCGTTGTCTGCGATATCCGCTATTCAGGCCCAAATCCGATCCCATTGTCAGATCCCCTTCACCAATCGCGAATTGATTCTCTGACAGGAAACTTGAAATTGGCCTCCGCGACAATTCAGAATTTCGCCGGCGTCGATAACCCAGTAGACGAACCGGAATAAAGCGTACATTCGAATCGTACATCGCTCGAGTTATCCACTAAAAAGTTGTTTTGTAAACCTTTCTGTAATTGTTAGGGAATGTTATAAGAAGCAAAACAAGGATGTCTCGGTGGAATCCGGTAGTTCTATGCCGTACCTCCACGTCGGTTGCAATATGGCTTGTTAGCTAAGGTCAATTTTGGGGTCCATTTTAGTAATGGCCTTAGTAGTCCTAATTTGCGGTTTAAGTCGATTCTTTTCCGGCCGGGTACGGCTATCTTCATCCAACGTATAGAACAGTTACACATATACATATAGCCCTAAACGTAACAAACACAAGCGTGTTTAATCATTTCGTTATACTTACTAGTATAGATTAATATCTATACACAGAAGGCCTTCGATCGAGGGCAAAATATTCACACCTGTCGCCCAGACGAAGAATGAACTGAAAAATAAAAACACTCCTTATTTCCAAGTCCAATGCCTATCCGCAAACACTTTATTATTAGAGAGACATTAGTCTCACGTTATTAGTAGAGAGCCATTAGTACCTAATTCAATTGTCACACATCCTTATACACGGTAGTATAAACGTCGACCGAACTCGAGAAGAAAGTCGAGTTAGTTATTTCTCCCCCGAATTTTCCTCTTTCCATCATTTATCACTTTTATAATATTTAAACGCCGGCGGCTTAAAATTGAGGCGAAACCGGTATAATTCGGTAGTGAATCAGGGGTCGGAAGCGGTGAAGGGAACCCTAGTTCAACCTCGGGACCAGATTTATAGTGGGGAAGCCATTGTCTTTATTCCCCCGCCCGGGGGGGCGTTTAATATCTTCTTTGGCGAGGATACATTTAATTAAATTCTACCTTATAGGTGCTCAGGATCCAATAAACCTCGAGTCGATGGGGAAAAAAATAAGGCAACCGATAAATCTTGTGGTGTAATTCAGCGCCTTGTAGCACACGGCCGGAAAATGTCAAACTCCGATGAACTTTAAGTATTCCTCCTTCCCGTCCCCGCTCCCGGCATCTGAGGTGTAATGGCGCGGTTTCGGCTCGCTACGTACACAAATATTATACGCCCACAACCCTCCAGTGAAGTGAAACCTGCGAATGTGCCAGTTTAAGTGTCAGCAGTATTATAGCGGTAACGGCGGTATACGACCGGTCGTATACTGAGGCCGGTGCCTCGAGTGTACAGTGCAACGACACCGAGCCTGATTAGTGCAACGGACCGAGTGCAAAGTGTGTGAGTGTGATTGGATTCGGTGTTATTCAAGTTCTCTGGCTTCTATTATTGTAACATTTCCGATTGCCATACCGGCATTGTGAACAATACGAGTATATTTAAAGCTAATATGCGTGTAACATAAATGTAGAAAGGGCCGCGGGGCCGGCATGCATGGAGGAGCCGGATCGCTCAGTGGTCGTCCGCAGAGGCGAGGAGGGAAGTACTGGGCGAAGTATGAACTGCCAAGTGCTGTACGTGGTGCGAAAGCACGAGTTTGCTGTTTGCATTCGATCATTTAGCCAGAAACGACAGTAAGGGTGCTGGGTTAACGTCTGTAATAAAACCGACGGCGCGTCATACCCAATTAGCGATAACCACAGAAAAAACCCACTGCGAAAATTTGAATTTTCAAAAAGCGCAACTTTTTTGACAAGCGTAAATGTTCAAAAGTACCTTGTCGGGTAGTCCTTCCATTCGGCTTCGAGTTGGGCTTTCCGTGTCTCCCGCTCAGTCCTCGAACGTCGTCAGACGGGTAATTAAAATTCGGTAAGAGATAAAGGGAGAGCGCGGGCATGGCAGTGGGGTCCGCAGCTGCGCGATGCTTCGAGCCCGGTTGACACCCTCCAATTTAGCCGATCAACCGGGGATCAATCAGTACGAGTAGAAATCCCAATTAAATTTCAACCCGAGGACTGTCTGAAGAAATTCTCCTTGAGAAATTAAAGGATATTAGCCCCGGTGTCCTACTGTTGGGTCTAACTAAACGACCGAACGTAGACAACAAACATCCCGCGGTTCCGCACCGCGTGCAGTCCTTTGGCCGATTCAATGTTGAAATCCAAGAGAAACGTGACCACGTGATCAGATACTGCAAAGATTATTCTGTTAAAATGGGAAATCCTCCAGCACCCACCGCATTCCCCGACCTCGCCCTTCAGATTTTCGTTCTCTGCAAAATAATTTGAATTGCAAAAAATTTGAAGTGAAAAACTACCTTACGACTTTCACCGAAGAGAAACCACGCAGTTTCTACAAAGAAGGAATTCAAAAGCTTGTTAAACGTTGGGAGACAGTTATAGAAAATGATGGAGAGTACATTATTGATTAAATAATACTATTTTTCATGAAATTGGTTATTTGCATATAATAACTTTTGCAATTACCCAATAATAATAATAACATCTGGTAAAAAAATCGGGGATACGATAAAAGGAAAGTGAATACAAATAATTAAAATATTATATTATTATAATATTTTTAATTTTTAATACATTTTTAATGGTGTTCAAGTTTGTTCGGAAGGGGTTCTGGGTCATGGGGTTTCTCAAAATGGACCATGAAAGTGTTCATCAGAGGACAAAACGATGAGTCAGAGTCCTAGTAAAACAATCGATAGTCACGTTCCTTCAAAGAAATAGATTTTTGGCTGTTGTATGTTTGATGCCGAATTTTTTATATTATATAGGTTTAGACCAACTCATTCCTAGTAATGTAATTGGGTACTTACTAGGCAATTGTAGACAGAATACCATTCGGTGTATGATATATCATCTACTGAAGCGTATTTTTAGTTCTATAATTTTCGAATAGGGCGGAAAATATACGCGTCCAATCCGATATCACCAACGACCGTAATGGACAATTTAAACCGGCAAAAGATAACCCTCCTGCGGAATATGAAAATGTCCTTATATGACATTTAACGTGCCCTGTAAATGTCACCGGAGAGAAATTTTTAACCGCGAGCAACTCTCCGCTTCGCATCTTACACAACATGAAATACCAATAAGGCGGCTTGTAAAGTTGAACTTTTTAAGCATCGGTTTGCGACATCGAATCCGAGCCAATGAGGCCGAGAACAGCAGCTCACTTTCACTTAGACTGTTGACGCCGATAATGAAGTACTTCGATGATTTCCTGACGGACCGCTTCTGTCCGCCACCGGTCTAGAATAGGACCAAGTAGTCCATACAGGAAAGATAGCAATAAGACTATCTTACCCACTAGAAACCCACTGGTTTCCCCCTTTTTTTTATTTATTACATATTTTAAACATTTAGGTCGCGTGGCCACTTCCTTTTCAGGCGTGTTCTACGGATGTAAGTTATAAGAAAGAAGTCGGCCGAATATCATCTCTCTCGGTACCCCTTTTTCGGCTTCTCGCCACCGTTAGTCCCTCGGTACTTCTCGACCTCGAGTGTAAGACGTCTCGCGTTTTGAACTCTGGCGTTTTTTGCATAATTGAAATGGAATTCCGCACCAAGTGAAACGAGCTTCTGTCGCGGTGTTACGCGACCCAGAATGGACAATGTACGGCGAAACATCACGGCAACAGTTATTGACCGACCATACGCTGTACGCTGCGCAAGTTTCCACTCGGCGCTTTGATTGTTGCCAACTTCTTCTCTCTGTTTGGTAACAACGCTTTCCTCTTCGAATTTTCGAAAGCGTATTATAATTACATGTAACCAATTTTCCATTTGAACATTAAAAATCAAATGGAGGAGCTATCTCTCTTACAAAAACGGAACAAGTGTTTTATGTGTACAAATAACTTTCTATTTAGTTTATTTTACGTTTTTTGTTAGTTTTAATTCTATTTAGGTGGGAATAGACAGAAATAGCGAGGTGATTATTTAATTATCGTTAAAACCGCATTCCAGTATATTTAATAATTGTTTTTATAAAAACATTAAGTATAACGGTTTTTATCCTGAATATAGGTTATATATAATTTGGTACTTACCGATGAAAACAATTTGTTTTCAGCCATCGCTGCCAAACCATCGAAATAGCCGGTAAAATGCGATAGAGGAATTCCCGATAAAACGCGTGGCACATATTTCTCCTAGGGCAATTTCAATATTTCCAAAATATTCAATGCACCCGCAAAGATTCCGTCCGGATTGCCGTGGGGCAATCGATGAAATTTTATTCTGAACGGCGTGTTGCTGGGATAGGGATAATATAATATCGATAAAATTCATTTACTTTATTAAAATTCCTTCTTACAACTAAGAGCGTATGTATATATATATATATATATATATATATATATATATATATATATATATGTGTGTGTTTAGCGGACTGTATACAAGTTAAAACTAATTGAACTATCTTCAAGGATATATATATATGTTTATTCTTGGCATTATTCACGTTGGAAAGTGTAACTGAATATTAGGCTTTTCAATGTATCAAATCTTTCTAAATGCGCCCCAGGGGTTTACGTGCCTCATACCCAGTGTTTACGACTTCCGACGGGAGTTATTAAAATTCAAAATTACGCTCAGAGTTTATCACTTGGCTTTAATCGTCTGATGAAATCAGTAGTGCGTTTATATTTGAATAAACTGGAGTTGAAAAAAAATACCGTTCATGTACAGTGCCATTACTTGGGCGGAAGTAAATCGGGAAGTGTAATAACTAAAGTCCGCGGACTAACCTGGAACCCCATAAAAGTTGCTTGCAATAAATGCTCGCTTACATACCCGTAAAACCCTTCCCCTTTGGTTGCTACGTCCTCGCCGGCAGTAAAAGTTTCTCTCCTTCCCCAGTTTCCAATCCCCCCCCCCCTCTTCTTGGCGAAGTAAAACTTTATTGCACCTTATCGTTAAACGAAACCGCGATGAAATTTTAAATTGCCACTTAAAACGAAAGTAAGAAAGAGAAAAAAAGAAGTGAAGGAAGTGCCCCGTTTCGACAACGAAATATGGAGGATTTTCAAATCGTAAATCCCGAGGAAATGATTTTAGATAGCACGTTAAACAACAAAACACCCAAGAATCCTTTCGTTGGTAAAAGCATCCGTCAGTTGTTATCGAATATTAATTAATAGATTTTGATAATCAAAATGATGAGTCTCAATAATGAGAACCATTTAAATTTCTATATATAAATCTTCATCGACTATAAACCTCCTTAGCACATCGATCTATGGAGTAAACATGGGCTTCTGAAGTTTTTAATTAGAGAATCGAAGTCCGGGTCTAATGCGCCAAATCGATCGCCGTTCATGTTGGTATTCCTCCGGTTTCAGAAATTCCGATATTTTCTTTCCGATTTTCAATATGACACGGGATCAGAGAAATCCTACTTCCAATATAGATAAGGAGAGCTCTCGATATTGAGTCCCGGACGAAACTTCTTCCCCCCCCCCCCGGGTTATGGCAAAGCACGCCCGAGCGTTATGGGTAAACTCGGAAATCCCGGTTCCAAATATCAGATTCGATAGTTACTTGTTTCGCAAAAATGTATCGCCCCGATATCCCGTGCTAAATTATGAAACTCCACCGGCCGAGAGAGCCGGAATATACGGTAGTTTCTTCGCGCCGAAGAGCTCGGACAAAACTCGACCGAGTCGAACTTCGTAAGATGAAAAATTTATTGCACTTCTGTAAATTGTTAGGCCTGCCAGACGACTCTTACCAAGAATAAAGTAAACGTACTTCAATTACGAACTTGAATTGAAGTTTGGAACAAGTTTTATTGTCGCAAACAAACCCGTTCATTACGATTCCCACGCTGGCACTGTTTACCGACTCGAGTAAAACGTCTGTTGCCAAATGGCAAACAATGGCGCAATCGGAATGCCGTTTCGGTCTCGAGTCCCCCGTGGATATAACTTTTTGATTTGGTGTTTAATATAATACGTGGGATAGGCGCTTTTATCCGGTCACTAAGGTCGGAAATTAAATTTCCGACCGGTTTGCTCCGAGAGATTGAATTTATCTACGCCTATATATCATTCCACCCCCGTAAATATGCATGGCTGATCTCCTCCATGTATCATAATTTCTCAAAAAATTAGGTTTCGGTTTACCATCCATAGATGCATTGGAATGAATATTTTGTGTTGTTGGTGGGGGGGGGGTGCGTGCGTGTGATTTTGTGTTTTTGATTTTGTATAATATTGTGGCCGAATCATCAAGTAATTCTTCACCAATTTTATCCTCAATTGCAATTAAGGAATAATTTTACAAGGTGACAAACGATTTCATAATGTATTTCAGATTAATTTTAATTTTCTACGTTTTTAACCACATAAATTGTTCTATATGCACATTTATTCCTTTAAATGAATAAATCTGATTTAAAGCAGTTTTGGGGATTGTAATTTATTTTTTCTCTTTGTTTAATTCGTTGTTATTAAAATAAAATCAAGATATATTTGTAAAAGAATACCCTTGAGCATCTGTATTAGGAATAGAAATAATTGTTTATACAGCTCCAGCTTTTATATTCAGGAATTTGATATTCTATTTAAATTAAGCTTCTTTATAATCCATTTCAATGTGTTTTTGTACAATTAATTTTCATACAAATTTAATGCTTTATAACAAATCACAATAAATTATATAAGGTGTAAGAAATTTAGTTAATTAATAGTATCAATTTATATATTAATATTTCATGAAATAATGTTAAAATTATACAAAAAAAAAGACCAGTGAAAATCATGAACAGGTGGAAAATATTACAGAAATGTATTAAACCATTTCATTTGAAGTTCATTCATGTCTAGTTTATTTAAGCTATTGGTGAATATAGTAATATATTGCTTAGTCTTCATATTCATGGCACAAACTATAAACAATATTATAATGCACAAAACATTGTCTAATTCACATATTCAATTCATATATGAATTTGTTATTAGATAATTATAAGAGCAAAAATAAATAAAATATGCTTATTATTAAAAGTTAATTTGTTCAATATGTTAATATGTTAAATAATGTATAAATGTATTTTACATTAGCCAAGATAATTTTATTACATATAAAGTATATTACATTGATAACAAAAAAAATGCTTTTACCAAATAAATGAATTAGTTTTTATCAGTAAATCATATGGAGGTAAATTATTTGACAATATATAAAACACAGAAATTCCTCTACATTTTTATTTACACAAAATATCCTTTAAAGATCATACAATATTTTACTATTCATATGTATAGTAAAATATATGTATAATTATATTTATATAATTAAAAATAATTGAATATAAAAATTAAATACAAAAATAAGTATTATCCTAGATGGTGATTGTTTTGAATATTTTTGTGAGTTTAGATTTTAAATTTAGTACCCAAACCAGTATTTACAAAATTGTTTTTTTTGTTTAAATTTCATAGTCAAATTTATTTTTCTAACCTAATTTTCTCTTTTTATTTTTTATAATAAAAAAGGGTAGATAATCCATTGAACATTCCAGTTATGCCAAGATGACAAATAGGAAAAAAAGAGTGAATAAACTGTTATAAATATGTGAATAAACATGTCTTAAATTGGTTATTCTAAAATGCTTAGATATCAAATCTGGAGAAGTTCATTTTAATTTCATATTCTAATTTCCTTTTCTTTCATAGGTCTTATAACAATACTTAAAACTGAAAAAAGAGAAAAATATCCAGAAAAATATTCGTTGTTTAGGCCAAGAAATAAAATATTAAAAGTTAATAAAAAGTAATAAATAATGTACACCTTTTTTGAATTTTAATCAAAATAAAATGTTTTCACATTTAATATATATTTTAGGTATTAAATGAAAAAATTCATTTGTTAAATTCATTTATTAATTTCTACCAATAAATTACATGGTGACATTTTAATTTGGTAATATATAAGAAATAGAAATTACTGACACATTCTTAATTATCATGAACATTCTTTAAATACATTAAAATTATCTACCCATATTCTAGTTTCAATTACAATTAATTGAATATAAAAATTGTAGTTTACAAACGTAAATTATAAAATTATCAAATGTAAGACTTAAACACTGTAAAAAAATTAAAATCAACAAACACATAAAGGGTTAGGCTAGAAATTCAAACTTTGGTATCAGGAGAGCAGGATAGGAAAGAAGGCGGTCCCTATATTACCGGCTGGAACCTTCTTTTATCCTGAGCATTCCAGAGTTACAACTCTAGTGAACCCAGGTCAGTAGCAATTATTTTGTTCCGTTTACATTACAGAAAGAATTATGCCTTTATTCATGAAATGCGTGAATTAATAAACGTTTAACTGTGTTAGTTATTTCGATAATAATCTTGAATCGGTATTTTAAACAACAGTTTTGGTGTTACTCATTTTACTTGAGTTGTTACGTAGCTAATTTCCGGAACTGGGTGGAGGCTGTACTGCGCTGTTGTATCCCGCGTCTCTCCCTTCTCGTCTCGTCACCGCGCGTCGTCAAACCCGGTAAGCTGCAGATTTATTATACGTCCTATTTAAATTCTGCCTCTGGACACTGCAACATCAAATGTTTTACATTATAGTCTGTACGGGAATTCACAAAATCAAATATACTTCTAGAAGGAAATGTTGATATGTCTATATACAGATTGCCATAGAATAATTTGTTCAATCGTTTGAAATGAATGAAAGAAACACTGAAACGGGGAAACACGGTTTTATAACTGAATATCATTCTTTTATCAAATCTGGTTTATATAACTTTGAACTGTTTCATGATTTTATCAATTGTACGCTATAATCACGCCTCAAACACAATCAATAATTACTCTGACAGTAGTTCTTTGTTTTAAGTTCCACGCAACTTTGTCCCCAGTTTTATTGGTTTACTGCCTTGACAGTTCTAGATACTTGAATATTATTGCTTGTTTTTCTTTTAATTGGTTGTGGGTGTGTCGTCATTGATTTTGCTTATTGGGTTCAAGGTTACACTGCATACTTCAAAGTCTGTCCTACTCCTGTCATGGCGATTCGCCCCGTGAATCTCTTCATTGGAACTCGATCCGCTGTCTAGAATTGAAACTCTGTCATTTACTGAACGCTCCTAGCACGAATAATATCTGTAACCTGTATTCTTGAATTTGTCCCTGGTTCGGGAACAAAGGCTCGAGACGAGACCTTTATTTAGGACCGAATAAATGCCTACCGGCGCGCTTTCGGTTCATAAATTATTTTAACGATGTCGTACCGTTTTCTTGAATATAATAAGGTTGACGCTAGTCCCACTAAACGAGGGATCCATCTTGGACAAGATGGAGGAAATATTGATTAAGCGTAGAGTGGTCAAGGCTGTGCTGCTTTAATTAATACTCATTTATTGTTAAGAGAATTTAATAGGTTTTAAGGTTTAATTTGTTGTCGGTATATTTATGTTTCTAATTCCCATAGAATAAATCATAAATTGCTGAATTATTTGTAACTATTTAGCTACGAATAAGGTATTTAAAGGGATTTACGAATACATGTCAGTCATTTATTTATACTTATTTATATTCCTTAAGTGGATCAGTTGTGTTCACAGTTTATGGACCACTTTTCGTACGAGTTTTTCCAAGTTTTTTTTTCCATGATAATTAAGAAGTGTTAGTAATGCAGTACCTCACAGTGCTACTGAAGATGGCGAACAGCCGAAGTGGTGTAGCAAAAGGTGAAACCAGCGAAAGGAGACAGAAGAATACGATATCTACGTCTTCGGGTGTCTCCAACCCCTTGGAGACCACAAAATAGGTATTCCAAACTAGTATTCTACTAGTACTAGTATTATTATAAAGTGTAAAATTTTGTTTTCAGTTGTAAAAAATATTGGTATGTATTTTGTATCTAACAAAATGTTGGTTAAATCCTGTTGTTACTTATAATTATTTTCTTGGAAGGTGGATTTATTTTAAATATGCTTCACTTTCTATGAGTGCAACTTAGCGGGCATATATATATTGCACCAGTGTTTTATTGTTCTCCTGTTCTAATTTTTTGTTAAAATGGAAAGAAGAATAAATCATTTTTTCTGGAGGTTTTCATTCCCACCCATAACAATTTAATTTTTGTGTTTAAGTGATGAATGTTCACGTGTCATGTAGGATGTGCAACAAACTAAGGTGTCCAAAACTAATTCTGCAATGGTTATATTCACTCACAAAACTTGGTCAAATTCTTTCAATTGTAGTAAAATTTGTTTCCTTAGATATTTTAATACTTTTTACTAGGTTCTCTATACATCTGTGTATGTTACAAATATAGTATATCACTCTGGTGTTTTACTTCTCCCCTCCTCACCTACCTAAGGCGGAAAGGAATAACCCATTTTTCCGGCTTTTTTAATTATCCCCGTTCAGTATTTAAATAGTTATTATCATTATTGTTTTGTATCATTTATGAATGTTATGCATGCCAGTATAATTGTGCGTAATATCCTATAGATTCTGACGTATCCAGAGATAATTATGCAGTGACCACATTTAAAACAAGTTTCCACAACATTTAAGAAAAAAAGAACGCCTTATTTTGTAAGGCGTTACTATCATAGTAAAAAAAATTAATTGAAATTTGATTTAGTTCATGTTAACGACTTACTTAAACTTAAACGCTCAGAATAGAAAATTGTTTCAATTTAAGGAATACAATTTGGAAAACACTAAATTAACTTCATGTGTGGAAAATTATAAGATTATTCTTTATACTATGTTTATGATTAACAGGTTACCATGTTTTGTTTTACTATGTGCGTTGCATGCATGTTGAATGTGATGGGTCTAAACAGAGAGGATGGGGAATACTATAAGATTAATGATACATTTTTGGTAGTAATTGAGTTCTCTCTTTAATTAGCAGTATAACATTCTCTTGTCAAATAGCAACTGGACATTTAATTATTCCCATGTCTATGGTCATTGACATTCATTATTTATTATTCCTTAATCAGGTGAACATGCATGAAAATGTGAGTCAAATAACTAACCCCACCCCTCTTAGGCCCTCTGTTATGTGTCTTCATTAATTTTCAGGGTTTCAGAAAACAGGTTTTAAAAGGGTAGCTTAAACAGGACAGGACAATGCGCTTTAGACATTTTTCTAATAGGAATATTTTCTAATGGGACAATAGAGGAGCTGTCAACAATGACCAGTTATCCAGAGGACAGACGTTTGTATAGATTTATTTTATTCCTACAACAGATCAAAACAATGCTTCAAAGCTTGAGTGGATGTTGTTGCCTGCTGCCTGCGACGGTTTAATACGGCAACGACCTCCTCTCTAAGCATAGTGTTGTATGCGGACGACTGACCTTGACACAAGACCTGTACGTACTTTTGCTGAGAGTTGCTATCAAGTTATTTATAAAAGTAAGGTAAGTTTCTTCGTGGGACGTCCCAGCCTGTAGGAAAGCTGATTACGTGACGAAGCTCAACGAAACCTCGTAGGCGATCCTGGTAAGTAACAGTCCTATAATGGGACAAAGAGCGAAACATTAGTACGCAAAGACGAGAGTATGAACTAGACTAGTAAATTTGGTGGCCACTGATTTGTAATTAATCAATATTAGACGAGGCAGCCAATTTTCTAAATACGCTCGAGATATTAGTGACATTTAAAAAAAAACGTTTTTGATTAGCGTGCATAATTGAGCAGACGGATTGTAATGAGAGCCTAACAATTGACTGCTAATGATTATACCGATTAGTAAAATGCGGTGGACGCTGATTTGCAAGTCTTCAGCTCTCTGCTCCCATTCCCAGCCCCTTGCACTCTTCTTAAACATTTCTTCCTCTCACTCCCTTGCTATCACTTCACCCACCCTCCTACACGCTGTTTCCCTCCATATACCTCTCCACCCTCCTACACGCTGTTTCCCCTCCATATACCTCTCCACCCTCCTTCTCGTCTTTCCCCTTTATTTCATCCCTAACACGATTCCTCTTTCCAACATTCTCCCTCTCCACCTATTCCTTCTCATCCCGCATCATTTTCTACCCCCTTCCATTACTCTTTCTACCTCACTCACTCCCTCTCTCTCCTCCACTCACGCTCTCGCTCTCCCTCCCACATTCTCTCTCTTTCTCCCTCTCTCATTCTCTCTGAGCGAGTGATTAAACTAGTCACTAACTAAAGTTCGTTGGGTGTATTTGCACGGATAAACTAGCGCCCCCTGAGAATGGTGCGGAAATATACTGAACTAAAGTTCGTTGGGTGCATTTGCACCGATAAACTAGCGCCCCCTGAGGGTGGTGCGGAAATGTACTAACTAAAGTTCGTTGGGTGCATTTGCACCGATAAACTAGCGCCCCCTGAGGGTGGTGCGGAAGTGTACTTAACTAAAGTTCGTTGGGTGCATTTCCACCGATAAACTAGCGCCCCCTGAGGGTGGTGCGGAAATATACTGAACTAAAGTTCGTTGGGTGCATTTGCACCGATAAACTAGCGCCCCCTGAGTGTGGTGCGGAAATGTACTTAACTAAAGTTCGTTCGGTGCATTTGCATGGATAAACTAGCGCCCCCTGAGGATGGTGCGGAAATGTACTGAACTAAAGTTCGTTCGGTGCATTTGCATGGATACACTAGCGCCCCCTGAGGGTGTTGCGGAAATGTACTGAACTAAAGTTCGTTGGGTGCATTTGCACCGATAAACTAGCGCCCCCTGAGTGTGGTGCGGAAATGTACTGAACTAAAGTTCGTTGGGTGCATTTGCATGGATAAACTAGCGCCCCCTGAGGGTGGTGCGGAAATGTACTTAACTAAAGTTCGTTGGGTGCATTTGCACCGATAAACTAGCGCCCCCTGAGTGTGGTGCGGAAATATACTGAACTAAAGTTCGTTGGGTGCATTTGCACCGATAAACTACTGCCCCCTGAGGGTGGTGTGGAAGTGTACTTAACTAAAGTTCGTTGGGTGCATTTCCACTAATAAACTAGCGCCTCCTGAGGGTGGTGCGGAAATGTACTTAACTAAAGTTCGTTGGGTGCACTTGCACCGATAAACTAGTGCCTCCTTAGGGGGGTGCGGAAATGTACTTAACTAAAATTCGTTTGGTCCCCTTGCATCGATAAATTAGCGCCCCCTGAGGGTGGTGCGGAAATGTATTTAACTAAAGTTCGGTGTACTTGCATCGATTAACTAGATCACTAAGAATAAGATCTAAAATAAGATCTATTTGTAGTTTATAGGGCGGCATGCAATATATCGAATTCTGTTAACAGCGAGCATCCAAATTTGAAATGATTAGAATGAGGCACTTGCGGATAGTAACAGTGCTGATAGTCTACTTCGGGAGCTGATATGCTTAAATACCTTACCATATTACTGATGGTACACTATTGACGGCGTGAAGCTGAAACTGATAACACCAAAGAGGCGAGTGATTGCATCTGCAAGTTTTGTTAGTTAGGAGTTGTTAAACGCAACTACGTAAATAGTCGGATAGTTTCGTTTTTTCGAAATTTTCGTTCTATTGAATGATTAAATATAATGAAGCCAATCGCGACATTTGAGTTTAGAAACCATAGTAATTTATTCTTGAATTGGTTTCTCGGTGAAAAACATTTTTTTGTAAATGTTTCTTTTAAATTTAGGTACATTTAAATTTTAAATAAAAATGAAAAGCCAGTCACACGAGAAAAACATCAAATGTTTCTCAGATTTAACATCCGAAGAGAAATGGAACATTGTCTCCGAGTTAGTTCCATCGGTGTATCACTTCGGTGCAGATCGACAGAAGCCAACCATGGGGACAATGACTTTAGCGTAAGAATTTCATTCAGATATACTTATTTTATAAATAATTCACATTGTTTTACAAATGCCAGTTTGTAGTCCTAGTAATTATCAAGCTTTTGGAAGGATATCCTGTTAATATGTGAATTATATACATTTTTAAGATGTTAACCTTATAAATTTGTGTTTAAAATGTTAACCTTATAAATTTGTGTTTAAAATGTTAACCTTGCAAATTTGTTTTTAAAATGTTGGTTTCAGCTCTTCAGTCCCGGCGGTCTCAGCCAAATCGAATATAAAAAGCCCCGTGGAAATGAATGAAACTGAACCCGCCGTTATAAAAGAAATTTCAAAAGGGATAGAATTACATACTCAATACGATATTGTGAGGCAGTGCGACCCGGGTCGACATTCAATCACGAGAGCCAAGTCCGGACCACAGGCCTTACCGTAATAAAGCCATTTGGATTGTCAATTTCTTTGTAGTAATATTTATAATTCCAAAAATATCTGACCATTAGACTGCGTCAATTTATCTATTTCCAAGATTTTACAAAGATACTGAGTGGGCTCCATTGGAAATGTGCTTGCCCTTTCCTTCTGCAGTCCTCTCGGGTGGTTTCCAAACACAAGAATAATCCAGGAACAGCTGGGGATCAACCCCTGCCAACCGATATTCTACCCACAATATCACGCGATCTTAGTTCTGTACCTTCGCTCGCCAACCTCGCATGGTGTTTTAGTTTTAGCTGTTCATTGGCACCCCTGGCCGGGGCGGATATAAACAGCACTGTCGAATTGAATGAAACTGAAGCCGACGTTATGAATGATATTTCAATGGGAATAGAATTCGGTCAAACTCAATACGATATTATGAGGGAGTGCAAACCCAACCACGAAAGCCAAATCTGAACCGCAGGCCTTATCGTAATAAAGATATTCGGATATACTGATTACCGAAGTCAATTCAACTTGTAGTAATATTTATAATTCTGGAAATGCCCGTTAGCATGCGTCAATGTATCTATTGCTAAGATTTTACAAAGATAAAAAAGTAACCTGGCATAATGTTTTAGCTGTTCATTGGAACCCACGGCCGAGTCTCATCTAGAAAGCCCCACGGGATTGAACGAAACTGAACCCGTCATTATAAAAGAAATCTCAATGGGAATTGAATTCGGACAAACTCAATACGATATTATGAGGGAGTGCGAACCGGGTCGAGAGCAATCATCCACGAAAGCCGAATCTGGACCACTGTCCATACCGTAATAAAGACATTCGGATATACTTGTTATATAAGTCATTTCCCTTATAGTGATATTTATAATTTTTAAATTCCTGTTCGCATTTTTCAATGTCCGTATCTGTCTGCATTTCGAGGTACCTATTTCAATTATTTTGCAAAGATAAAAATATAGCGGATTATGTTTAAGCTCTTCAATGGCGTCCCATGGTGAGATGTGTATAGAAAGGCTCAAAGTATTAAACGGTACAAAATCTGAACCCGTCGTTATAAAAGGAGTCTCCTCTGTAAGAACAGAATTCACAAAAAGAAATCGCGGGGTTTGGAAAGATTACCTGAAAGAACCGTTTACCGTTAAGAGCATTTTCGACGCGAAGCCAGCTCTTCCCGCCAATGAATTCAATGACTCACAGCACAAATCAATGCTTAAGGAAATATTAGAAAAGGATGTAACCAATCAGACTATCCGCATTATAATGGAAGAATTAAATTATGCCGGATCGCCGAGCATGATAATAGCTAAGTGTGTGGAAAATAGAAGAATCATAAAAAATAAAGGAGTCCCCAAGCTTTACATGATGACACAGGAAATCCGAATATTCGGAAGGTAAGATGAAATTGAAAATGTTGATTAAGCCAAAAAAAAGCAACAGTTTAATGAAATTGGTATAAGTTTCACTGTGATGAAATTTATAGATTTCCATAGAGCGTTTAATAAATGGATGGCGATCTCTTTTTCCCAATGATTTTTTCGTGTCTTTCAGCCTTCTAGTTAGCATAAAAGTGCAGGATATCCAAACGAGTCAATGGAAAAGTTACACATACGAATTGAGGAACCTTGTGAAACATATGCATTATTTCGAAAAAATGATGAAATTTTCCAATTTATTTCAGTTAGGTCAGTAAAATAAATTTGCACGAACAGGTAAAGTGAGATAAGGTGTCTCATATTTATGTTACAACTTCAAGAGCAATATTCTTTACAAGATTTTCCGTATTTTTCATATTAACTTTATATATAGCGTACTATATATTTTATAGAATAGCGATATTAACACAATCGAATAGTATTATAAGTGTGTAACCAACCGTTATAATATTTTAGATTTTGTATCCTTCTGTTGCGTATCGCTAGTTTGGTCTTTCGCCAGACCGGTTTCGGTCGCTCGCCATGTTCAGTAGCGGTGTTAGTCAGTTTGGATGCTTTTTGGGCATCCTCTTTGCAGTCATTCGCTACCGCGGATGGCGACTAGTCGAAAGTGCCAAAAGGGAGTAACACCGCGACCAGCCGAAACCAGTCTAGCAAAAGACCAAACCAGCGATAGGAGACAGAAGAACACGGAATCTGCCGCTCCCCCCACGCAGACCACAAAACAGTATTCTAAACTAGTTACAATATTTCATTTCTTAGGAAGAAGAGTTGATTCAATTTCTATTTTTATAGAATGCGATATTCAAATCTTTAATTGGATCCTGAATTGGATAAAAATTGATCCGCAGCAAAGTAAAATTTGGCCTACTACAAGTATGATTGTCATTCGTTGAATGAATCCTTGAAAATATTACGCTCTCTGATGCCTGTATTGAGAGATTTAAAATTAATTGTTCATGTTGACAGATTCCTCTGATATCTTGGCTATTTTAGTATCGGCTGAGTTTTTAGACATGGAACCTTTAATAGAATATAGTCTGAATTATATAAAACATCATCTCAACCAAATAATTGATATTAACCCCGATTTGACCTGTGTAAGTGATCGAATGTTGTCCAGGTATGATAATCTAGTGTTCGCTATTTTAATCAACTGTTATCAATCTATTTTATTATACACTCCTCAAATTAAAGTATTACATGCACTCTCTTTTGAAACTAACAATATAACCAGATAAAAGATAGTTTAAAAAATTTCTCATCTAGTCTCCGCCATTTGAATTACATGTTATTACGCTATTTTATTATTCACTCTTCTAATTAAAATATTATTTGAACCATCTTTTGAAACAAACAATGTAGCCAGGAAAAAAGTAAATAAATACATTTTTAAAGAAGATTACTTAAAACAATGTTTACCACTCTCACATTTGTTTCTTCCTTTTTTGTTTTGTCAATGTTGAATATGTATACTCTAATAAATTTTTTAATTGATTATGTTTGAAGGTTAGCAGATATGTTTCATAATACTGAACTGGAGCGTATAGTTGACATGAATGGTAAAATTTTACCGAGACTCTATCAAAGGTTCACGGCTCTATTGTCAAATCATACACCAAATTTGTTTAGAGGTCATTATTCTTCAATGAGATTTATTTATAAATGCGAAAGATGTAAAAAACTTATTCATTATAAACTGGGCAGAATGACATCTTGTTTACCACAATATTCCAGAATTACGAACACTGGCATAATTAATAACTTTCATGTACCGTAAGTGAAGCTATGAACAATTACAGTACAAATAACAATCCCAATAGCTTTTTTTAATTACAAAAATATTTAATGGTATGTATTTTAAGGGAACATTTAAATACTTTATTTGAATCTAGTTAGTGTTATTGGTCTGTAGCTTAGAGGGTCTGTGCTGTTTTTGCCGGGTTTTAATATCGGGATAATTGTGATATCCAGCCAAGAATGTGATTTGTGCCTGTGTTCCATATGTTAATAGATAATTTGAGTAGTAATTGTGCTTGTTGTTTGTCTGTTAAGGTAGTGATAATTTCGTTTCAGATTCCAGTTGCAGTGTTGATTAATGTTTATTACTGTATAAGGTTGCCCACGTACCCACGTTGGAACTGTACGGGTTTTGCGTTTTGTGTTCAATCTGTCCGTGTTGATTTTGTATATTGATTTAACATTCTGTTCCTGTAGTAATTCTGTTAGTTCTTCATCTGTTTCTTCTATATGACCGTATATGGTAATGACTCCCTTAGATTGGTTTAGTTGTTCATGCCGTATTATGTTTATTTTAATATAAACGGAAACATTAATGTATGATATATGTTGGGTGCTTTTATATTAATTCAGAAAAGCTTTAATGTAAATTATTAAATTATAATATTTAAATAACAAAAAGGGAAACAGTAATGTAAAGCTGTTGGCTGTATTTTAGTAACGTGACAACCTATACTTTTAATTATTAACTTATGATAGCTGTATACGTGCTGTAAATTTTGTGAGAATCGGAGCAGCCGTTCACGTTGTACAGGGTAGAGGTCACTGCTGACCTTTGACCTGGAAAGGTGCATCTTGAACTGACCGGCCATGAGATGCCTGCACACTGAAAGTTTGGTGGAAATCGGTTCTGCCATTTGGAAATGCACAGTGAACAGACACACACACACACACAAATGCCATTTGACAAATATTATATAGAAATGAATAACAACTGGATTATTCAATACTTACATTCTAATATTTGTAAACATATTTATTTATAGTGATGCTACGTGGAATATAAATGACCATGTTAAGGAAGTTAAACGAAAGTACAAGAACTGGAATAATATTTATTGGAGATTATGGGGAGATACTCATTTTTTATTATGCAATCACTGTCATAGTTTTTTTCCTGTATCACAGATGGATCATTGTTATGGTCATGATTTAGAACCTAAATATATCAGAAGCCAATATCATCAGTTACCTAAAGGTATTGTTACAGCAATAATAATTGTATTACCTTTAAGATCTCCTGACCACAACCTTTAGTCCACATCCTGACTCGGACGCAGAACATACCAGTTCTGTATCCGAATTTCTCTTATCACCCCTTCCCCTCTCTCTCCCTCCTAAAGCTATTCAACCGTCAGAAGTCGCCTATATAATCCGAAAGCTTCCTGCACGTAAAGCCCCTGGCACCGACCTGTTAACATCTGAGGTACTGCGACACCTTCCGAGGCGAGCGGTAGTACTCCTAACATATCTTTATAATAGTATCCTACGTACCACCTATTTCCCAATGCTGTGGAAATTCTCCTTGATCAAATTAATCCCCAAACCCAATAAGAGTCCATTTGAACCCTCCTCGGATAGGCCAATAAGCCTTCTATTATTTCGAGAAATATTTCGAGAGAATACTCCTAAAACGCCTCCTCCCTATCCTTAACTCCATCGAATTAATCCCCAATCGTCAATTTGGATTTCAACCGCAACACTCTACCACCCAGCAATGCTTTCACATTGTAGATCACATTTCCTCTGCCCTTGAACTTGGACAGTACTGCGGAGAACAGAAAATTTGGACTCTTAAGGCCATTACTAAAACGGACATCGAAATTGACCTTAAGCAACAAACTAACAATATACACAGCAATACTGAAACCGACATGGACATATGGAATTGAGCTATGGGGTTCCACCGAGACATCCAACATCGCTCGCATCCAGAGATTCCAATCAAAAGTCCTTCGCACCAACCTTAATGCTCCCTGGTATGTTTCTAACCAGACAATCAACAATGACCTCAACATACCGACAGTCGACGAAGTCGCAAAATCCTGGCTCCTGAAGTTCCACTCCCGCCTTTCTCCTTATCCTAATACACTCGTTCAGCCCCTCTCCTCTCTTACCCATCCATTATCCCCCCCGCGTCGGCTTAAACGCCGCTGGCCCAGAGACTTCTTAGCCCGTAGAATTGCTTTACCAAGCCATAAATTATTTCATGCATTGTGAAAAGTGCCGTCATTGGATGGTTTCTTTTGTCAAGCCATTCAAGTGAGAAACATACACTCAACACTTGTACACATAATTATGTTATAATTGATTGTACAAATAAAAAAAAACCAAAAAAAAACCTTTAAGATCTAAATTAATATTGCCAATCACAAATTAAATTGTTCCTTTTGAACATATCAAATTGTTAAAAACTTAACTGATTAAGTAAAATAATATTATTTCAGTCTGTTATCCTTGTTGCAGAGAAAAGGCTTTCTCCTTTGAATTATTTCCAACTCCTTCCGTAAGTAAAAGAAATTCCTTTTGGAAAAATTAGGTTACTAATGAGTAATATATGTGGAATAAATGTAAATACCTGACATAAATTTAAGGGCTGTAAATATAAAGTGCATTCCACAAAATGTGGATGTGAATGCCTCAATAGAATATGTGAAATTATGGAATCAGTTGATAAAAGTTTGTGGGCTGATACTTTACCAAGTGAAATGCAAGAAGAAGGGCCAAAATTGAAACCTTATAAAAGAGGTACCTTTTTTAATTTTTACCTTCAAAAAATTAATCGTAAAATTTTATTTTACTAGTTTGATTTGATGTAAACAAGAATGGATGGATGAAATGAGATGCATTTTTTTTTTAGATAAAAATCATTTAGAATATGTTGAAGCATTTTATTGGAAACGTTCTGATATCAGACTTACTCAGATATTAAGTACTCCACAATCACTTTTAATGCTACATACAAAAGAAATAGAGAATAAAAGAAAAAAAGGTATTTAACATGGATTATTGAAGTAATTGCTGTAAACTATTATAACCAATTTAACATATATAATGTTCAACTAAGATACATATTTTACTCACTTCTAGATAATATATTTTAGATTAATAAGGTTTTTACACTAATGTATTTTCCATAACTACAGAAATTATTAACGTAAGTGCTCTCTGGGATACCTATAACAGATTATCAACTATTTCTACCGAGTACATTCCAGGACAGTCCGGATTGCCTTTGTTGGTTTATAAATATAATTTCGTTCATCCATTTGGATTAACGTAAGTAGACTTGTTCCAATAACTGTGAATCTTACAGCACAACCTAAGAATTACTAAAGCAATAAGAAACTTTAGAAACAGAAACTTAATTATTTCTGAATTTATGAGTTAATATTAGTGAAATGAGTTTGTCCTACCTTAATATACCTGTATTGACCATTCAATTTTATCCATTCACATTTCATAGTGGATATTAAAGAAATATCTTTTTATTTTAAATTAAAAAGGTTTAGCTAAAATAATAATTTTGTTTGGCGTATATCTTTTCGTTGAATACATTTAAGCATATACGCCCGATACTTGTTTGAAGGCTTGCAAGTGTGGACCATTCAGTTACTTTTGATCCTGAGAGGTGTACTTTTCAAGCTACAGAGAGGGCCCAGTTGCAGAAATATCGCAACTACATAGTAAAGAAATTAAATTACAAACCATCATCTGTCATTAAAGCCTTAAAAGCTGGTATGTATGTGGATTAAATTCACAACAAAATGAAATCATAAAATATAGATTACTACTTAAATTTTATATTTCAGCTTATATAAAAATGAAATGTAAACGCTGAAATAATATACATTCTATATCTCTAGGTGGTAAATATATTGGAATAGAAGAATCTGTGATGAAATATATTTCTTCCTTGGAAGGTAATATATTAAATTAACAATGTCATTGCAATTCCTGTTCTCCCTGCAACTCCTGTGTTGTTTAAGCTAACAAACGAAAGGAAACGCAAACCGGCAAACAGATAGGCGAAAAGGAATTGACTGAGCTGATAAAAAGTTAATAAAATAAATTGGTTTCTGCAAAAATACAAAAAAATAATTATTTTTGGTTGCAATAAATATTGACAAAAAAATATATTTGCACATCTATGTATCTATTTAGAAATATATATTTTTATATATCTATAAATTACATGATGAAAATGTATTTTGAATATTTTTAAGGTATCAAATTTTAACCGAAGTTTCTACCGATACATAACTTCAGTAGCGGTGATACCAAAAGTTACTTTGGCACTTTGGATGTTTTTTGGGCACCCTCACTGCACTGTTACTTGTACTAGTACAAATCAAACCTATCTGGTATTGTGTATTTACGACCATAAAAGTTTTGTTGATATAAAAGTTCTATTGACCAAAAATGTATTGCAAAAAGTTTATTTTTGGTACGGAAGTGCGGAAATGTACTTAACTAAAGTTTGTTGGGTGCACTTGCACAGATAAACTAGCGCCCCTGAGGGTGGTGCGGAAATGTACTTAACTAAAGTTCGTTGGGTGCACTTGCACCGATAAACTAGCGCCCTCCTGAGGGTGGTGCGGAAATGTACTTAACTAAAGTTCGTTGGGTGCACTTGCACAGATAAACTAGCGCCCCTGAGGGTGGTGCGGAAATGTACTTAACTAAAGTTCGTTGGGTGCACTTGCACCGATAAACTAGTGCCCCCCTGAGGGTGGTGCGGAAATGTACTTAACTAAAGTTCGTTGGGTGCATTTCCACCGATAAACTAGCGCCCCTGAGGGTGGTGCGGAAATGTACTTAACTAAAGTTCGTTGGGTGCACTTGCACCGATAAACTAGCGCCCTCTGAGGGTGGTGCGGAAATGTACTTAACTAAAGTTCGTTGGGTGCACTTGCACCGATAAACTAGCGCCCCTGAGGGTGGTGCGGAAATGTACTTAACTAAAGTTCGTTGGGTGCATTTCCACCGATAAACTAGCGCCCCCTGAGGGTGGTGCGGAAATGTACTGAACTAAAGTTCGTTGGGTAATACACGTTTTACTTCAAAAACATATGCAGGCACTATTAGAAAGAAAAACTGTATTCTCATTCGTACTTTTTATTTTTCTGTGAAAGAACTTTTATCAAGTTATTTTTCTTGATACATAATTATAAGAATTGTTCAGGATAATTTATTGATTTGGCCTGGGTTTCCTGAAGGTCTCAATTTATTTGGTTGGGGTCCATTTTTTGCACATCTGGTTGCTGTTTTAAATAAACGCAATTTTTCTTCTTTAGCTTAAAAACAATACATTTGAATTATAAATACATACATGAATCAAATACCTAATGGTTAATGAATATATGTAATAATATAATTAATGTTGATGGATTTAATTCTACAGTTGAAGGGACCAACTGCAAATAAAATATCCAGAAACACTTTAGAGGAAATGAATTGAAGCATTTTGTAAGGTACTACCTTTTCTGGCAATAAAAGATATCAGTCTTTTTTCTATTCCGACATAACTACCACCTACAGAAACCAAATGTAAATTAGAATTTATATAGATTAATTATTTACATTTCTGTGCAATGCTATATATGAAAATTTATATTTATACTTCCCTGCATTTATAGTTTTATTTATATTAGATGGCTTGTAATGTTTCTTCTTTATTATATGTTTACAGTATGTCTGCAGTTGTGCTTTCTCTACATCTTGAAAAGTACACCTGTCACTATAAAAATGAACTGTAATAGCAAACTAATTTCTTTCGTCAGACAAAAAGTTTATATATATAATTCAACAACAAAACGTAATACAGCAATATGATTACTAAATAATTCATTTTCTTCTATATATTATAAAAAATATTCCCATAAATAAAATTGAACTCGGAATACCAGTGTCACATTTCCTATTTATGCTTTTCTGTTGTAATTCAAAAACCATAAAAATTATTAGAAAAAGTTTACTTACATATTTACATGTTGTATACCCATATTATGTTGATCGGTAAAGAAGAAAGGTGTTCCGGACTGTCCATGAATGTCCTCATGGTGAATAATAGTTGATAAACTGTTATAGGTATCCCGCAATGCTTTAATGTTGAGAGAGTCTGTAGTTCATAGTAAGTAGATTAGAGTAACGTACGTATTTATTAAAATCGTATTATCTAGAAATGATTAAAACATTGGTAATAATTGGTAATATATATACACACGACAGACAACCACCACAGTAAAGGTGACAGTGACAGTGCAGTGAGAATGCCCAAAAAACATGCTTGCTGTCTTCAGTAGCGCTGTTAGTCACTTTTGCACTTTGGATGTTTTTTGGGCATCCTCACTGTACTGTCACTGTCACTTGTTTTATTGTATTCCTTGAACTTTAGTTAAGTACACAGCCGCTCTATACTTAGAGGAACACCTCGAGGTCACCTAGGCACCCTGAGGGTGCTGCGAAATGTACTTAACTTAAGTTCTTTGGGTGCACTTACACCGATTAACTAGATTACTAAAAATGCTCCTTTTTCAATAAATTTTGTATCAACAGGAAAACTTTTATGACCGTAAATACATAATACCAGATAGGTTTCTTGTCATATATGTGGAAGTCAGAACCTCATAGTTGTGATCAGTTGTGTGATGGAATATATCATAAAATTCTAGGTATTCTAAACTCCCTAAGTAGAACCCAAATTCCTGATCTCTTGAAAAAGAGCTCATTAATCTGTTAAATACATTTTCTTTCCTGTCTTAAAAAAAAGCAAAATACCTTTTAATCTTTTTTTCATCACCTTCTTTGCAGTTAGAGTTAAAAGTAAATTTTGACGAGTTTTTATCTTAGGTGGACTGATCTGCACACTGTCCCACCAAAACTTTTCAGTACAGTCAGATATTGAATAATTTTCATCTAAAATAATAATAATAATAATTCAATCCATCCATCAAGTACAAATATTATTCTTGAGTATGACATGGTCTATTAACTAGTAACTTGCTGTAAGATATATAAGCACTAAGCTAATAATACGTCATTTAAATACCATCCATTGAAGCCAGTAATGATGATGTCCTTGTTCCTTGAATGTCACTTAAACAATGATCTTCCCACACATTTTTACCAACTGATTTCATAATTTCCCATATTCTATCATGACTCTCCTGTCCACTCTGTATGGAATGCATATTATATTTACAGCCCTAAAAATATAATGGGATATATAAGCCTATTCATTGCATTATTCATTGATAACCTACATTTTTATAAGAGGAAATTGATTTACTCACTGTTGGATTAGGAAGTAACTCAAAAAGGAAAGCCTTTTCTCCACAACAAGGGTATATACCTGAACAATAATAATAAATCATAATTAATTAATAAATATATGAAATGAAAAGGTGACTAATTAATGAAAATTTCCATAGGACTCCGTTTAGAAATATTACATCAATACAAACATTAATCTTTTAATACAATGTTAATTTAGATTTAATAGGTAATAATAATAATTTAAAAAATTATCTAATATGAAATACATTACTTTACCTTCAGGTAATGTGAAACATTGTATCATAATGTATTTAGGTTTTGAATCATGAACACGGCAATTATTTATTTGTGATGCAGGAAAAAAGCTATGACAGTGATTGCATAATAAAAAATGAATATCCCCCCATAATCTCCAATAAATATTATTCCAGTTCTTGTACTTTCGTTTAACTTCATTAACATGGTTATTTACATTCCACGTAGCATCACTACAAATAAATATATTTAAATATTACAATATTCAGTCACATATTCAGTTATATTCAGCACGTCATATAAACCGTATTAATTCCTTTTGTATTTAGGAATGTCTCCAGGGGGTAGTACACTGTACTACTGTCCTCTACTAGCAAATAAATTTCTTTTTTTTTATTGAGTTTTGCTCAATTTGAGCCACAAACAAACACATTTAAATGCCAATGCCCCGGATATTGACACCAAAAGGGAGCTGAAAGCTCCCCTGTCCACCCTGCTCATGGAAAGAGCTGGCAAGCAGCAAGCTAGTTTTGTAATTACAAATAACTACCTTTTTCCTAATAAATCTAATTTAAAATAAACTACTTAAATGCGCTATTGTTTTTTACAATAAATGTGTTATGAAATTCCTCTTGCAATCACAAATATGATCCTGTTTTTTATAAAAACCTCAAACCCTTTTTTGAATTGGACACTCACGGCACATGGCAGCCTTGCATCTTTCCAGTGTTTGTAATGTTTGTATACTGTGGCGCACAAGATGTAAATTCGCCCAGTTTATAATGAATAAGTTTTTTACATCTTTCGCATTTATAAATAAATTTCATTGAGGAATAATGACCTCTAAACAAATCTGGTGTATGATTTGACAATAGAGCCGTGAACCTTTGATAGATTCTCGGTAAAATTTTACCATTCTTGTCAACTATACGCTCCAGTTCAGTATTGTGAAACATATCAGCTAACCTTCAAACATAATCAATTGAAAAATTTAATTAGAGTATACGTTTTCAACATTGACGAAACAAAAAAGGAACCAGCAAATATGATAGTTGTGAAGATTGTTTAAAGAAATCTTGTTTATTAATGTATTTATTTACTTTTTTCCTGGCTACATTGTTTGTTTCAAAAGATGGTTCAAATAATATTTTAATTAGAAGAGTGAATAATAAAATAGCGTAATAACATGTAATTCAAATGGCGGAGACTAAATTAGAAATGTTTTTAATTATTTTGTATATTGTTATATTGTAAGTTTCAAAAGAGAGTGCATGTAATACTTTAATTTGAGGAGTGTATAATAAAAAAGATTGATAACAGGTGATTAAAATGGCGAATACTAGATTATCATACCTGGACAACATTCGATCACTTATACAGGTCAAATCGGGGTTAATATCAATTATTTGGTTGAGATGATGTTTTATATAATTCAAACTATATTCTATTAAAGGTTCCATTTCTAAAAACTCGGCCGACACTAAGATAGCCACTATAATGGAACCTGCCGGCATAAACAATGTTTCTTTAACTATTCATATACAAAAGTTGGTGTATAGTGGCATAACTCCTTAAAAAAATATTAATTATACTTGTAATTGGGCAACTTTCCAGTAGATCCATTTTGATCCATTTCATGATCCAGTCAAATACAATAAAATCGCATTCTATGTAAATACAAATCGAATCAACCCGTCCTCCTGCAGATAAATTTTAATATAACGTGCTAATATAATAAGATCGAAATAAAGTATATATTTCATTATTAAATTGTTCCTTGAAGTTGTAACTTCAGTGTTGTATTACAGTGTTTTCCTGTAGTCTACACGTCATTTCATTCTACTGGTGGTGCGTGCGAATAAAATACACTGACCTAACGGAAATAAGTTTGAGTGAGCCATAATTGTTTCAAAGTAGTGCATATGCTTGACAAGGGTCCTCAGGTTGCATTTATATCTTCCCACCTTGCCGCCCTTTTCGATGTCCTGAACTTTTATGGTGACTCGAAGGCTTAAATATGGAAAAAATAGATTGTCACCCAATAATTATAAGAAATGTACAGATGTAATTTAGATTAGTAGCAGATGTGAGTAAAGTGCTATAAACTATTGATTTCACTTACTGTTCGAGCTTTCGGATCTCCTGTTTTAATGTATAGCGCCTGGAGGAGAGTCTGCGTTTCAGCCCCTGTTTAATTTTCAAACACCTATTCAATAACTCGCTCGTCGTTCCTATATTAATTAATTCTTCGAGTACATGTTGAGTAGCTCGACGGGTTATATCTTTTTTCAATAATCGCATAAGTTCGGATTTAATTCGTGAAACTTTCAAACGCTTTCTGCTAATGATTGGCTTCACTCTAGTAATACATTGAACAGCAATTGGCTGCTTCTGGTTCTTCCTCCCAAACTGGAATTGTGTTTTGATGAATTCCATTTTAACTGAGGAAATTCCTCTAATTACCGTCGGCCCGAAATTCTCCGATTTATCCACACCCAACTCGTCCTTGCCCCCCAATGCTGAAGAGCTGAAATAAAATATGTTTACTTTTCAACACGACATCGTTACAAAATCGTAGTGATTAATAGGATGCCGCCGTAATTTAAAAGAGATCTTATCACGGTAATGTAAATCATTTTGCGATAAGAATCTATTTTTTACGTCAATGACTGCTTTGCTCCCACGGACGAGTTCGTTACATCTGACCCGAACTTGTGTGCTGACGGAACTAGTTCGTAGAACATTTTCCATTTCTCTTCAGTCGTTAAAATCGAGAAATGCTTCCTACTTTCTTCAGTGGACATGGATCTTACAATTTTTTAAAAAAAAATACCGAAAATAAAGATTTAGAAATGTCTTTTACCAGTCTGTATAATGGCAAATGAAATTTTGAAATGAGTTGCTATGGTTATTAAGCGGTAATGATTCAGATGACTTGTTTGACGGCCATCTAACAATGAAAAGAAATGTCACTACATACGCTTTTCGGGTTTCATCTTATATGTGAGCATTTTCGCCTGTCCTCTAGCTGGCGCAGTGATAGAAAGGTACTGAGTTCAACGTTTTTATTCTGTTATATACCGCGATGAAGATGCCCAGTTATGCGCGTAATAAAAAAAATCAGAGAATAGTTTACTCCAGAATCTGTAGCTACCAAATTTGACGCGACCATTTTTTTGTAGTTTCTGTTTTTGTAGTTGTGTGTTTCTTTTTGTAGTAGTAACAAGCCGCTGATTGGCGGCCTAGTATGAAAACAATCGACCGGAGCCACCGAATTTGATTCACTAGTCGCTACCTTGATTAGCTAGAGGGCGTTTTTTTGTCAACTGTTTTCATATCTGTCGAAGCCAGTATGGATTAAGTACGAATCAGCGACCACCGATAATATACGACTTTTTCGCATAGCGGCGGACTTATTGTAATATCCTCTGCACAATTGTGCACCCTTATCCAAACAATACCTTTCAAAAAATTTATCTTCCAGTCAATGTGCGTTAATTACAGAACAGTGACAGCCAAATTTACGAGTCTCTAGTGCATACTCTCTTCTCGCCGAATTAGTTCATTGTCCCATTATAGGACTGTTACTTACCAGGATCGCCTACGAGGTTCCGTTGAGCTTCGTCACGTAATCAGCTTTCCTCCAGGCTGGGACGTCCCACGAAGAAACTTACCTTTACTTTTATAAATAACTTGATATCAACTCTTAGCAAAAGTACGTACAGGTCTTGTGTCAAGGTCAGTCGTCCGCATACAACACTATGCTTGGAGAGGAGGTCGTTGCCGTATTAAACCGTCGCAGGCAGCAGGCAACAACATCCACTCAAGCTTTGAAGCATTGTTTTGATCTGTTGTAGGAATAAAATAAATCTATACAAACGTCTGTCCTCTGGATTGTTGACAGCTCCTCTATTGTCCCATTAGAAAATATTCCTATTAGAAAAATGTCTAAAGCGCATTGTCCTGTCCTGTCTAAGCTACCCTTTTAAAACCTGTTTTCTGAAACCCTGAAAATTAATGAAGACAACACATAACAGAGAGCCTAAGAGGGGTGGGGTTAGTTATTTGACTCACATTTTCATGTATGTTCACCTGATTAAGGAATAATGAAAACTAATATTAATCCTACTAATAATAAATAATACCTGGATGGTAAACTTTAAATCATAAACATGATATAAAGAATAATCTTATAATTTTCCACACACGAAGTTAATTTAGTGTTTTCCAAATTGTATTCCTCAAATTGAAACAATTTTCTTTTCTAAGCATTGAATATTTACCACTTAATGATGTTCCCAACATGAATTAAATAAAATTTCAATCAATATAGTTATATGCTACTTTAGAATACCTGTTTTGTGGTCTGCGAGGGGTTGGAATACCGTAGACTTCTGTCTCCTCTCGCTGGTTTGGTCTGTGTGATCACTGTACAAGTGACTGTGACAGTGCAAAGAGGATGCCCCAAAAGCATCCAAAGTGCCAAAGTGACCAAATATCGCTACTAATGATGGCGAGCAACCGAAACCCGTCTAGCAAAAGACCAAACCAGCGAGAGGAGACAGAAGAACACGAAATCTACGTTATATGCTACCCTGTTTTACTATGATAATAATGCGTTACACAAAATATGACATTCTTTTTTTCCTCAATTGCAGTGGAAACTTTAAATGTGGTCAATGCATAAATAGCTCTGGATACTATAGAATCTATAAGATATTACTCACTGGCATACACAACATTCATAAATTATACAAAACAACAGTAATACAAACCTTTTTAAATATTTGTGAAGGGTGAGAATTAAAAAAGTCAGAAACGTATTTATTCCTTTCTATCTTAGATAGGAGAGGAGGGAAGAATTAAAACACCACAGCCATACAATATATTTGTAACTTACACTGATGTAAAGAGAACCTAGTAAAAAATATTAAAACTTCTAAGGAAACAATATTTACTCCAATTAAAAAGAAGAATTCAACCAATTTTTATGAATGAATATAACTAAAAGGGATCCAAATTACCTCAATGCTTAAAGCTGTCGGAGTGACAATAGTCGCAAGAGTTCAGTTGGAATGACAATTAATAGCCCTTACTTAGTCCATGTCTATTTAAAATGGTAATCAGGATCGCATATCAATTGGGAACACTTATATATGTGAATGTTATGATTGAAAGAGGTGATTCCGATAGATGTAAGATAGGCAAATTCACTTTTGTTTCGTATCTGAAAACACAGACTTGAACACAATAAACTGAAATGCCTCAGCACCCATACCTCAGACAGGCGAGCTTTCGGTGGCAAGACGATTCTGGTTTGTCATCTCAATCTGGTTTTCCCTCTTCCAGTTCAGTCAGACTATACTGAAATAAAGGTTATGGTCTTAAGTCAACTTAATTAAGGTATTTGTGTAAACGGGTGCAGAAAATGGGCATGCCGACAAAGAAAAGAGTGTAGATATTAATAAGTTCTTAATGTTATTAAGAGCTTCCCTTCACCCTGTTTTACAGAGCAGGCATTTAAATGATTTCTAAATTATTGCAGTCAGACCCGCGAAGGCTATATAATGAATATGATTAACGCGACCCCCCAACCTTCAGGTATATACAAGACCCCTTAATCCAGTCTTGTCCTAAGTTGGGACCCTGACTATAGACCCCCGTAACAGTTGCGAAATTTTGAAAATGGACAACATGCAGGGGGGCACAGATGAAAGGCAAAAACCTTTTCACTGGAGCTCCCTCCAGGTGGTTTCCAAACACAGGAATCCTGGAATAGCAGGGGAGTCAACTCCTGCTAACCGAGGTTCTTCCGCATTCCGACCGGAAGTTAGTGATAATGCTGATAGCGGAAGCCTTTGATCATTAATAACAATCATAATATACTAGTAATAACAATCACAATATACTAGTAATAACAATCACAATATACAGTGATTTGACGTTTAGGAAAACAACATTTGGCAATCTGCAGTTATTTTAAATATGTGTGTGTGTACACTCGTATGTATACGATTGTGAGGATTATTTTTGTATTCAATACCCGGCACTATTGATATTTAAACAGAGTTTTTTCCAGTGGGAGTAAGCATTCCCTTGGGCTCATTCACTGTTACCAAATCCTGGAAGGGGGAGGTTTTGTGACATCCGTCTCTGGACCATTTCATTTTTTTCCGAGAGCGATAATCACAAATTATGTCGCGGCGTCAAATCCGAACACTCTTTGAAGTCTTTGTAAGCTAAACTGGGATTTTATAAGATAATCAATATCTCAAAATGAGTGAGGCGTATAAATTGCCATCGTATACATTAAGTCAATTCCTTAGTAAGAAAAAGAAAAAAGTTCACAAGAAAAAGTTCCCACTTGTTATACCAATACACCTATACCACCAATGTTATGAAATTGTGATCGACGTAAACTGAATAAACGGACTTACCCAGTGCTGTTGGTGAGGTACGAACGTCGCGCGATACGCCATGTTCCTGAACCTAGGTCAAATTTGAGAATATAGGTTACAGATAGTATTCGTATCGAGAGCGTTTAGTATTTGTTAGTATTCAGTAGTATCTAAATAACGGATCGAGTTCCATTACAGAATTTCACGAGGGAATCGAAGCCATGACAAGAGGACGACCGAACTCAAAGTACGCAATGCAGACTCCACCCCCCACCACCACTAACACAAATCGATTCCGACACACCCACAGCCGATTAATAATTGAAACTTATAATAATATTCAGTTATGTAGTTCTGCTAAAGGAGTAAAACAAAACTAGGAGGAATAAGTCGCGGGAAGTAATGCGGCGGAACGTTAACCAAACATTATTAATAAAAATTGTAGCGTATAATTGATAAAATCAAGAAACAATTTCAAGTTATATAAATCAGATTTAATAAAAGAACGATATACAGCCACAAAACCGTTACCCCGTTCAGTTTTTTCATTCGCTGGAACCGTTTAAACAATCTATTCTACAGTAATTATATATACATAAACATATCAAGATTTTCTTTTCAAAAGTATATTTAATTTTGAGAATTTCCGTTCAAACTTGAATTTAAAGCATTCCAAGTTGCAGTGTCCGAAGACAGAATTCACTAGGATTTGCCCATGTTAACCTAGAGTCAAAAATATAGGTTAACCGGGGAAAGTCGTCCTTACGTGTTTTTTTTATAACCTTAGAACCAATTCCGCGAAATCTGTAAAGGGTAACAATATTTTAATTCCTCTTGTTTCAAGAAAGAATATTATGAGACCCCCCGGTCTGTGGCTTACCGCCGAATAATGGGGACATAGGGTAGTGATTAAACGAATGAAAAAACGGTAGGAAATGTTAAGATATATATTTTAAGTATAATTAATCTGTTCAATTTTCCATTTTCTTGGGTATCAATAAAGTGTCTGAAGACAGTGAAGTATTTGGCGACAAATCGAATTCAGAGAAATTGACTTCAGTTGACAACCGGTGTGCGGTTGTAACTGCGCCGAAGCGTGTGGAACGAGTAGGTTGTGAACGCTGCAGTGAACTTACGAACTTTTAGGACTTGATATGTCGTAGTCGGAGATTCTGAAAAAAAAGGTATAATAAAATAAAAACACATTTCAAACAACACACACTTATAATAATACTGAGAAATATTATTACTTTTAATAATAATATTTCCACGATGTAACCTCTTGTTTTAGAGTGTACAAATATATAAGTTCAGAAATGTTTCGAAGAAGGGTTTAATCACTGAACAATAACACAGAAATACATACTCGAAGCACGACCAGTGACTAACTAACCAGTGTTTAGTTTAATACTCGAATCACTTCTTTGTTCTGGTATCATTTTATACGATATAATACTATAGGAAGAGTGCAGAGAATGCAATATGCATGTAAAAAGTATATTATATTAATTTAGTGAAATCAACACATTTTTCCCGTCATTATATCAAACGTTTGCGTATTTTAGATTAGCCACCACCCAAATATTACTGTATATATAGGCATAGTACATTCGTAAATTTGTAACTCTTGTTGTCAAACTGGCGAGCAAAACAAAATGATTGAAAAAAATGCAACCTTTTTGCAAATACTACTATTTTTTAAAAAACGACCTATTTACTAGTTTTATGGGCGTCCTATGGACTTTAAATAATGTTACTATTGTTATATTTCAAACTAAAACCTATACATTGTCTTATCGTATGGTGTCTCTGTTTATGTTTCGACCTTATCGGTATATATATATATATATATATATATATATATATATATATATAGAGCCATATATATCTATTAGTTGTAAATTCACATACCTAGGTAGCAAATTGAACTCGCTGGCTGAACTATTGGAGTGAATAGAACATGTACATGCTTGTACTTTTTGCAGCTGAAATTCGGTCGGTACATATTAGCGCAAATAGCTTCAACAATTATCAAATATCAATTATGTATCGTGTTAGAGAGTTTCACTCTTTGAATATTTTAAAATTTGCAATTACGTGTATTTGCCCATATATAACGAGTGTAGGTTAGGGATAAGTAGTGATTGAAGGGAAATTTGCTTAGTGCGGTAGAGAAACAGAAGTTTGAGTGATGAGGAGGTGACTAGGGATGATCGAAATAATAAATTATAGTTATATTCGACCTACCATAGTGGACGGTTCAATTATCAAAGCGCTCGGGTGTTCCAAATTGTTTATGTAATTATTCCTGTAATTTATATTGTAACGGCACTTTTGGAATACGGCCGAAACGTATTTAAGTGGGTAGTCGCGACCCTTCATAATTTCCTGAAAACATATATATCGTATTTTTAATAATTCGATGCGTCTTTCATCCCTAAGCGAATCTAGAGGAAAAACAGCTCATTCTTTCCTAGACAATACTGAAAATGTTTCGTAAACTTTGTCGCAAAATTATCGGCAACGGAAGCAAAAGTAACGGAAGTATTCCGTATTAAACATAAAATTAAATATTTTAATTTTTGCATTTATAACCGTCGGTAGAGTTGATCTTGCTTTCTGTGCTTATTCTGCTAACAAAGATTACTAAACCAAGTTTCTTATTGTGTACTGGGTTTTACACTCTCGTAAGTGGAAATCAACTTAATGATTCGTTAAAATCATTAACGAAAAGTATGAAATCCACTTCGAAAGAGGTAGAGAACCCAGAAGAAGAAATTGTTTATTCATTTTATTTATATACACGTCCCTGTTCATTCTTTCTTTATTGTATTTTAAGGTTGTAATAAACTAACTAAAAGGTTGAAGGTGCTATAATTAATTAATTAATTACGTATTTTGAAAAATCTTGAAAAAATTATAATACTGTACCTGCACTAGTATTTTTCTGAAAAGGTGCTTCTGTACATCTTCGGAGAATTCTTTGTCGCTGCTGGAGCAGCTCGACACCGTTCTACGATGCAATAGAAAATGCGTTGACTCTTTATTCTTGTCTTTTCGCGCTGCAAATGTATAAAAGTGATATGCACACATCAGAATCAATGCAAAGTATTAGTTGACAATTCTTCAGCATTGTACAAAATGAAAGCCGTCGGCCTGCAAAAGGCTTCCTTTTGGAGACTGATATGCGCGGTCGGTATCAGAACAATTCTGATGTTTTGCGGGCACACGCTGGCAATACACAATGAATACCCCCTTTTTATACAAACAATATCAGGTAATGAGAGACTTTACTGTGCCCACAGTTGAAGCGTCGCCTTGTGCTATTCATTTTCTCAAATGTTCCTAGTGTGAGCTAAGCCTAGGACTGGACTGTTTGGTTTTAAAATATTATTTATTTTTATGCGTATTAAATTTCTCGTTTTCATGTACGTACCTTTGAGGCCGGTGGTCATGCAACGCTCACGGAGTTCAGACTTTCTTTTACTCCGACCGTTTGTGACAGTAGTTCTTTCCGCTGAACACAATAGGTGGAAACGTCAGTTAGTAATTGAAGAGAAATGTAACTTATTCTAGGAGAATTATCAACATTTGTCAAACGATTGAAAAAGGATTTTTTCAAAATGGAAGATGTAAGTTTGGGTACTTGAAGCTGAAGTTGGAAATTTAGTCAAACGCCTGACAAGTGAGTTGTGAACATTGCTGAATTTACTTAATGGTCGAAAGAAAATTGTAATTCGACATTTCACGTTATCCAAACTTTTCGGAGTTTAAACAACCGAATATAAAAAATTAAACTAATAGTAGAAAAATGATTCGACACTATCATGATTCTGAAAATAGATCGTTTCTAATTTGAGCGGGTACAAAGAAACTCCGCTCGCTTTCCCACCGGAAAGCACTGCCAAATGCAAACAGCTTGCCAACGATTGTTCCCAAATATTTCTTCATTCAGAGGATCATTCGAGACTTTTTGCTCGATCATAGTAAGGATAATTAAGTACAACCTGGATTTATTGCACTTATAGACGATTCGCAAAACGTTTAGCTCATTATTTAATGAATGCCGGCTAATGAGATACTATGAAACGAACTGACTGTAAATTTTCTTCTAATTGTCTGCTAACAGTTTTATTAATGCTGTTAAAGGGCTGAAAATAGAAATTTTATAAAATTTGAGTCGAGATAAAGACATTCTTCTCATTTGCTTTGTATGTGCTTGGTCATACTCGGAAAAAGGCCGTACGATTTGCTATCGAATAATGATACCGCGAACGGGCAAAATAGAAATTTCACAGTTGAGGTGGATTTAACTTGCTTTGATGATTTGAGTTTCGTTTGTTTTAATTTTTTTAGATGAGTTTCTTTTAGTTTTGCTTGGTTCTTGGTTTCGTTTAGATTTGTTTGTCTATTTTTATACAATCCTGGTTTTTTTCTCAGAGACCCTAAGTGCGTAATGTGCCTTGTGTATGAATGGGGGGTGGGGTTTGAGTAAATTTGTATATTTTCTATAATCGAGGAGCCCAAGACATCAGTGCTCAATGTGCCAAATATAAGTTCTCGTTAATAGGTATTTTTAATTGAAACAAACTTATTTTTTCTCCACTAATTACATTTTTTCTCAACCTCATATAGTGTATTCTTTCCTAGTTTTGTATAATGCACACAACGGGATAGTTATGCAAAAAATAAAGCCCGCTAAATAAGGTCTGGTTGTGTCGAAGCGTTTCCAGTTAGACCTACCTTTCTTGCTGGTGGACATCCGTGGTTTGGTGAATCCGATTGGGTATTGATTCCATGGTTTAGCTACAAGAAAAATGATTATGAACATTATGAAATATAAAACTGATAGTAACTAGCTTTATCAGCTGCCGCGGTAAGTAGTGTTCGGTCGCAGCTTTTTATCTCGACTCTAAACAGTGCCCAACCAAGGCTGGGGGCTCCTGTTCGATGTCAGGATAATTTGTGCTTTCCATAGCTGCAGTAGCTGCAGTCAGTAGCTGCAGCCAAAATCGGCTTTGATTTTAGCTTGGGATCCACTACGCGGATGGAAACAGAAGAGTAACACCTGATGATATACCGAACCCTTGTGGGGCCCCAAACAGATATTTTAAACTCTCTAGCAGGTTAAATCTCTTTAGGTTAAAGTGTAATACTCGCTCTGGTTGTAGAGCGATAATTATGCCGTATTGCGTCCGTTCAGAAGAGCAGCGGCGGAACTTTAAATGCAGGCGGAGCTTCCTATTTAATAGATACTATCTGCTATTATGTTAATTAAACTGTCGAAACTAGCTGTAGTTAAAAAACAATGCATGAGATACAAACTTGAGACGTATTCATGTATGCTTGCGACGTATTCCGTTTGGGTTGGGACGCATAATATTGGGCTCCGGACGGATTCTGTTTCGCTCGAGACGAACTCTGTGTCGCTTGAGGCGGTGGTCACAGTCGTGTCGGATTCAGAGGAGTCCGACTCGACAAACTCACTTTCCTCACTCAACAGACATTCCCACCATCCGGCCATTATATTGGACCATTCAGCAAAACGCTTATCCCGCAACTTCTGTTCCTCACTTACCGCAGGTGTTTTGGCTACAGGCATAGCATCTAGAAAAGGAATTCAGTATGATTAGTCACATACATTGATCCTGGCCTTGTATTATTTAAAATAAAGAATGTTTCAATGTGCGGTGTAAAAGAGGATTTGAAATATTTTACTAATAACAACCGCTAGTCTGGAAAATGTCTCGGAAATGTCGAAATAAAATTGGCTATAATAATCGCCATAATAAGGCCCGCGTTGTCTCATCGGTATTGCCTTAAATGCCATACTCGTGTAACGACAGTGAGATGAGGTCGGTGCCCCGAACTGGAAGATTCGTACGACTAAGCCGAGGACAAAATGTAGCAAATAATCTGAAGGTGACCGAAGCAAAGAGTATTAGACATTTAAAAGAGGACCCAAAGTTAGGGAGATGTACTCATAGAAAAACATAAAAGATGCGAAATATAAGCATAATTCCAAAATACAACCGACTCCCCACCAGTGTCATATAAAACTTACGAAGGGTTTGACATCGATGTAGTTTTGGAGTATCGTGAACTTCATGATCACTGAGCTCGATGTTCGAATCGAGTCTCGAGAGGATTTTGTATTCACTGTCTTGTTTCGTATCACTGGAAGGCTCTTGGGACTTTCCAGCGTCTGGCCTCTTTAGGAAATACTTGTATACTTCATCCGGGTGAAAAGGTTTAAACCGGGTGGATCCGGGTGGATCAGGATTGGCTTCGAATTTCTCGTACATCGCGAGCTGGTCCTTCGATTGCCGATCTTTTATTTCGGGTTCAGTATATTTATTACTGGGTTGACTAGACTTCAACATTTTCACTCTCAGTATATGTTCGTGAAGTGCCTCCCTTGCTTTCTCCTTCAACTTTTCTATTTCAAGGACTTTATTCGTCATCTAGAATACAAATTTACTTTCATAAAACCTTAATTTAATGCTTGCAACATTCCAACACCGCACGGATCGTCCATGCGACGCAAAGGGATTATTTGCTGCTACCCTTTCTATAGAGAACTAGAAGTCCTATTTCAATTACGCTTAACGTATAACCTTTTCAACGTATTTTTCAACAACGTGTCTTTATTGAGAGCAACGTTTTATGTATATCGGAGTGTAATATAAAAAGTACGCCAAATAAATCAGCAATCGCCGATGATCTGGCCCTCTACTCCTCAAGCCTCTCGCCAAAGAAGTTAATATACAGACTGAAAAACGCGATACAGAAGGTCACAAGTAAAGTGGAATTGTGGAAAATAAAGACAAACGATCAAGAGAGAAGCTTGTAAACTCCAGTTCAATCAGCACTTCAAATTCGAAGGAGAGTAAGAATAAACTCACGTAAAGAAATTGTACCCAGTACCTTTAATTTTTCAATTTGATGCAATATAACATCGAGTTTCAAGTAAAATGAAACTTGCGCGGCTTTTATTATTTTTTCTCTTTTATAAGCCGATTTTAACTTGTGTTTTGTTTGGGGTGAAATCTCTGAGGTTCTTTTAATGTCTTCTTTTTTAGGAATCGGTTTATCGCCTTCTGCAATAAAGTCCTCAAAGTTCGGCTCCTTGACTGGCTTATGTTCAAGTCCCAATAGCTTATTGAATTTGTTCCACACTCTCTGAACATCGGAATGAAATACTGTTAATATAAATAAGAGTGCTTGGTCTCACCGAGAACTTTTTTTTTTAACTATACATAGGATTAATGGCATTTTATAATAAAATGGTATTGATTCATGTGCGATGAATTACTTTTATGAAGCGAGCTTTTGAACTTGAACATAAATAAAAATAATTGTAACCGTAGATTTGTGAATTAAGTAATAATTGGAACAAATTTATAATGTTTAACTTACAGAATGTGAGTGATAGTATAATAATATATTGTAGTATAAGTATATATAATATAAATGTATTTATATTTGGTGTTTAACGTTACAAAAGTGGTGAATAAAACTGTGACTTTGTTTTAATATTGAGTTAATAAAGAGTATTCATATGGAAAATGAATAAACATGGATAAAACAAACCAGAGTCTCAGGATTATGGATGTTCGATGTACAGCCCTGTAAAATCTGTGGGACATCATCTGAATTACGTAATATGTATTTATCCCACAAGATGGGTTTTTTTCCCTGTACCTTGGTAGGTAAAAGTTCCTGTAAAATTGTAATATTTGTGAATAGCGTATTAAATTTCATGAAATAGTGGTATTTTTATTAAGTGGTTATTATCAGTGATGATAATTGCTGTACAGCGATGATAGTTGAAGTACAATAGCTTAGTATTTCATATATTGTGGTTGATACATACAAAGAAAAGAGGTACAAACAATTGGTTTATGTTGAAAGGGAGATATATAAAATTATTAATAACAAATTTTATATTATATACCTGTCAAAAAGAGACAAGAAAATTACATGTTCTCACAAAACGCATAACACTGTATCAATTTATTCTATTGGTAAATACCAGCACAACCCTACCACTTTATTGTGTTATACCTCTACCCTACCTCTTTGTTATTATATCGTTTATTTTATTCCCAACTACGATTAGTGACATAATCAATGACAATGTTATAAACACAGACCGAGACAAGTTGATGTTCATAGGAGCTTCAGTTATTAATTTACAATATTAATTTCATTTTGTTTGTAAGATATTATACAAAAATATTTGTGTTGTTACCTCTCTCAATTGATAGTGATTATTATTATTATTATACTTCCAAACTCTTTCAGCATATTGCAATATGTTTCTGCCCATTGCAACATATTTCTATATGGCCCAATATCTTAATTCCTAGATGAATTAAAGAGAAATTGATGAAGCACAGTTCCATATAATTAATGTTAATTAATTATGTAATAATTAACACTAAACTAAAACATTATACATTTCCACAGAAAAGTACGAATAATGTAACTTACCTATTTATGAAGTTTGTTTTACCATTAATTTTTAGTTCCTCACACTTAATTTTCAATTAAATGTCATTGCTGTGGAAACAATGGTAATGAGTAGGTATTGTTACTACAATATTTTAATGGAAATATTGAAATATATACAAATTTATATGTTTTAAAAACAGGAATTTAATGTAGTGATTACATTAGAATTATTTTTAATTTCATATCACTTTTGTGAATTCATTTTTCCAGAAATATATGCTGCAATTCATTTCAACACATTCACGTTTCCCATAATAAAGACAAACATTTCAATATTTTTAATCCATTGTTTTTATTGAAAATGAGTAAATGAGGAGATTAGATTTGGAATCATGAAATTATAATATGTATGTGTGTGTGTGTGTGTAAATATATATATATATATATATATATATATATATATATATATATATATATATATATACACATAGTTATGTTATTTATACCAAACTTAAAAACAAGCTTTTAGTGTTTTATTTTGATTTAATCAATAATAAATACATAACTACATACTTTATAATTTGGGAACAGGTTAGTAGAAGGTACTTTCTTATTTGGTGGGTAATGCATTAAATAAGGAAATAAGCCCGGGGTTAGTTAAATAAATTTATTTAAACTACTTACCAAATCAATCAAAGTTATTGACATATACAACAAGAAATACAAGGTTTTTTACATATCATTTATTTGTATATTCATTTGAGGCTAACTATATGTGTATCTGTTAGCCTACTTTGAAATAGTGAGGTAAAATCTCTTACTGCAACATTTTCAATAGAAAATACCAAATACCTTCTTACACATAATAATGTGTAAGATGATTTCAACATCTTTAAAAATATATAATGATATCTATCAAATATATATACATATATTGTTATATACAACACATAGATCTATAACATCCACATTTAATCTTTGAGCTTAGTTCTTATTTCTAGTTTAAACACTGGCAGTAAAATTTGGATCATAAAATTATATTTAATATAAATATCTACATATCTTCTTTAACAACATAACAACTAAAATTAAAAATAATATAACAGGACATAAAATATTCAAAGTTAATACATTGGTCATTTTGTGAGTTTACTTTGGGCATTTGGTTTTTTGCCAGTTACCTCTTCATCACAGTCAGAGTCTATAGATTCAGAAGATGAAGCCAAACTCCAATGACCTTCATTTGGCAAAAGGTAAGTAGTGTCTCTGTTTTCAACTGTCTCAGATTTTGAATTTGTATCCTGAAAAATTCACTATATTGTTATGTATCAATAAGTTTGTATTCAGATGCAGAAAATTGTAATCAACCCAATAAATAGAAATCTATAATAGAAAGCTTCATGAGCTCTTCAATGAATAATTGAAGTTTTTCATAAGTTTCAAAATATTATTAAAAGTATTAGTACTTAGTATTGAAACAATAACATGAACTTTATTAACTAACGAAAAAATAATAAATATCATACCTTCATTCTTGGATTTTCGTATTGATGTTGCCCTGGAATCAATTGAGATGGATGAAATCTAGACATACGATGTGAAGCAGCACTACCAAGTTCAAAAATAGGGTTTTGAAATTGTATTCTGGAAGTAATTAAAAATGATAAAATACCTATAACTTTTATAGCTTTAGAGTTTTCAAATTTATAATTATGCTAGCAAAGATTAAGTAATATTAATATCAACACTATAATTAAAATAAAAAGTTATAAAACTAGCAATGTTATTCTACTACAGAGATAATATTCTGAAATTGAAGTACTCATCACTTAACTCAATTAAGTACATTAATTAATCAATTCAGTAATAAAATGTCACTATCAACCTCACTAACCTTGTTAATCCAGTCTTTGCACCATTAAGCCATGGGAGATAATGAAGTCCTACATATGTTAAACCACCACCAATACCGATAAATATGAGGCATATGAAAAACCACATTCCCCAATGAGTTTCACTTCCTTCTACATTCAGTTTCTTAACAAAATTTAGCCTATATGTCTCCTGTAAGAACACAAAATATTGAGTAATTACATTATTTTAGTATTGGTAAGGTGAAGATTTTTCAGTATTTTATTTTTAACTTTATTCATTATATATTATTTTATTATATTCAGTAAAATTGAGTATCCATGTTAAAAAATATCTGACATGTATTTTTCTCAATTAAGTTATTTTTCAAGTCACTACTTATTTATAAAGCACACACATTTGTTAAACTGCATTCCTGGCCAGGGCGTATTTTTGTTCCATCTTCACATAAACATGTATAACCAACAGAACTCTTTACACACAAATGAGAACACATAACCCCTTCACACACATTAGGTCCTTAAAATAAATTAAATTAGAATACAAATTAGAAGTATGAAAATTAGTATGAAAATTCAATAGACATAATAATAATAATAATAATGGGCTTAAAATAAAATGACTTTCATAACATAAAATTTAAACTAAATCTATTCCACTAATGGTAAAAGTGGAACATTAGGTCAAGCTGCATGAATCTTTGTGGACAAAAAGAAAAATATAAAATTTTGTTTATTTATTAACCATCTTCTTGCAGGGCCGGCTGAAGTATTCTGAGTCTTTCAATACCCGCAATGGAATTGTCTGGTAAAAGCCTGATGAAATTGCACACAGAATGAACTGAACCATACAGACCGCATTTGCCGACCATGCCCATCAGTTTATCATGGTAACTATTACTTCTTGATTTTCCATTCAACCAATAAACATAATCTTCAAATAATACAATATCAACAGGAGAATTCTGAAATCAAAAATAATTTCAATAACATTTCAATTCAACTATTCAGCAATGCTATATTTTCATGGTATATTTCTTGCTTGAAATATAAAAACAAACAAAATAAAGAGCATGAACCACTTTTAAAAAAAAATTAACTAGAATATGATCGCTGTGATTTTCTGCTTTTTGATCTCCTCTAAGAAACCTTAAATTACAATATATTAATGACCTGTGTCTTATAAACAAGCTCTCGGCCAGATCCATTGTAATCAGCTCTTTCAATTTTTCTTGATGAATGGTCAGCCCAATATAAAATATGATGAATTGAATCAACTGCAATATCAGTGACTCTTTCCAAATCATGTTCCAATATAGTTAACTGATTTGCCCCTGACATTTCAGCACGCTTTAATGTGCACTTACTGTCTTTGAAGTTATACCAACTTGTTTCAGTCCAAAACAACCAACTAATAAAAAAAACTACTATTAATACATTCTGTAATAATGTAATCATTCAAAAATGATTTGCATCTTCCTAATATAATTTGTAATGGGGGTAGGATAAAACATCACATCGAATCAAAACATTTGATTAAAAAAAATAAAAATATAACTTGAAATATGAATAATCAATAAAATCACCAGTAAGAAAAATAGAAAGCACACATTTAGTATTTAACCACTCTCAAAAGAAGGAATAACACTTTAAAATATTACCCAGAATGAGGATCCAAACGTAAAGCGTCAATTGTTACATCATTTGAGGCAGATACTATGTTGGCACATTTTTGTAGTTCAAGATTACAAGCACGTATAACATGTCCTTTTTCAACAAGATAGATATTTCCAGTGAGCCAGTCATAAGCAATTTTTGTTGGTTTTATAATATTTGTAACCTTTTCAAACTTTTCTGGTGTGTCTAAAGACATCTTGGTCAATGTTCCAAGCTGTTCTGTTGTAAAAGAAAAAAATAAAATTATTCTGATGTCTGTATAAACTGCACAGGTACTTACTTCAATTACAATAAATATATATATATATATACACACACACACACACACACACACACACACACACACACACACACATATTAATTTATTTAAAGCAGAATATAATACCATGTACTATATTAAATAAGATATTTTTACCTGTAGTCCAAAATATTTCACGTGCGTTTGCATTAATATCCATTCCATCAATATGAATTTCAGAGTGAAATTTATAAATAATATCAGTGCGGGACAATGAAGCAGTCTTAAATCTTATTTCACCTTGTGTTATATACACATATTCCATTTCAGGTCCTAAATATAGATACCATATGTACATAAATAAATAAAGTTTTAATAATGTATGTGGCTCTTCAATTTTCTCAGAGATCAGCTTCTATGTAATAGTGTAGTAGTAATTAAATATTTTTAAAGTTAAAAATTGTAATAAAGTAGTTTGGGACACTTCATATTGTGCCCTAGGTTAAAATCCATTGAATATAATAAACATATTAATTCCAAAATCATATTTACAGCAAGAAAATTTAGTGATAAGGCTTAATAAATAATAATAATACAATTGGTTATTAATCATTTCCACTAATTAAGCCATTATATAATTCTAATAATATTTAATAATAAATACTATATCGTTAAAAATATTATTTTATAACATGATTTAATAATAATTGTTTTCATACCTTTTGCCTTGCATCTTTTTCTATCGTCTCTTAGTTGATACAAAGGTTCACGACAAGAACATTTGTAGCTCCCTTGTGTGTTTTTGCAGTCATGAGAACAAGCATATTTATTATCACATTCATTTATATCAACACAATTTCTTGCGTCACCTTGTAATTGGTAGCCTCTTGGACAAGAGCATTTTGGTCCCGTTGGGGTTTCAGAGCATGTATCACTGCACTCAGCCATCTTACAACCTTTTCCTATCATGAATACAAACAGAAATTATTTACTTCTTATATTCTATACTTATAGTACTTTTTCTATTTTAAACTATAATATTTTCATTTTTCAAATGTATTACCGCATAATCCACCTTCATCAGACCCATCTTGACAATCTAAATGCATGTCACACACCTGACTAAAAGAAATACATTTTCTGTCCCTGCACTGAAAGCCTTGGCAGACATCATCCCCTGTTATTCAAAATGAAAATGAAATATACAAAAATAATCAATAATACATCACTATATTATAATATAATCTAACAAATACAATTAATGATTTGAGGAATTGACGACAGGAAATGTTCGAAAAAAGATCCCTAAGAATTAATCCTTACAATAATTGATAAACCAACATAACAATGAAACCTACAATGTGAATGCTTTCTGTCATTCAGATGACCACAATTGACAGGGTCTTCATCAGATTTGTCATTACAGTCATAGACACCGTCACATACCCATGATCTTTGTATACACATATGACCTGACGGACATTCAAACTCATCATCTACACAACCTCTACAACCAATTTCATCTTCTCCTCTTAAACATTCAGATGTGCCATTACATCTAAAATACAAAATATTAAATTACAAATTACAAAAATATTATTACAAATTATATTCCTGTTAAATAAATGAAAAGAAATAGCATTAAAATAAATGAGGTTTTGAATAATATATTTATGATTTCCATAATTAATTTCTGTTCGTTAGTTTTTTAATTGAAATTAACATTAACATCTTATCATTAATAAAGTTACATAATTATAAAGATAATACGTAAGTTACATAATAATAAATACAAATTAACAGGAACACTTAATAGGCCATTTTAAACTCACTTGGCATTGTTTGGCAAGCAAACATCCGGTTCAGATTCACAAGCAAATTCAGTCTCACTACAAACTATTGTACTAACATGTTCTTCAACATCTTTAATTATTATAGATTCACTGACAGTTTCAATAGTGCAATCCTTTTCATCTGAATTGTCATCACAGTCATTCATACCATTACATACCAAATCTTTACCAACACAGTTTTGGTTTGCACACGTAAATAAGGAGTCTTCACACTTATACTTTATACCTGAAATTCATGGAACATGCCTTAAAAATGTATTGATATAACTTTAACATAACCTGGATAAACTGTTAAAACAAAAATATTTTTGGTCAAAATGGTACTGGTGGTAAAGGTATTTTGCTCCTGATCAGAAGGTCAGGTCTGAATGTGACCATAGCTAAAAAATAAGATATTTAAGTTTAAGTTAATTCACACTGAATTATGAGTATTGAAAAATACAATTTTAAACAGGTTGTTTATTTGCAAAAAACATTACAGAAAAGAAATTTGCAATTAAATAATTTAATTAATTGCTTAACCTGTAATTGTTTTTTATGCATTGTTTGGTAGTTAAATTATATCAGAGTTTATACTTATTTGTATAAACAGATAATGTTATAAGATTCTGTCGAGTGTATGAATAACATATTGAGTTGTTTCAATTCCATAACAAATATGAAAATTATAATTGGATTAAATGTGTTTTAAATAATATAAATACATTATATTAATACAGTTGTGAAGGTATATTTCATTTTATTGGTTCAGGTAAAATATACTATCAGAGCATTTTAAATTGGGTTTAATATTTGAGAGCTTTTAAGCTTAGTTAATTAATTTTTTCTCTACAAATTAATTAACAGAAAAAATATTGATAATAATAAAGAAGAAATATTTAATACATGTTTATGTAGCCAAATAGAAAATTATTTGGAAACATAAATTAGAATAAAATAACCACATAAACCTAACACCTTTTGTGAAACCTAAATTTTAAAACCAATTGAAACTATACTTACTACAGCCTTCATGTTCATCAGATGCGTCTGGGCAATCTAATTGTTTATCACATTCCCAAGATTTAGGAATACATCCTCCATAATCACACTTAAATTGTGTAGTAGAATTGCATGTGTTACTTTTACAGTTATCTTCATCACTACTGTCTTCACAGTCTCTCTTTTCATCACATCTCCAAGCACCAGATATACATTCACCAGAGCCACAAAGAAATGTTGATTCTATTCATCAAATTTATTAGTATTATTGATTAGTTTGCAATAAATAAACAATGTCATATGTCAATTTGCAATTGAAGGGAAATTTGGTCTGCCACCAGGATTCTAATGAGGTAATGATTTCAATCTGTGAAATTGAGATCAAATTTCAATTACCCCCCTCATCAAATTATCATTAATCCAATTATCAAGAATATTTTGTGTAACATGTAACAAATTCTCAATTTACCTCCATTGCATGTTTCAACAGCAGAGCAATCAAGTTCATCAGACTTGTCTCTGCAGTCAAACACAAAATCACATTTTTTATGCTCGCCAATGCATTCATTGCCATCATGACAAGCGAAGCTGTAAGGCGGACATGCCTTGGCCACTTCCACACAGTTCCATTCATCATCATTACTTGGACAATCTGGTTTTTTATTACACCGAAAAGATTTAGGAATGCACTCTCCTGATGAACATTTATATTCATCAGATTTACAAGTAATAACATTCCTACATGTAATTTTATCTGGTTCTAGTTCCATTCCAGTAGGACATGCACACACCTGAAATATTTATAAATAATATACTAATTGGCTAAACTATTAAATTGGAATTATTAGCAACATATGTTAACACATGTAATTAACATAAAATATTATTATTTCATAATTTCTGAAAATCCAAGAATCAATAACCTTGGTGACACCAGTAAGTAGACAAATATGACTGCACATTCCATTATTTATTTGACAAACATGTTTTTTTCCAGCTATAGTTCCTGTTACTGCTGTTAATTTAAGGTCGTCAAATCCTTCTGCTTGGGCTAAAAAATATGTCAATCATGTTTTTTATGTTCTGTAAAATATTTACTTTCAGTAAATTTCTGAATGAAGGAAAAATTATACATTAAAATATTAATGTTTAAATATTGAGACATTAACTATTTAATATATAATATCTAGTATTAACATGGAATTATCTCACTAATTCAAGGAAACAAAATAATAAAATAAATGTAAAGAATACATTTAATAGTAAAGTATTACATAGTATTAAATGCTTTTCACTTGTGTCACCATCATATTTGTTTACCCAATAGAGTTTATTTGAATTATGGTTCACCCAAAATAGCTGTTTTCCTAAGAAAGTAATATCCACTGGTGCTGTCTCTAACTCACGATATGTATGTTGAAGAGAACCTAAAAATTAGAATTTTTTATTTTTGTGGCAATAACAATACAAATACATAGAATTCATTTAATGAATGAGCATTACAATTTATGAACTATTACAATATTTGATATATGTTTCATAAGTTAAATTCAAATGGAACAACATTAAATCATACAATTCATTCATGCACATATATTACAATAGAGAAATAATTAATAGTTCTTTTTATAAATACTGTACTGAATAATTAAGGATCACCTTCACGTCATTATAACACTTACCTTCATGATCAACACTTGCAATATAACCAGTACCACTATCAGCCCAATATACTCGATGAAGATCTGCATCATATTCCAAAGCAACTCTAGGACCTATTAAACGTTCTATTACATGCGTTCTTGAAGACATAGAACCATCCATGTGCAATCGATCGATACTAATTGTGACACCATTGTGAAGCGCAATGTACATGACACTATATAAAAAATGGTTTAAAAAATTAATTATAATTTCTAAACAAAATTTGACAGTATCCCTACTTCACAATGCTAATACAAAATAAATTACTTATTAATTATTAATAATAATAAATTAATTATTAATTATTATTATTATTATTTAAAATTAATTTAATTTAATTATTTTAATCAAATACTTTAAATGGCAAATGCATGAGCTTCAATACCATAGTCCAAAGAAATTAAAGACGTTAACACAATTAATCTTTGAAAAATATTACAAAATGTTCAAGCCTTAGAAGATTCAAAATTCTTCCATGAAAACCCTTAAATCAACTATGTAATGCTAAATGTTTATATTTATATACACAAATATCTATATTTATAAAACCACATACAAATTGATTTATAAATTAAAAATGACAATTATGTTGACCAAAAAATGCATTTACTTTGAAAAAAGAGAGAAAATTAAAAAATTGAAATAGATATGTCATGACCATGAATTAATTAAAATAATATACATTAATATTACCCTTCATCAGGAATAAGAGCAATGTCACAAGGTACGTCACCACCGAGATCTTTCATAAGAACAGTTCTAGACATAGTAGTTAAACTCATTACTTCCACTGTTTCTCTTTCCTCATCCACCCAATATAAGTTGTTTCCATACATATCAAAATCCATACCAGTAATTTTCCCAATCTGAGAATTAATAAGAACTATCTCATGATTTGTGATCAAGTCATAAGCAACTATTTTTTTACCATGAAGATCACTCAATATTACTCTCCCTAAAAATGCAAAATATTAGCATAAATATTAAGTATTAAATACTGGTTCATAACATTTTAAAATCATAAACTGATCTAACCTCAATTATTTATAAGACAATTATAAATTAATATAACCTGATATTGAATCAAATGTGAGTGCTCCTATTTTACTGATGGATGGCAAAGAAATATCTGATATGACCTGCTTTCCCAAATTTTTATGTTCTAATTTTATTAAAGTGTGTCCATAACCAACCATCAAATATTCTGTTTTATCCTTTAGGCGACAACCATGCTTATTAGAAGAAAGAGTTTTATCTTCTGAACAAGCACATGAATAGCCAGGATCAAGTGAATTGCTTCGAGGAGCAAGCAAGCAAAGTTCACTACAGTGGGTTGGAGAACATGGATTTATCACCTGCAAGTGAATTAAAATGGTACTGTAAATATAATATGATATAGGATATAAATAATTTATGCGTTTCCTACAAAATAAACTTCACCATATAAAGTAAGTTCAATTTATGTACTAATTTTTTCTGTATAGATTTTAGTCAATTCATATCTTACTTGTCCTTCCATTGAAGGATGATATATGTGAATACCATATATTTTATCTTTCTTGTCCCTTATGATTGTTTTGCAGTTTTTTCCAGTAAACTTATTGCATGCTTTAATTTCTTTTGCATTCCAATCACTCCAATAAATCATATCTTCAAAAACGGCAATTGCATATGGATGATTTATAGATTCAGCTACTCTCTAAAAAAAAAATTAAACAATAAAATCATTAGCATACATGAAATACTTAAACTACTGTCTCGATATGTTTGAAAGCAGCACAGAAATATTTTTATTTTGTACAATAAGCTGCTGCAGCCACTTATGCATGAGTAACATATTTGAAAAAATATGTATTGCAAATGAATAAAATATATATAGTCATTATTTCTTTGCAATTATAATTCATTTACACAAAGCTTCATTAATTATATAATCTAAAAATTAAAGGTTGTTTAAATATTACAAAGTTGTTGATGCATTGAAAAAGGATAAAAAATAAAAAAGGATTTCATGATCTAAGTAATCTATAAACCTAATATCAAGTACAAGGAAAATTACTGTAATTAATCAGAAAATGATGAAATAGTACTTATAATTTTTGTCTGATGTTACCATATATGGTATACATTTATTTCATTACTTACATTAAGTGTAAATTAGTTTTAAATAATATTTATCTTTTTAGAACTATCATTTCTAAAAATCATCCTTACTCTGAATGTTTACTCTTATTTGAGTCCTTAATAATTTATTATGTATTTATTGGTAACTAACCCGACGATCAGACTGATCCAATTTTATAGATTCAATTATAGACAATTTTGCATCTACCCAGTACAGGCGTTCATTACCGTGGTCTATTGTAATACCATTAGGCCAATGAATGTCATTAGTAACAAAGTCAATAACATTAGAACCATCCATACCAGACCGTGCAATTAGTGGTCTTTTCCCCCAGTCAGACCAGTACATTAATCTGAAAAAATGTAACAAGGATTTAAAATAAATAATTCAGATTTTATTAATTTTAAAGAAATAAAACCTTAATTATTGAATATATATTTTGCATAATTTTCTTTTTTTTGTATATCAATTAAATTACACTCATATTCAATGTAAACTACTATATACCCCTCTGTAGGCTGAAGGACGATTGCTCGAGGTTTATCTATATCTGCATTATGCAAGACAGTGCAAAATATCCCATCATTTGAACATACTCCAATTTGTTTGTATGAGGAATCTGTGAAGTACAGGTTTTGTGTTACCCAATCTATAGCTAGTTCTTCCAGAACCCCAATACCTGTAAATAAAATAATATTAATATCTAATTTAGTCAAATCTGAATTTTTAGAAACACCTCAGAATCATATAAAACTATCATATGTAAATATAAATAACTAAAATTTAAAAAAGACCTGCAGTCACTACTATTTCTTGTTCTGATCCATCTTCATTTGATTTTATTATGGCTTCATGACCAGCTTTTATAGTTGACCAATAAATGAATAATCCATCATATGCAACATCAGTTACATGGGGAAGTTTAGTGGCAACTGGGTAATAAATTCCAGATGTCAAGAAATACGCACGAACTTGTTTAAAAGAGGAAAATATTAGCATGGCTTCACCTCCTAAAAAAAATTTAATTATGAATTTAAAGTTTTGGAAACTACAGATTTTAAAGATGTTAACACTGCAGCTATACAGAAACATTAAGAATTAATTATAGTTCACTGTATAACCTACCTTCAGCTTTACATGTTTTTTTGTTTTCTTGAAGTTTGTATCCACTTTCGCAATAACAAATATAACTTCCAACAGTATTATTACACCGTTGGTCACATGTCCCAAAAACACTACATTCATCAATATCTATAAACAAATATTTGAATATAAATGTGAACATGGAAAATTATAATAAAAAAGGACTAAAGATACCTTATAATAATAGAGTAATTTCAAGTAAATAAGTATGCAAGAATCAGTAGGATGTTGGATATTTGTTAAAGAGGTATTTTAATAAATTATGTATATAATTTTCATATTTCTTTGTACGATTTTTATTGTGGACTGTGTTCTATTAACATTTTTGAACTTACCCAAACAAACAAAATTAAAGGAATTTGTTATTAGTTTAATTTAGGCATGCCTTAAAATATTAATATAATAAAAATTGCATGCTCTTAAATATTTTGCAACTTATCATAATTAATTAAGATTCCATATTTGTATAGAAAGAGAACATCAAATGAGTAGTATTATTTGATATTTTTATCAAAATCGAAATCTATTTTATTTTTTATGAAATCAACAAATGTTTTATTACCTTCACACACTCCATGTAAAAGGTGAAAGCCACCAGGGCATAAGCACATGGGTCCATCAGGGAATATTCTACACTCATTTTTACACATTTCTTTCTGACACAGTTCTGAAAATAAAAATTCTTCAAATATAATTTGTGTGGAAATATATTTTACTAGCAAAATGAATGGACTGTTGGAATATTCAATACTGGTATGATGTAGATTTTGAAATCATATTATTAAAATGAAAGCTCCTCATATCCTTTTCATGTTGTAATATTTTAAAATGAAACAATTTTGTTCAATAATAGAAATATTCTTTAGATACTTTTTAAAACATTTACCTGGTTCCGAACACTTTCCTCCTTCATCAGAACCATCATCGCAATCTTTATGAAGGTCACATATCTTATTAAATTCTAAGCATTTGCTGTGGTCATGGCATAAGAATTTCTCATTCAATATGGTACATTTATCTCTATCTTCTGGCATGACCTCTAGAACAAAGTAGTGAAAATGTCATGTATCACATGGATATACCTGTGATTCTATTTAAAAAAAAATGTCGAAGCATCATACCACAATGTTCTTCATCGGAATTATCAGTACAGTCTGGAGAACCGTCACATTTCCATTCCATAGGAATACAGTGGTGGTTTTTACATTTAAAGCCATCATCACAACTTAACTAAAAAATCATGTCAAGTTATTCCAGTAAACGACTTATGGTACATGTCTATATATAAATATATTACAATGTGTATATAATATGTACATATATATGTTGATATGTATATTTATCAATACTTTTTGAAGCATATTTTGTTATTTCGAACCGATGCACATTCTATTTGCATCTAATCAAGATTTCTAGCAACATTCTGGTTTTGAATTTTGCCCAACTTCATTTTAGAGCCGATTTTAATTGAATTGACCTCATAATACGTTCCATCACTCTTTGTTACAACTTTAGCTATTTAATGGCCAAAGTAGCCCAACTGAACCCGGGGTGTAAATAAGGCGGCAAAAGGAAACCGATTTTCATACAGGTTAAATGCAAACAACTTGTCTTCTGTATATTTTGTCACTACCATTTGACCTCATGCGATAAACAAAATGTATTTTATTATCGCATTAAGATCTGATTATTACCTTCGTGGAACAACCGAGTGTTTCATCGCTACCATCTAAACAATCGAGTTTATCATCACAGACCCACTTATTGGGAATACACAATCCATCTAAACATTTATATTGATCTTCTGGGCACACGGACGGAATCTGAAACACGGGGAGAGAATATTATCAAATAGAAAAATTACATTGCATTTAATGAAGTCATCGATGAGTTACATAAACTTTCGACGGCTCGATATACTTACATCAGATCTGTTGCAATTTTTTTCATCCGAGTTGTCCCCGCAACTGTCTTCACCGTCACATACGAAACTTTTCGCAACGCAGTTATCGTTGCGGCATAGAAAGTAAATCGGCGGCACGCATTCGTGGGCTATACACAAATTAGTATTAGTTAATGTTTCGAAGTTGCAATTCGGACCGCCACCAATGAGATATACAAATTTTTAAATGTTTATTTAAATTTTTATATAAATATGTTCGACAACACGCCTTTCTGTATACAGCTATATTTACATGGACTATGGATTACATCAAACGAAATATAGACAATTAAATCGCACAGAACCACTCTGGCGCGTAAACTACCCAAAGGGATAAAATTAAACGAATTTTTCGTTAATTTAATTTAAACATTTATTAAAATATTGATATTATGACTGGGCTACAAAATGCCATAGAACCGCGAAAACTGTGCTCCAAACCGCTGTTCAGTCCTGCAAAAGGGGCCTAAAACAGTTATTCTCTAAAGCGTAATTTGGGCTTAAAACTTTGTTATGCAAAGGGCGAACACTAGGCTCAAAAATGCCACGCAAACGAAAAAACTTGTCCAAAATCCGCTATTCAAACGTGAAAACGTGCCATGAGAGCCCATATATTGAGAACACAGCACTTTAGTTATTTGAACATTGTTTCAGTAGAGGCGCTGGGGGCAATGTACGACCGGTCGCATACCGCTAGTAGTGCTATGATAATACGAATAGCGCATTGACAATGTTATCTTCCTTGGGCAAAATAATCTCACTAATTTAAAGTTTTTCTAGGTGGGACAGTTTCGCGATTCGGTTTATGATGTCGGTAATGCCATGTGCTCAGTCCATCTTCTTGGCGGTATGTCGAGGGCTTTACTTGTTTTTTTATGTTATATTTGCTTATGTACTATGATTATTTTATGAGTTGCGCCAGACAGTTGGCCTAATGCTAATTTCGTATATAAGTCCGTTTCGAAAAATAAGCACATTGGACTTGAGAAAGCTATAAACTCCACCCTACTTTTTTCTTTATCCGCCGATTTATAATAGCCTCTGTACGGGTTGACCACCGTAGGTTTTTTCTAAATGTGTTCTTTAGGACTTAGCTACATCGGACCTCTGCCGGCCAGTTAGAAACAAACCTGATTGGAATTTAACGAGAGTCTAGATTTACATTTAAAGAAAACGCATTTGTCCAGTCTGTTATAATGCAGCCGCTCTCAATGCCATAGGTGAAATGTCCATTTATAATGAGAGCAATTAACGGATAAGGAAAGAAAATCGAAGGAAACATTCCTATGTCTGGCATAGCTCAGAACATATAAAGTTTACCATTTTTAAAATATTACTGTATATAAATATAAGGCTCGTATGTGCCCACGTGTGGTATTATACCTGTTTATTATAACAAAAGCACCTGCATGCTTAAAAAATAAATACATCTGTATTCAGCTGTCTGGTTAGAATAACGCGGGATAAACACATTACAATTATTGTACAAATAACTTTGGGTCTCATCAAATACTCGATAGATATTTCATAATTACAATAAGATGATAATCTTTATGTTGTAAAGGGTAAATAAAATAGAAAACGTATAAGGAATTCTATGTGACAAATGGCTGCATAAGGAGTAAAGGCCAATATTGCAGAAGTTAAGAGTAACGAATTAAAATAATTAATGTCGTACAAGAAAACAAGGTTTTTTTCCTTAATAAATAACGAGGAATTACTTTTAATAATACTCAAGTCAGGTCTGGAAGCGGCAAGATGAAGAAACAAATACATTAATTATTAATCCCCAGCCTCTTCCTTCGATTCATCGATGTATCAATGATTACGTCGACATTATATTTCCCGCGTATGATTATAGTTTATTTAATAAAATTAATTTTCATACTCACCACAATACTTCTCATCGGAATTATCGTTACAGTTTTTTACTCCGTCACACCTTTCAGTCGAAGCGATGCAGGTCCCATCTTGGCACTGGTACTCGTCCTTCTCGCATGGCTTGTACATGTACATTTCTACCGACCGGAAAAAGTGTATAGAATGTTGCGACTCATGGAAAATTGAAGGTAAAAAACGTCAAAAGCCGGTAACTTCAGAATTCCCCTTCAGTTAAACCCTTTTTCCGTAGCCAACTCGCGTTATATAAACAACGAGAGAATCTATTATGTTACGAGAGTATCCATTATGTTACGAGAGTATATTCTCATGGGGTAACCGAAGGAAAATTCCGAGGCCCGATATAGCTCTCCGCGTAATCAGTGCAAATTTCAACTGATAAAACTAGCTAACTAATAAAGTTCGGTAGACTTATATATATATATATATATATATATATATATATATATATATATATATATATATATAACGCACTGTCGACAGTATATAACACTTGTATCGGACCTTCGAAATAATAAAAGAATAACAATTTATCCCATTCCCAATAAACTCAGCAGTCCGCCAAACGATAGCAGCGAAAATGGGAAATTATAAATCCCACGTAATAAACCGCGTGAAATTAAACAAAATTATTTCTGATTGATTTCATCTTCAAAAAGTATAATGTCGTATTTTCCCGTCGGCCATATTATAAATGCCGGCCTGTAATTTCGATTGAACGCGTACTCGAACAAAAAATTATATTTTATCGACAATAAAAATTCATTCAGCCGAGTAAAACTCTGAGTAATAAATTTATCTCTATTCTGAATCAACTCTATAATCTAAAGGACTCCTCAACCTAAATTTATGGCCCTGATTTATGAACGTGAAACTGCGTCTGACTACTGTTATTTTACATTTCATGATTTTTTACTTTTTATTACAAATTAGTTACACAAATACATTTTTTTTCGCAAAAGTGAGCAAACGTAGCATTATTTGCGATAAGGTGCCCAATCGGGATTAATTTCAGAGGCTAGTCTCACGTGTTTTTAAAATTCCCTTTTGTTGTTGAGATTTAATTTCATGGATACTTCGGTGGATTTTCTGTGGGTTTTGTACTAGAACGGTATTGGTATGTGGTACGTTAACTCCTCATGCCCTATGCTTATCCTGTTTGATCTTGTCTTACAGTACCAAAGGGCAGAATTTTATTGTTTTAATACAATTATTTTTATTTTACAGTGAAATAATAATCCGAACTTAGCTAGTATATTCACTGGATTGTATGTTTTTTCTGTGTAATGTTATAGCGGATTCATATTTTACATTATTGCAGAATATGGAATTAATGAAATGTACAAAAGTCTTTTTGTTCTAATCAAACGTCACATAGAAGAGCTCCAGGCCAGTGCTTAACCTGCACGATTTTATCGTTTTATCAAAAGAAACGCGAAATATTCGACCACGTTTTTCCGTTTCAGAAAATATTCATCACATCATCACGCGGTTGTAGATTTCGGAGCTTCGGTTAATCTAGTTTTATTTGAGGCTAAATCGTCTAGGTGTTTCAAAAACGGCAAACCTTAAAATTATAGTAGAGCGGATTGAAAATTCGAATTAAAGGAGAGAAGAAAAATCTAAATTCTTTGAACTTACCACGTGCCGATCCGTGTTGATGTAGAAGAGCAAGCCATAGCCATATTATCAAACAGCAAAGAAAGGGTCCCTGCCCTTCCTTCAGCATTTTTTGTTATCTGAAAAAAGGCATTATTAAAATAAAATATGTAATGGCCATTTTTGGATATCAATCCCGAAATTATAATCTTTCAGAGTCAAATTACCCCGTTTATAAAAATAAAAATCCGGTTTCATCACAACGGATATATTTTTCTCCTTACCTCCAGGCGAGAAAATTTCTTTTATGATAGTAACGATCTAAGGACGTTCGGGAGGGACTAATCTGGTGGCAGAGATGAGACGGAAGGAAAGTTCGCCCTCTGTCCCCCATAATATGGAATTATCAACGCCGGATAAACGTCACGTGGGTAAACAATGATTGGAATTTACAAAGGGAGAGGATGCCAAAGTCTGACTCGTGACAGGCCCGCTCTACCCTGTAAGAACCAGATATTCAAAGATACGACGAATATCGGCCATTTGTCCTGTTCGAACGCAATTTCAGAGCGGTCCCATTACCCCATTGCAGGGTAAATTTGCAGCGTACTTCGAAAAACCTGTTTATTTTTTCAGGTTTCAGTTTTCACCTACCGATTTTGGGGTAGACAAAAATCGCCGCTTTGTCTGAAACCGATCCGTATAAAAACATATAATTACCCGCGAGCCATCTATTTATATATAAATGCGCGAAGAATGTAAATAGGGTTTTAATCTCGTTCGATTCAAAAAATAAATACTGGATACGGCTGTAACCGGTCTAGCAATAGACCAAACAGGCCAAGCGGGAGGGAAGATCGGAAGCACTGTGGCGTTTCCAACCCTCGTAGACGAACTGATATTTAATATTGTATTAACGGACAATAAAATTTTCATGGATTGCCGGTTTGTGGGACAATCCTTCGAATGTCCCAAAAATCCGTTCGTACACGATATATAACCGCGCCGTTACTCGTCGACTCGAAAGCCGTTAAACGTCGAGTGAATGTAATGCGCTTTCTAAAAATAATAGACGCTCAGAAATGGTACCTCCTTTAGGACAAGTGTCGATTTCCACTTTCCAGTAAGCCCGGAGATCAACGGCCCTATTCATATCTGGGGTTTCTTTCATTCCGCCCCAAGATTTAATATCTCCTTCCAGGAACGGAACTCGATAACAAAATTCGCCTGTGTGTGGAAGAAAGGGAAAAAAATTAAATCGATAACTCGAACATCGTCGGTCTATAATAATAGTTCGTCCAATTTAATTTATCTTAATCTCGGCCCTCATTTTTTAACTGCGTCCGGGGGGTCTCGTCGAATTGGATTACTCTGTTCGAAAAGATGAAATTTTCGCCGATTGAATTATTTATACGTTAATTCCAGATTTATTTGACGCGTTCCTAGTCTCATTCTTCAGAGCCGATAACGAACTAATTTTTCGTCCGGTGTATCAGGCGCTCGATAGAAATTCAAATATCAGAAATAGAGCGTTAATTTAGAAAGCTTGCAGTAAGCCCGCTTTTACCCGCCCCTCTAGGAGTTATGCGGCGGGGTAAATTACAAGCTGTACAAAATTTTAAGTATCAAAAATGACAAAATTACACAAAAATAATTACTCGTTCGAATAATTTTCGATAACGATGAAAAAGGATAGAGAACTCTGATTTGTTTAAATTACAAAACACATAACACTCTGTTTTATATTATAATCCGTTGATTCTTTGTTAAGAGTTTTATTAAATATTAATGTTGTTTTGCAATAGATTTTTCAACTACAATTAGTTTTTGTTTCAAATCAATAGTTTACAATCCAATTAATAATGTTTTCCAATATTCCTGGAAACTCTTACATTCGTCCCTCTAGCCTGTATTTGTCTTACATTCAGTACCGGTTGCGATTCGGTGTAATTGTATGACTAAATGACCGCAATCGTAGGCCGAATGGAGAACTTATGAATCAGCATTTTATTTTCGATGCGGAGAAACTTCAATGGCCTACATTAATTTGGATGTCTCTTTATAAAACAGTTTGTTATTCTTTCCGTATTGTCTTGTCAAAAACTTCCTTAATCTTTAAAAATAACTGGGAACCCGTTTTATATATTTGCAGTCACGCGACACCGGGAAAACGGTATTTGAAGAGCGGCCCATAGGCGAAAGCATAGGGGATGGAACGTATAACACTCGCTCGGCTTAGGTTTCTAGTGAGAAGCCGATATAGACCGGTATCGGAGGCGAGAATGCTACTCAAATATTCTATCGGAAAAATATACGACCGATTAACTGTACGTTAGGATAAGGAAAACTAATATAAATAAGCAATATAAATTTATATTTACAGTAGGCTCTTAGTACTGACAAACTATGTTGCCCAAATATCAGTGGGGTAACAATCAATTTTAGAGTACAATATGGTTCCTGGTCACTTCGCACTCTAAAAAGGCACTAAAAAAAATAACTAACTGCATACATAGTCCCAGTAATTTATGTTTGCAGTTAGAAAGTTGTTCTATATTTTGAATTGCTGAAAACTATATTGAGAAGGGCTTGTTAGCCTGGTGATTTCTGTTTTATGTAGTAATAAATTTATATTTCTGTTCAATAAAATAATAATGGATTGTTAATAAATAAAAATAAAACATAACATCGAGCAAAAATTGTTTGCAAGACAATAAAAAAGTGTTTGATGCACACAATAATCAAAAATGTTAGCAAATATATTATAACTTGCTTAATATTAATATAACATATATTATATGTTAGTGGATATTTCATATTCCAGAAAGTAATAACCTGATATAGAATTATAAAATCATACTACATAAGAACATAATTATGCGCATATTTAAAATTATTATTAGAATATTTGAAATAATTAATAAATAACTTTTTTCTTTGAAGAAAGGTACCAAAGATTTGTTTAATAAAATTGCAATATAAACTGACTCACAATTACTGGATAATTTATGATGTTAATCTGATTAAATCATAAGCTGATACATTTTAAAAAATAAATATAATTTAGAGATCATTAAAAAGAATTGACAAAGAATTTATAATTTGTTGTTGTATTTTGTAATATTTTAGGTAGTATTCATGCCCAAACTGAATATACAATTTCAATGGTCAATAGTTTATAAATTAAAATATAATAATGTGGAATAGTATCAACATCAAAATAACTCCCTAACTAAAATTAATTAGAAAATTTAATTTTCTACGAAATTTAAACACAAATATATTTACTTGTGGCAAATAATATGATAGTCGGTTACTATTGAAGGAAGTAACGTTTGAACCGTCGACACAAGGTGGTTAGGAGCTAAATATGGACGGTAACGGTCCCACCTAAAGCTCAAAAATGTAACCATAACAACAAAAGGTAAGGTTATAAACATTTGTTGGCTGTAGTTTAACGATAACTAATTTTAATTTCACGAATTAGAAATAGGCGATAATGAATAACACAAATGGATCGTTTTTATCAAAAAATCCGAAATTATGGACCAAAAATGAGTTAAAAAAGTCAAGTATGTTTTATGTTTTGAAACATATAATATATAAATATAGAATTTAAGGGTCGATTGAAATTAAAGCTAAGACATTGATTCATTCTTTTCTCGATATATATTTTGAATTAATATTTTTTCCGAGTAAACGCATTACTATACTCATTAAAATTGATTGACAAACAGAGAATATCGGAACGCAGTTTGTAAATAGTGCCAGCCCGCCAGGATGTAATTATAAGTTTGGCAGTTGGATTTTAGAAATTTCACAAATCGCCCTTACAAAACAATTCTATCGTGCTAATAATTTTTAATATTCATTTTGAATATTATTTAAATAAAAACGTTGTTTATTTGTCGTAAGAAAACAGTTTTGAACGTTGGTGACGTCAGGGGGTTCTTTCCGGCACGCGAAGCATCGCCATTCCACCCATTTACTCCTCGTTCTTAGTGAGCGTCAGTACTTTTCAAATAGGCATGAGTCATTTCAAGATCGGCGATTTAGTTTGGTAAGCGTTGACTGTTTATTTCCTGTCATCGACTTTTAAAATTCGCAATAGAATTACTAATTGTTTTAATTTTGATTTCAGGGCAAAAATGAAGGGCTTCCCTCCGTGGCCGGGCCTGGTGAGTTGATACGAGGTTTTCCCGATATATGATATTCGTTATTTTTCGAATTTCTGATTTGTCAGAGCCCGTGATAAGCCCAATTTAGGTGACACGGACATCGTCCGGTTGAAAACAGTAGAATCCATAAAGCCTTTTAATGTTTTCCACTCAACATTGTAACGTCGCTATTTGAGTTCAAACTTAGGCACCCAATCAATTCCTTAGAATCAGTCCAAATCTGTTTAGTATTTTACGACTGTAATGCTTTACTGGTCATTGCCTTTTATTTTGTAATTCCTTGCTCTTTGAATTTATTTTTTTAAATCAAACATGATAATGAAGATTTGTCACTACCACTATGACAATTATTTCTAAACATTAGTGAAGGCATGCTACGTTGTTAATTTGAATGAAATCAGATTGGAGAGTTACAGTTACAGGATTGAACTCTTCATTATTCAATTTAGCACACTTTATCTGTATTTTAATCCTATATTTATTTTGATAACGATACATTTTAGCATTTGTTAATGGAAACATTTTATGTTAGTCCTTCTGTTTTATAAGCAATGTTTCAGGAACCCCCCAGATGTAATATTGGCATGTGATGGAATAGATTTAATTTATTTCAGTGAAATTTGAATTAATAACAAGTGTTGAAGAAAGAAGGAGCCTACCGTATGCTGGGTTCATCAATTTCAAGATACTGTATCTATTACATCTACTTTTTCAACTGGAAACATGGACTTTATATTGTGAACTTGTGTGAGAAAGTGGAATTGTTTAATAGCCAAATGTGCTTTATTGTTCTTGTTAAATTGACTGTGTTGTGATAAAAATTTAGTTCAGTGTCTTAATCTAAGCAATAATTTACGGCAGAACGTTTTTATGGCTTGTGTGTCTGAATTATGTTCATTCTTTAATAGCAGTGTTGACTCTGGTGCCTTACTGATTAGCACTTGTGTGTTATGCCAGATTACTATAAACAATTAGTAGTCCGATGGTATAAGTTAGAAATTACTTTGGAACCAGACATATGTATAACTTAAATGGTAAGTTTGTAGTTTGCTAGTTGTTATTTTGCTAGTTAGAACACAAACATTAAATAATGAATTGAGTTAAAATATGTGCAGTGTGTAAAATATGATATTTGTATTTTATGGCAGAAACAGTTGTTTTAAATGTACAAATGTGTGAAATAAATGTAAAGTATGAATTAAAAAAATTATATACGTCATCATTGTCTTACTTTTTTCCTGTGAGCATTAAAAGATAAATAACGGCTTATACTGTCAGCAGTTCTATATATAATAAGTATCATTTTTTTTAGTTAGCATTTTATTTCGATCACTATATGAATACATATGTTCATTCCAAGACAAAGGCACTAGTGTATAATTTTACATTTCTGTCTTGGAATTTTGCTATTTACTAGGACAGGTAAACATGATGAAATGTGTCAATGTATTACTATAGTCATAGCAACGATTTGAGAGAAAGTAGGAAGGGTTAGTTTTTATTATTGTGCTAAGTACAAGTAATTATTTTTCAAAATAAGTGTAATTTTACTTTCCAGTTTATTTATGAAAATTTAATTTGGTTTTAATTATCATTTTATACTGATTGGAAAAAATATTTGTAAGTGGAAATTCATATTATGACTATGTGGGACTTTTAATATTTATGACATTGCTGTGATTATTTGTAGTTGCTTTCTTCTCTCTACTTATAATTGTAGCTACTCATTTAACATTTCTTGTTTGTATTTACTCTGTAATGCTAGTTCAGACTATTTTTGTTGAGGACATTTGGTGGTTTGACCTCAAAATAGTTTTTTTTAACTCCATAATACATTTCTTTATTGGCAATAGTAATATCTTTGATTGTACATTGCCAGATCATATTATACATGGAAATTTAATACTCGCATGATGTGTAAATAAGTAGTCTGTTCTTATTTTTCTTATGAATTTTTATTTTTGTTGAGCTTATTGACAACTTCTAACTAATTTTTCTTTCTACCTCGTATCTGTTTTAAGTGTTTGGTGTCTTATTCAGTGTAATTATTTCACATTACGGTTGTTGTATTATAGATATGCCTTATTTTCCTCAAATTATTTTGTTTAAAATTCATATTAACTGTGTTTCATTTTTTTTATTGGAATTGTTCAGGTATTCATTCATTTGTATCATTTTTCAGATAGCAGAGGCTCCAAAAAATCTGCAGAAGCATCCTGCCAAGAATAAAGCTAATAGCCATTGTATATTCTTCTTTGGCACTAAAAACTAGTGAGTATATTATGTAGTCATAGTTGCCTCATAAAGCTAGTTATGATAAGGGTTCAAATTATTTTCATTAAAATATTGCGTATACAACAATTCTTAAGCTATTTAAACTTGATACTTCAAAACAAGGATGTTCCTTTTTGGAATGTTTGTTACATAGATAGACATTTGAAATTTCATTTTTTGTATTTGTTTGTAGTGCATGGGTTGAAGCTAGTGGACTGAAGCCATATGTAGCTTTTAAGGAGAAACTTGGAAAATCTGGAAAGTCCGCAGTTTTTCGTGAGGCCTGTGAAGCAATAGAAGAATTTTATCAAAGTGGAGCTGTATGTGTATTTTTAAGAAATACAAAAAAGTATATTTTAATTAGTTCTGATCTCTTTATAAATCTTGAATGGGCAAATTAATGTACATTTTATCAAAAAATGAAGGTTACCACTAATGAATGTCCGGTAGACATTTTTGGAACAAACATGATTAATTTTATATATACTATAATTTATTTGAGTGATTATTTGTGGTGTAGCTATTGCAGTCAAAGAAAAATTATAGCCGTACAAAACAGAAAAAATTATAGTTATTAAATTAAACCAAGAAATTTATCTCACTAAATTTGATTGGAATATATAATCAGTAAGATCATTTTTATCAATGCAATAATATGCGCTGATATAATCTCATAATATTAAGATTTTATAATTTGACTCTGGTAAATTATATATATGCATTTGATTACAGACTGGAATTGACCTGTCCGTGACAACTGAAGATGAAGCATTTGATCGTCTTGTGGGTTCGCTTAATCAGAACTCATCAAAATCATCAAGTTCCAAAAAGAATAGTAGAAAAGTAAGATTAATCATCTATCTTTCTCATCGTGAAATGGGGTAGATAGAAAAGGATAGTAATTTTTTTATTTCGAAAGACTACTTTTAAGTGAATAATTATAGTATGAGGGACTGTGGTGGTTCAGTGACTAAAGGTCTGCATCTTGAACTCCTATTGAAGGTGTGGAATTGATTCTCTATATAGAATGAAAAACTAAATCCATGCCCAGGGTGTTTAAACGAAGCTAAGCAGTCAGCTAATCTAGGTTTATGTTGGGCTAGTATGCCTCCTGTAGCTTGTTAAATTCTAGAAAAAAAAGAAATGATATCGGAATAAAGATCAGTCACTAATGATGAATAACAATATCCAGTCTAACAAACACTGAATAAAATCAAAATAGAAAGTAGACACTGATGGAGGGGAAAAACTAAGATAAGTCAATCTTTAGACAAAACATGAAAAATTCTCATAGGATTTAACAAAGTTTTGATGTGAAATCAAAACTATGTCAGTTATATAACCTTATGTGTAGCAATTACTAAATATCTGAAGTTGTATATTGAATAAATTTTATGAAAATTATACACATGCATAACTTTGTTGATTTTAACTTCTTATTTCAAGATGGTAATAAAAAAACCTGAAACAGAGGTTTAGTAATTTAATATATAATTATTTTCTATATATCATAAATCAAAAGAGAATAATATTGTATTCTTTTATGTTGGCTAATAATAAATTTACATTGAAAGAGTTAAATAGGCAATAAATATATTGAAATACTTATTCAGAAAAATTAAGATGTGAAATACATTAATTCACTTAGAACAAAAACCGTAAAGAAGTGATCATTTTGGTATTTATTTATGTGCAGAAGTGATTTATGTTATTTTTCCTTTCTTTTATAGATACATTCATTTTGTTATAACAGGATACACATTTTTTTAACGTTAAATAATGATCCATTAAAATTTATTTCATTTGGTTTCAATCTTAGATCAGATATAACAATAAGTCAGAATCTCACAATTGTTTATTGTAGTATGCTTTTTATAATTCTAGTTTATAATTTTTCTGGTGAGAAATAAACAGTGTATATCTAACATTTTCTTTTTAAATTCCAAAGTCTGACGTAGCTGATTAACAAAGTATTTTTTCCCACATAAAAGCATATGGCCGTAGCAAAAATTCTATCCACAGTTTAAATCTTCATGCAGCATTAGTGCGAATATTCCTTTTTTAATTTTAGTTTATTCTAAGTTATAATAGATGTATTTATTTTTTTATATTTAACGAATTTTCATGTGTTTTATGGTCAGGAAGATTCAAGTCCTTCACAAGAAGACGCCAGTAGTACCACTGATGGTGAGAATAGTGTAGATACCATGGACAAGGCTGCTAGAAAAATAGTAGCCTTGCAGCCAAAGGTGGTCGTCAAGAAGGTTAGTGTACGTTTCGAATTTTTTACCTATTAACATCCCCGAGGATTTTGTCAGTATTCAATCTAAAGACACATTTACTTAATGAAATATTTGATGAAATAGGATGAAACTTTAAGACAGGCTTCCCCTAAAGCTATATTTAGTGCTATCGTGGAAGCAGCCAATGCCAGCAGCAACACCTCAAGCACAGCCTCTCCTGTTAGACGTCCAGGGAGACCCAGAAAAGTAAGTCCTTTCTTTGCAAGGTACTTGATTTCATACAATTATAAAAAAACTATTCTTTAATATCTATATTATTTAATACTTTTTCAAATCCAACATAGTTGTGCACAATTTCTTTGTGCAAGATTTATTTCATTTTAAACAAAATTTCATTTTCAGTTGACAAAAATTGTTTAATCTGAATTATCACACTATGGTGTAAAGAGGAAATTCAATCTGGTTATAAAATCATTATATTTACTTTTGTTAATTTTGTTTTGCATGATTATTATCATGTGTTCAGAATATTCATCCTAGGTTTTATGACTTCCTTCATTTTATGACTTGTGCTTTATATTTACAAAAATAGTGGATCATAAATAATTCAGAGCAAAGAATTGTAATAATGTTTTCATGGAAATATGGTAAATCATAATTCATTAAAATTAATAAATGTAATGAAAAACTCAAAAAGAGTTTATTGTAAATTATTTTGAGCATTGTGAATACCTCTTTACACTTTGCAATTGTGAAGTATTCAATGTGGTCAAAAAGGTTACTTAGGAAAGTAATTTATTTTATATGACTTGGGTTAATTTTACATTAAATTTGTATTCTTGAACATTTGTAATTTTTATTACTCTGAACATGGTAACTCTGTTTAGTACCTATCTGTAAACATATGTTCATGTTCATTTGGTGCTATTTATGTTGCTGTTTATACTGTGCTATTTGGTGGTAATTTAATTGTTTGTTGTCCAATTCATAATGTACAGTTTATGCACAGACAGTGAACTGTTCGTAAAATTTTTCATTATAACTTGAAAGAATCCAAATTAATTTATTTCAGCAGAAATCTTGACCAAAAGTGAAAATATAATACGCAATTGTGTCAGCTGAAGGATTGAATTTTTTAGTACAGTGTCTATTATTATTTTTATTAAAGCTATGACAATAGATTGAGTTCTCTAACAAAAAATAATGACAGTGGAAAAAGAATTAAATATATTTCAAAACATTATGACTTTGTTAAAGCTTCTCCTTTATGAAAGTTTATCTATGACTGGTGGTGGCCTGTTATGAGTTTAGGCTACTGTTGTTTAATGTAAATGACCAATAACCAGTGAGCGTTATGGTCTGATTCTCTGACATATGCTGTCCACTGTATATGGGCAGATTAGAACTGCTGATCTCTGGTTCACTTGAAACACACTACACTGAGACTCCTGCAATTAAATTTAAATGTGAGTCTCTTTTTAGGACGGATCATCCAGTGCAAAGAGACAGAATACTATTGAAACTGAAGGACCAAAGAAAAAAAGAAAGCCAAATAAGCTGGATGATGATGATTCGGACAATGATATTGAAATTTTGGCCGTGCAAAATGCCTCTGGTGTTCAAAACGTATCGTATGATGATCATTACAGCCCATCAACTAGTGCACAGTCCTCTTCTCATAGGAAGGGACCTGGTTCAAATCTAATTGACAGACCTCCTAACATAAGTCGTCCAGTAAGTATCACTTGTATTCAGCATGTCACTTTTAAATTTGTTATTGGTCTTGTTTTATGTTTTTGTTAAAATAATATCAGATGCTGTGAAGAATTACTAAAGTTATTTCTTATTGATGGTAATTTTATTTTTATTTCAGGAGACGCCTCCATTAAATCTTGAGACAATATCTCAAACATTAAAGGAAAAAAATATCACGCCGTCTCCATTGAAATTTGGATTTTTAGGCCTCGGAATTATGGGCTCAGGAATAGTGAAGAATCTTTTGAATTCCGGCCATAAAGTCATTGTCTGGAACAGAACTCCAGAAAAAGTAAGTGATGAATCTACTGCTTGCATGAATGAATGGCTTCTTACTTTTCTTTCTTATTGTCTATAGAATGGAGAGTAGATATCCATTGGACAAATTATATAATCAAGCAATTTTTTTGTGGTAAACTCATTATATTTTTCTTTAATGAAAACTCTGGCAAAGATTTCAATAAAAGGGATGTCAGGTTAAAAAAAAAACCAGTAATGAACTAAACTGGTAGGTAGTTAAAATATTCCTTGAATAATGGTTTAGTGATGTGACAATGATCTCTTTCAATCAAAGATTAAAGCCAGTTATTTAATTTCAAACATACTTGTGCATGCATTTTCTGTACTCCAAACATTGGAACTCTTGAGGTAAATTCCATAATTTAATATGGAACTTTAATCATCATAAAATATGAAACAATATATATTCAAATTTTGTATTTAATTAAGCCTTACTAGTTATTGATTACACATATTTCTGAATTTAGAAATCTTTCTGGCTATTTGTACAATATTGATATTTGTTTTGATATTATGTTATATAGTAATAAAGTTCTTTAATTTTGCTGTGACTAATACGTATAATTTAAATTCTGATTTTCAGTGTTCTGATTACAGCCAAGTGAAATTTATTTTTAATTTATCATTATTCATAATTGAAAAATAGAAAACCTACATTTTATAAGGCGCTTTTCTATTAGAACATTGAATTAATTAAAAAAGTATGACTTTGAGTCTTCTTTTAATTATTTCTTTGGAACTAAATATTAACTTAAACAAATATATTTAAATATTCCATGCAGGGTTATGAACTTTTTTAAAACAATTTTAATCAGGATATATGACTTTATTTTTTTAATATTTTAAGTGGTGTGTATGAAATTAAATAGGGGTAAACAGAAATGGTTGGCATAAAATAATGCTTTTAAAAGATTGAGAAGTCTAGAGAGGATCTAGTTTATATCTCAAAAGATATTGCCTTATAATAATGAAATCCTTTTTATTGATGTAGATCATAAATATATATTTACCTTCTTTATTCCTTACTTCACTGATATATTTCCGCACATTTTTTCTTTTGTCATAAATGCATTATATATCAATGTAGTTAGCTCTTTCAGCTCCGGTTTTCTTGAATTTATTATTTAGATGCTGCTAATAAATTTAATGGTAAATCACTCTTTGTATTTCACCCTTACACTTTATTTCCTAAATGGAGAAAAGGGTTACTGCATTTTTTTGTATCACCTGTATAAGCATTCTTAGTCTGTTTTTTACTAGAAACGTTGACATTTTAGAAATGTCAATGTTCCTGTTTATTGATTTTTAATTCTTAATACCAAAATTAAAAACCTTGTATGGTCACACTCATCAAATGTCCTTCTTAACAGTTGTATTAGTGATCCATTGATCCACATAATATTAAATATTTGTACACAATTACAACTCAGTAATGTAATTCAAATGATGAAATAATGAAAGGGTGAAAAGAATAATTTTTAAACCAATGAAATTTATTATCTAAATACAAAACAAATATTTTTCACTAAGTCACTTTATTGTACATTAAAGAGATAATAAAAGTAAATCTTATTAAATTATTTGGAACATTTGTATTTCAACATTCACATCTTGAAAGCCTAAATTAAATTACTCTCAGAAAATGGGTGTTAATATCAATGGATATTTTATAATCTACATATCAGTGATATATAAACTACACATAGTAATTGACTGATTATCCCTCCCTAATATGTTCAGTGAATCATGATCTCCCAGTCTAATTTAGATTAAAAAGAAATGTTTTTCTAACCAAGCATATTGGCAGACATTACGAAATTATAACCAATTACTGGCAAGTTGACAAGTTCGAGCACTTATCGTTTCTGTAATTCTTGGATAGAAAAAATTTAAATTATTTCCCCAATGCAATATATTTTGCCCCTTTCCAAATAAATATAGCCTGCAATTATTAATAACTATTTATTGCTCAATTTCTAAGAAATAATTACTACAAATTCATTAATAAACAAATATAATGAAAAAAGATAACTTATTAAATTTCAAATAATTTTTTTATCTATTTTTTTTAGTACACTATATCTATAAAAAGATTTCATTCTCCTACTAAAATAACAGTTTAAGTATCTTATGCTCTGGTGAAACATACAAAACATAATATTTTTATTCACAATAAAATAAATATGGGAAGAGTATCATATCTAACTACTTTTTAGGTTTCTGAACTCAACTCTTAATATAATATAACCTCCCATTTAATTATCCTACAAAGCTGTTTCATGGGATTCTGTAATCACAGGTTGTGTGTCAACAATCCCTTGGGTACACATTTTTTTTATTTCCGGCATACTGTATGCCCTGGTAGGTAAATCCCTAAGAGTTGAAATATTTCTTACCTGGTGTAAGTCCTTTAGTTGTGGTTTATTGCTTGTGAATGCTTTACAGTATTTATCTTCGACTATTGGCACGGCTGAATATTTAGTTTTTTTAGAAGTCAAAGTTTTCCCACCTGTAACTTGTGATACTATTGGTGAAAATTTCTGGAAGTACTTATCCCTTCCTGGCGTGTTCGGGCTGTCTGATAATTCGGATGGTGTGTAGTAAACCGATGGACTCTCCTGCTTAAATTCATCGAGCAGATTGGGTCTTATGACATCACATTTTGATTTTATGTATACATCGATGTCATCGGCATCTTGATCGTCAAATCCGGCTGAATCACTTTTGCTGCAGGATCCATTGCGACAGTTGTCCAGGTAGAGACTGGGAAGATTCTCCAAAAGCTTGTTGAGAGTTTGTTGTTGGTATTTGTATGATTCCCTGAATCGGAGAACTTGATGCGAGCTGAATTTTCGTATTCTATTTCGTTGGAAAACGTAGTTCTCTCTTACCCAGTTCAATTGTCCTGTTGAATATTCTTTCACTCGTTTAATCTGCAAAAGAATATGTGGAATCAGTTAGTTATTAGTTGTTGGAATGATTCTTAGTCAATTCTGAAATATTAATTCTTCATACCTGATCGTAATATTGGTCTTTCATTGATGAGAGTTGACTTGTACCATAGTCACGGATGTCTCTGAAATTTTTAACTTGGCCGTGATAACTTTCACGAATCCATTCTATTTGTTGACTGCAATTGTCCCTGATTTTATGTACCTATAACAATGAGTTCACTTCTGTTTTTTCTGTTATATAATTGAGTTGAAAATTAGGGGTGTCTGTAATGTTATTTCATTACCTGTAATGTATAGTTCTCACGAAGTTTCTCTAATTGTTGAGTCTTGTACTGTTCAATGTTGTCTAGGATTTGATAAAATTGCCTGACTCGTGGTGAATCTACATCAAAGCTATCATCACAGCATCGCATTGTACAGCCACACCTGAAACAAATTAGTATTAGCTTTGATATTTCAGGAGAAAATATTACATGTAACAAAACAATTGTATCTGTAATAATAGTTACCTTTTCAATATTTTCCTTATCAGTTGTACAATTATAGTCAACACTAGAAATGAAGCTGCTGATATGATTCCTGCCATTATGCTTGTTGTTTTAATTCTGTAGAATGTGATTGGATCGAGTTGAACAATTATGTTTGATGTTATATTCTGCTGACTGTTACTTGCCAAACATGTGAAGAGACCACAGTCTTGGCGTAATATGCGTGAAATGTAAAGGGTACCGTTTCTTAGAATTTTGATTCTATCTGTGTCTCCCACACTCAAGTCTTCATTCTGGTATCGACCAAGTGTTGAAATCGTGTTGTTCAATGTTTCATCCAAAGGCAAATGTAGTGTAAGGCTAGAAGGTGTAACCCATGTAATACTGTGACGATTTTCTGAGTTTACACAATCCAATAAGGCGGGATGTCCCAGTTCAAAGATCATTTTGTCTGGACTGAGTTGCATCGGCAGTGTAGAACAGTTAACCTGTTTCAAAGCGGGTATCACACTCATATTTTGTAGGAACAAGGGTTTCTGACATTTAATTTCAGTCTTGTTATCGATAGCTGCAGTACTTTCTACCCATCTCACAAACCAAGCCAGTGCACAATCACATGCGATAGGGTTTCCTTTTAAATTCACCCTTTTCAGAATGGGTAATTCAGTTAACGACACTGGTAGTGATGATAACTGATTCTGGCTTATGTCTATATGCTGTAAGTTTCTATTTTTAGAAAATGCATTTCCAGATATTTCCCTGAGTTGATCATTGCCTTTTAAACTAATTGTCTTCAAGTTTATGAGCCCCACGAAATGATCTGTTATTATTTTAATTTGTGTATCGTCAATTTTCAAAGATTGAAGTTCAGGGTTATTTTGAAATATATTACTCTGAATATTGTGAATTGGATTGCCACTCAAATCAATATGTTTTAATTTGTGTAAATTTGAAAGAAGATTTGGTGAAATTTTTTCCATATAATTCCTGCTGAGATTTAAATACTGAAGGTGTGTTAAATCTGAAAAAACTTTATCTTTCAATACACTTATATTATTGTCTGACAAATCCAGAACCTTTAAATTACTCAATTTTTGCAAAGAATTATCATAAATAAATAACAACTTATTTTCATTTATTAGTAATATTTCAAGTTGAGTGTTGGACTGAAATATATTCTCATTTATTACTGATATTTCATTTTTTGATATGTCCAATATTTTTAATTTGGTTAAAGTAATAAATATATCTGGTTGTAATGAATTAAGAGTGTTCTGAGCAAGGTAAAGTTCTTCTAGGTTACTAAGATGATAGAAAATGTTTTCTGCCAAATCGTCTAGGTGGTTTGAGGTTAAATTTAACTTAATTAAGTTGTTCAAGGGACTTAAAGTCTGTACATCTACATTGATCAGACTGTTCTGACTGAGATCGAGGTGCTTTAAATTTGTAATATGCTTGAAAGTGTCCGATTCGATCTTTCGAATTCCACTGTTTCTCCATGTTAAAGAAGTGAGTTGTGACTCCTTCGAATCTGGGTACGTGAGATCTGGTCCTACCAACGTTTCTATGGGGATAGAATAATAATAGATGGACTTAGTTTGGGGGGGAGGATGAAAATCCGTAAGATTGGCTGAAGTGCAGTTCAGATGTTGAATAACGAAGTGCCTGTTGTTAGTCAGGCACTCGCATCCCTTGGGACAGACCGAGTAAGAGTGAACATAAGGCAAAAGAAGGATGTGACAAAACAAGATCCCAACATCCTTCTTCAGAACGCTTTTCATCTTACTATCGCCCTTGGCATTTTCTCAGTCGGTCATAATATCTGAAAATGTAAGAATCCGAGATTACACAAACTCTCCGGGAGGGAAGGAAAAAAGCGGTCAGCTCGCGTCCCCCCGCTGCCGTTAATAAGGTTAACTGGCTTACCTATTTTGTGCTGATCATCGAGAAGAAATGGGAACGGGTTTTCTGTACGCTCTGCATGATTAAATTCTACGATGTATTGTGAGGACGGGAGAAAGCTAAACAAGAGTAGCGTTGGCAGAGAGTCGGACTGATGATTTTTATTAACGTCAGGTGGTCAGCTGGCGTCTGGTGCGCAGCTAAGGTCGCTCAGATCAACATGGCCGCCAACCTCCCCACTCCAAACTGCCCTGTTTACAACGCCTAACACTTTATCCGACGCTCGACTATCTAACAGCGCCATTTCAGCTATATTAACTTAAACGCCTCGATATTGGCACGAATTTTCATCTTTTGCTTTGTGCAATCTCTATTTTCGTAACCGCCCGTCTAATTTAATATTTTTTTAAGCAAACGTCTGCCCGATTCGCCATATCATAAGCATCGCGTAGAATATATTAAAAATAAATTGAAGAGAAAAAATTATAGGCCACGGTATTAAAGACAGTTTCGGCAATTCCTTCCAATTATTCGGTATCTTAGATACTCGGGTATTTAAAATAAAAAACTGTTTGAAGGTTTATGAATTGTTTGCCGAATTGCACTATCGGGTTTCCTTACAAACGGGGGCTGCAGGTTTCTCCTTTACGATGGCGGATTCGCTTTTCCCTTATACTCTATTCCAGGTGATTTTTATGGCGTTGTGAGAAAATTCGGGTTTAACCTGGTAGTTGGAACGGAATGGCGCGGCTCCCCTCTCGTATTTCGGTTTTCCTGAATCGGTGGTCTCGTGTTCACTCGGGCGTCTAATTTTAGAATAGGTCTTAAGGGTTCACGTGTCGACTGCGGCGGAAATTGAAACAAAAAACCCAATCGATAACGGTTCGTCTTCGGTCGGGACGTGTCGGGGGCGGTCTTTAAAAAATGGCGGACGCCCGTTGATCGCATATCGCATCGGGATTTCGAATGGTCCGATTGCGCAACAGCGCGGACGTTGCTACACGGGAATTTCTGATATTCGGAGAAAGGAACTATTCTGTTTCGTCATACGGCCTACGGGAATTAGTAGCTTAATTTTTTCTTCGAGTTTTACTGAATGCTTGTAAATTCTTGTATACTGGAGTTTATGGACTTCTCCCATGGTCTTAGTTATTAAATCGAAATTTAACCGGTCCGCCACCCGCCATTGGGTTCTGGTGTATCTTAGCTGTTGAAGCGACGTGGCATTAACGCGTCGACCGTGGTTCGATTCCCGGTGGCGGGCCGGAAAATATTCATTCGGGTTCTCACTAGAAGAGATCGTTAACTCCAGTATACTAATTAAAATTCAATTGGGTGTTTTGTTCCGTAACAACTTGTTTCCCATCCATAGTGCAGTTATGAGGCCGCGGCTCAAATTACACAAGTGGCGAGATGCCCGTATATAATGAAAGTAGGTTCCAGGAAAAGTAGTAATTGATGGAAATCACTGGCGATCGGGACCCGACTAATAACTCGTACGTGAATTCGAGGGAATTAACGTGGGCGTGCTTTAACTACAACGCTATGGCTGTACAGCGTCAGGAAAGATCCTTGACCAAGACTAGTTTTAGATTCCAGTTCATTCTCTCGTCTGGGTGAGGTGTGAAAGTTTTGCTCTTTTGCTCACGTGCCTAGTGACACGTTCTTATAAGTGAATGACTTATTCAGGTAAGAGCGTATACACGATTATGTTATTTTAAATTATTCTTAGAAGCCACCGATCGGAACATTAAACCTTTTCTTGCCTTCCTACTTTGTTTCCTACCGCATTGCTGATAAATACAAGTACTTAATTTTTCTTTGAATATACACAGGATATCGTAGACGATATACAAATTTTACTTTGTACATGTATACCGGCCCCCTGGCCTTTCTACATACATTTATATACACGAATTATACACGTATTATATCTAAATGTGAATGTCTTGTATTGTTCACAATATCGTTATGGTAATCGGGAAATAAACTTAACCCTAAATGCTCACAAAATACTCGCACAAGCACACTAACTCAACACTTTTCACTGCACTTTGCACGCGACTTCACTATTCACGATAATGAGTGTCGGTGCACTGTACACTCGAGGCACTGACGACAGTATACAACCGGTCGTATACCATAGTTAACACTATTGGTATAGTCACGTTAACTGGCACATTCACAGGTTTCAATTCAGTTCAGCACTTGCTACTTCGTCTTATAACCAGGCATGAGGACCCTCATCCTTTCGCTACTTTTTTTTGGCCGGCCAGGGAAATTTTTAGGATAACTGGAGGGACGATGCCGGGGATTGGGCAAGAATTTGTTCCGGGTAGAAATCCCTTCGATTCAAAATTATCCCATCATTCCAATCCCTTAATTCGACAACTTTCCTCGCTTCCCCTTCCTGAAAATCCCGATTGCCGCCTGAAGCGGAGGTAGACCCTTCCTTACCGCAGGAGCGGGAGGGATTACTTCATTGGGAGGCTTCTCTCTTCAAGGGTCCCGTGACTGAATGCATAGCGCACTGTTACTAGATTTAATAGAAAAAATGTCGTGACTTTAAATAAATGAAAAAAGAAAAACGAGATATGGCACTACTGTTATGAAGACCCTTTGTGCCACCGCTCCACCTACGGCGCTCCCGGTTCTAAATGAATTTCATAGGGTAACTCGGTTCCGCGATAGTGGCCACCCGCGGGCGAGAACACTTTCTAGAGAATTAGAAAGAACTGGGTAACGTTTTTATACGATAGAGTCCGACCGCCGCGCTACTAATGGTCGTACCGGGCGCTCGAGACATGTGAAAAAACATCGACAGGCGTACACCAGACATGAACCTAAGCGTTTACCGACGAAGGAACACGCTTATATTTTGGATTTATTGCGATTATTTATTTATTTGGATTATTGAAAGTAAAGTTTTTCGGATTCAATAATTCGGTATTTAGAATTACGAGGAAAAAATCTGGCGTACTCTCGGCCATTCGTACGTACGCTCGTATTCATCCATCGATAACTCTTGTCCCAGGTTCATTTTCCCTACATTTATTGCCGCTATATTCTAAACAATTGCTAATTTTCTGCGTCTCTGTTCTGACGTTCTGCTCTTTTGTGTATTTTCATTTACATGTGGTTTCCAAAATGTTTGCAAAAAGCGATCTCTTGAATTTCGCAAAGTATTTCGGCAAAGTAAAGGATCCTAGAATTATTCTCTGTCGACCGATATTCCTTTAGATTCTTAAGTGGTATTTTTCCCATATGCAATATTATACCGAGAAATGCCCCCATTTCCCTTACTGTAACATTAGTTCACATATGCTAAATAGACCGTTTGCATAAATGCCTTTCTTCTGTTTTATTTTTCGCCTCGCCGATTATTCTCGCCATCCAACTTCTTGATCTGATCATCTGTGGAGAATAATGATTTAAATAGGTAGAATCGGTAGGTGTTCTGTATAGTACGGACTTATCTGTGGGTCGGCGTTTTTTGATCTTAATCCAAATGGTATTTTTTATGGGATGATATCTTGATTTGTAACATTTTTTCATCTATCGTCTGGACCTGCTCACATTCATCAATATTTGATTCATCGCTTTCATTATCGCTGAATATATTTCAACGTCTGAACTGCCTTCATTTTATACCGATTTCGCTTCCATCGTCTAAAACACTGTCATCTTCTTTGGTGTCAAGGGTTCATCATCACTACAATCACTATCAAATGCGTCTCCCTTTTACACATCTCGTATATAGAGGTGTTATAATATATTAAATATATAAAAGGTATGGTGGTTCGTCTGGTAATTCTAGTAAGAGACTGAGTCGAAAGTCTGAAATTCGGTTACGATTTCAACCGAAGATACAATTTCAGCCCAGGAAATTATGGTTTTGCTTTGAAATTAAACGTAAATATATGTTCTGCATTTGGTAGTATTTAACTGTTTAGTACACTGTACAGTTGCGTGACTTGCCATAAAGCCAAAGATAAGGAATAGTGTCCGGGTTATCGCTCAGAAAGATAGAATACCCGTACGCTAGCCGCTGTATAATTACCAATGTTAAACTCAAGTAAACGCTCGGGATATGGGTGGAAAAAGGGTAAGAGTGAGTGTATTCCAAACTCTCGCTGGTCGCCAAACAATATTGGACGAAAGACGAGTACGCGCGTGCAAATATTTCTTTTTATAATTTTTTTATTGCCACAACAGTGTACAGTACAATCAGCGACCTTGATGTTGAAGTAGCACCAATATAAATAGAGAACAATGGAGCTATAACCACACTGGCTTTACTTTTTTTGTTTTATTTATTTTTCTGTTGTTCTAGATAACGTGGCCGCTTTCTTTTCAGGCCTCGGGAGAATATATTGTTTGGACCGTAGGATTAGGACGGTGTGTAATTCGGGAGTGAAACTTGTTATTGCCCGTTCGCTCTCCTCGTTTGTTCATGATGTTTTCATCAATCCTTTTATAGGTTTCGCCAATCGGGAACTGACGACTATTAGGCCCTCGACGCCGCTCCTAGGCCCGGTATCGAATTATTCTTATTTCCGGCAATATCGTATTACCAGAGTAAAACATGTTTCGTATTCCTGTATGTATTTTATGCTCCTTCGGGGAGGGCTCTGCTTAGCCTTTCTCTAAGGTCGGAGTGTCTCATTAGTTGGTGGAGAAATTGCTGTATCGGCTCTCGGGTAATTCGTAGATTTTGAATTTTCGTGGAAATTACTATACAATTTTGCGTTATCGCGACTGGTATTCTAACGTCGGTATAATTATCGGCTTCTAAATATAGATCCGGGCAGTGACCCGGAACCGTTTACGTTCCTCTCATCGGTCAATCGGTACTTCTCCCGGACTTAATTTCGGTATACATATTGGAAGTTATCGTTGAACGGTAGGGGCGGCCGTCTCCGAATCGACTGAATTGTAGAGTGCGAGGGGGTGATTCCAGAGCCGCTCGGAATCGATTCCAGCTAGCGATTCGATGTAAAAGTATACCACCGGCACGGTATTCGAGCCCGGTACCGGCCCCTCCGCGCGGACGCTGTCTTTACCTTCCGCCGGAAACGGATACTGGCCCTGTGTACATATTGTATACATAGGTACATATATTTATACGTATGTACACACATAATACTATAAAAAATTCGCTTTATCTACTGCGCGGCATACTCGGGTAATCGACGGCGCTTGTAATACTAGCCCGCAACACCGGCGAGATTTGACTGGCTTGCCTAGTCGTATCGCCGTATTCATCCTTCGGAGCCGCTTCAATCAGTTTTTACGCGACACAACTGTGAATTGTAATGAGCGACAGTGCCAAAATGTTAAACCGTGACCGTTGTACCGCGGTGGGGGGTCGCCCTGGGCAGCAACTGTAGTTATCAGAAACCTACACCGACCGCTTTCCCCCTAGAACTCTTGGTAAAACGAGAATCGGCCGTATACTTAGAAGTCCGTAAAAACTAATTCTCGTTGATTTCTGCCTTTGTAGTATGTGTACTGTTGTACCGGTTTGTAGCCAAACCTAGATCATTTTATTAATACATTTTTAACTTAAGATACATTTCTCGGATGGAAATTATATTTGGGCCGTCGTCTAATATATTTATTTAAAACTCGTTCGCGTATGTTTGATTTTAAATCCGTCCGGACAAGGGAGTAACCCAGTAGCCCAACTGTCCCGGGACCGTACTTATACCCAGGTTCACCAGAAGTTTTCGTATGCTATGCAACACTTCGTTATGCCCGCTCGGTCCGATTTTATTTCGGTAGGCTCCTCTGTTCGGCGTCCGGGAATTCTCGCTACGTCCCCGTAAACTTCCGGTGGGCGCTGTCCTCTTTCGTTATCGTGGATCCCATTTCCTTCCGATAGGGGCGAAACGCCCCTCGGCGTCCGGACTCCTTCCTAGATTTCCCGGAAGTCGCCCTATGTAAATTTCCATTAGTCCCCCGCCCCCTCTCCGTCGTTCTCGACACTGCCTGTGGCGACCGGTTCTTTAACCTTAAATTCTGATTTGCTCTTCTTCATCGTGGGCTCATTCTTGCCGTCGGCTTCTCCACGCTGATCATAGTTAGGGAGGCGTTCGCGTTTTTATTGACGATAGGAGAAACCTCGTAGAGAGGCAACCTTAATTCACATGTCCGGAGATGGTGGTTTGTTCCCGCCCAGCTCATTCGGGTTGCCACACTTAGGCTTTCGACATGTCTTTTAAATGACTTTTGAATTAGCGCTTTGAAGTTTTAGAACCTAACGTGTATATTTTACCCTCCCAATTTATCTCTACTAATGGCCAGCTTTCGGCTAATTCGGTATGCCCACCTATTGTCCACTTTAGTCTCTCGTTTTGTACCTTTATTCTTTTAATCGTGGAATAGTTGCCACACTCTCCGAATTTCGTTGATGAAGCGTTCGGCCTCCGATAATGATAACTCGGGTTTTGGAACTGACTTGGCTCGTGGGTTCTAACAAACAATCAGAAACTCTTAATTTGTTTTTTATGTTTAAAATTATAACATACGTTTGTAAGTTAGTCTTCCCCTCTTCCTAACATTTGACAATGATTCATATCCTCTCTAAAATTCCTTATGAACCCTGCCTTTGTAGTGAATATTGCACTGGCTTGTTGTCGAACTTATTTCATGGCAGATTTCAATACACAGCTTGTTTGCAGTTTGTTCACATTTTTTTAAGTAAATCGTAAAGTCATAGCCAGTTACGTTCCATAAAAAGGAATGTCTTCAGACCTGACTTGGCTTTTTGGTCATATCGAACGCTTATAGAATTGTAGTTCCATATTTTGTTTTATCTCAAATATGTAATAGATTGCCCATTGTATTTACTAATAGTGGTTATCTCTTCGCAAATCTTCCCTTATCATCTATAGTTTTAGTTTTAGATTATTTGTAAAACCCATTCTTTCATTGCATTATTAAATATTTCATTGAATCATGGTTAATCGTATTATAAAAAATATTTCTTTTAATGATTTTTAATTCATTTGTTGTATATCCCAGGTGATTTGGCTGTTGGGTTAAGCTAGTATATCCAACTTTATGAATTAGCATTCATTTACTATCCAGTCTTTGTTTGGTATATAATTTTCTTCCACTTTCATGTTTATTAGTTATATTGTTGAATAAAGATTTTCAAGACTGATCATTTTAACAATGGATACATTGAAATTTGAATTGTGATCTACAGTTTACACCTTTTTGTCTTGGTCAATTTCAATTCATTTTATAATCATGTGTTTTGAATAATCCTGATTGCCCTAGTTATATTGAACTCAAAGCTGACAACATTCCTCTCGTGAGTATTATAGTGGTCAACATAATGCTGCATCTTATCTGTGTTGTATGATTAGCCTCATACTTTGTTTAAATTGTGATAAGATTCCTTGGGGGACAAAAGGAAAAATAAGACAATGAATATCTTCTTATGCAATATAGTACCTAATTTAAAATGTGGAGTATAATTTCTGACTACGTTATTTTCTTGCACATTAATTTGGAAAAATATTAAATATGTTTCCTTAAAGCGATATTTTTTCCCCTTTTCTTCCATCTCATTTTATAATACGTTCTGCTGTCAAAAGATGCAAAGAACAATAAGATGCACTAAGATTAGCAAATTTCAAATAATAAAAGAAGCCCAAAACTATGGCCTCTTCTGTATGTAATAATATAATGGTGCTCTCTAAATTATTTTAATATCATACATAAACCATCTACTCTATCTTTAAAAAATTTCACCTATATTTATTTAGTATGATTTTTTTTGCTATTAGAGCCTAGAATTTCACAAAGCAGGTGCTGAAACAGCAATGACTCCTTCAGATGTGGTAATGGCTTCGGATATAACATTCTCCTGCGTCTCCGATCCTCAGGCTGCCAAAGATGTGAGTCTCATTGTTAATTTGGTACATTGTTATAGCCGTTGTCCCGACGATGGACATGAAATAAATGGATGTTTTCATCTTTAACATTTTTATATATTGTTTTCTAGATGGTATTTGGTAATTGTGGTGTACTTACTGAAATGAATTCCACTAAGGCATATGTTGAAATGACAGGCATTGATGCAGACACATCGTCAGATATAGCTGAGGTACATGACAGAATTACTATTAATAATAGTATTGTTATTATTATCCAGGCTGCCACAACCCTGGGTGAGTCTTGGCCGCAACAGCGATCTGCCTCCAAACCTCACGGTTCTGGGCTTCCAAAATACAGTTTTCCAATCCAGCGTATGCAGACGCTGTTACGTATTAAATACTGCCTTAATGGTTAATTCATTCCTAATTAATTTTTTTTGCTTCGTATGTTCAATGTTTAAAATTACAAAAACTAAGAAGTAGAATATAGATACAAAATAGTAAAATTACTTAAATGGTTTCTTATATATACAGTGGCTTATATATTGCCCGAAAACTGCCTTCAATGTATACGTAAAATTACTACACTTTATAAGTGTTCATTATATTGCTTTACATCATCTTCAAGTACCATAATTTTGCATGCATACCAATTTTAGGCAATAACCAGCAAAGGGGGACGTTATTTAGAGGCCCAAATGCAGGGCAGTAAGAAGCAAGCTGAAGAGGGCACTATAGTCATCTTGTCGGCTGGAGACAGGACCTTGTATGATGAATGTCATTCATGTTTTGAAGCTTTCGGCCGTAGCTCATTCTTCTTAGGTTGTATTCGTTAATGTTTCATTTATCACTAACAAAATTTAATGTTAACCTACTGCACTACTGAACATAATTTATATGCGTTTATTTTCAGACTCGTACGAAAATGTTTTTATTTATACCTTCCGGATATTAATATTTCTAGACAAATTATACAAAATGTGTTTTGTATGGTTTCGTATTGAGAAATAACAGCATATGCCTCAGAAAATGTATAAAAAGAAAAGATATATCACAAACACAGTAATGGTGTTTTACAGTATATTCCACTTTTGTTTATTAATGAAATAATATAATTTAATTTTAATATTCAGGAGATGTTGGAAATGCAACAAAAATGAATTTGGTAATCCAGTTAATGACTGGAATTACTTTGGCTGGGTTGGCAGAAGGTATGGCGTTAGCTGATAGAGCTGGATTGCAACAAGCGGATGTTCTAGAAGTAATCAGCCTGACCGCATTGAACTGTCCTGTCATTTTGGAAAAGGGGAAATGTGAGTGTTCCATTGTCGTTATTCGGGCTCTATTTCTTTGGCTAGTATCGCCGTTGGGTGTCTAACTCGGTTCTCTTTTTACAGCTATAATTGATGGAGGGTTTTCCACCCATCTTCCGCTACAGCATTTACAGAAAGATTTGAAACTATCATTAACTCTTGGCGATCAGTTGGAACAGCCGCTTCCGTTGACTGCATCTGCAAATGAAGTTTTCAAGCACGCAAAACGATTGGGGTATGGCGATCATGACGCTTCAGCCGTTTACATCAGGGCTAGATTTTAAATTAATTTTACATTAAAGTTTACAAGATGTACAAATTTAGGTTAATATTTTATTAATAAAATAACAATTGAAAAATAGGAACGGATCCAGCTATTATTCAGGCATAATTATTTAACATTCATGTACACCTAACAGTGTTAAAGTTTAATATTATTATCTGTTATATACATGAAGTTTACATCTTAGTTCTAACATATATATTATGTTTGTTAACAATATGATCTATTGTTTATTTATCAAGATGCGTAAGTATTCAACAACCAAGAC